>JAPPVO010000007.1:70249879-70700720 GCA_030407325.1 Camellia japonica | reverse complement strand
AGTAAACAATAGGAAACAGTATATTTCAAATATCTTGTTAAGACATTACTCACATTGATCGGCTTGTGGATTTGCCCTGGAGCTTGACCCTACACATTCCATGAACACAAAAAGGGTCACAAACAATTCGATCCGTTCTTAAATTCACGTTTTCCTCTTTAGGCTTTATTCTTATCTCTTTAATTCAATTACAATGCTCAATGTATGTTGAAGAGTACTTAGAAGTGAAAGAGAACAGAAAACGGAACTCAGAATGCATAAACAAAATTTCAGAAAACGGGTCCCCACTCGAGCGTGGACTTCCCCACTCGAGCGGACTCTTGAGGCCTGCAAAAGTACTGGTTATGTGAAAATTACGCTCGATCGCGCATTCTAGCGCTCGAGCAGAACGCCTCTTACTGGCTCCCCCGCTCGAGCGTGAACTCCCCCGCTCGAGCGGACACATGTCTGCAAAAAGTGCTGGGAGCACGAAATTCACACTCGAGCGGCGGTTTCCCCGCTCGAGCGGACATCAAAATTCTGGAAATTCCAGACCAAGTTCTTGAGCTTCAATTCGATGTTCAAAGGTTCCAGACTCATAATTTTTGGCTCAACTTCAAATATTCATGTACTAACATGGTACAAACACCAAATTACATCATTAAGAAGCCCAATTCCAAGAATCAAACACATGCATGTCCCAAATTGACACCAACCCCTTTCCAACATAATACATTCATGCATTCAAGGCTTCCATTCTCATAAATTGTACATGCATGTGATGTATTACTCTCATTCTCAACTTAGATGATACAAATGGTGATTTCAACATGAGCTTTAACCAAAACTCTACATGATTCATGTATTTCAAGCTCAAAAATGCAAATTCAAAACAATTTCTTACATGCATGCACATATTGGCCCTCAATTCAACAAAACCAATTCAATTACATCACAACTCTTACTCTTGGTTACAAACAAACCTTGAATACACAAGATTACACATTAAACCAAGAATTCAAGAATCAATTGCTTACCTAGAAGCCCAATCTATGGTTAATTCTTGAACTAGGCTTCAAATATCCAAGCTTTAAGACCAAAATTGCACAATCCTTCTCTCCCTCTCTCTATAGCCGGCCCCTCTCTCTCTCTCAAGGCACAAAATCAGCCAAAATGAATCAAAATAGGAGAGTTGAGGTGTAGTGCTCCTTTTACAACAATTCCCACTAACTCAATTTAATAATAATAGATAATTGGGCACTAATTCAATAATTAAATCAACTTAATTTGATCCAAATAAATTTTCAATTAAATTTCACCGTAGGCTCTCAAAATTATGCCAATCACAATGGCGTAATCAATTTCGATTTCGGTGGCCGATAAGGCCTTCAATTTAATTTCCAAAGCAGACAATCAAACAGATATTCCTACAATGAACAGATAGAAATTCAAAACCACATATTTTCACATAATGGCACACAAAATCATACACATAATCATGCTCATATTAAGGACTAATTAACATATAGCGGAATAGGGGTATCATAGGGACAGTATGGATCAAAACTCAGGTTAGCCCGGCGCAACAGGACATTGAGTTTCATGTCTCGGATGTTCCAGCCACCTTTAATTTACTTCTTGGACGGCCGTGGCTGCACCAAGTGAGAGCTGTCTCTTCCACTTTACATCAAATACTGAAGTACCCCCATGGGAAGGGGGTAGCAATTGTTTTTGGGAACTCTTCCATACATCTGCCGCCAGAGGTTACTACACCAGTCTTAGAAATTATGCACGGCGAAGAGGATGTCTTTCTGTCAGGATTCACCTTGGCTGAAGCTTGGGTAGTGTAGGATATGCTAGTTGTTGATGAGGGACTGTATGTCAGTGCGCAATCTGTTTACCTCATGAACAAGCTTCAACACATGCCTAGAATGGGATTAGGAAGGAGTGGCCGGAAGGGTGTTACTGCATTGGCCGAAGTGCCACACAACCCTTATACCTTTGGTTTAGGTTACACGCCTACCAAAGAGGATTGGGTAAGGAAGGAAAGGAAATGGCCAGAAGAGCCAAGGCTAAGCAAGCCAGGAAGCACTACGAGTTGGGGCACAGACCTATCCAAGAAACCCTGAATGACCCCTTTGTCCGGCAGAGGGATATTTCCCATTTTGTGGCTTTCCGGAGCCATGGCTGAATTCAGAGAAACATCATTTTCCCGGCTTCAAGATCTTTTTCGACTTACAGTTGTAAAGGGATGAAGTTGCGAAAGAGCAGACTGACCCACCAGCTATGGCAGAACAGTTCAAAGAGGATGAGTCCGATGGCACAAAACTCGAGATAGGAGCAGAGTTGGCTTGTCTCCTCTTAGATCCTTAGATCACACTAGAGTGCTTGGGGGATGACTTCTCTGTTTCCATGATTGGAGATCAAACGGTTGTGGGCCCTTCTTCCGACATTCTGGACGCATCTATCACACCCTCCCTCGTTTGGTAGTACGAGGAAGGCTTTTTGTCAAGCAATTCTGGGTCAGGTAGCAAACCAGAATCTGATTCCACAAAGTCTGTGGAGTCGGAATCAGATTCTAGTTCTTCTGAGTCAGAGTCCAGTATTCCTGGGGTTGATAACGCTGATGCCATTGTTTTTCCCAGGTCGTCTTCTTCATTTTCCTTTGAGTCGGTTGTAACCGAAGAATCAGACGAACTGGAAGTTGTTAATGAGAAAGATATCGTGGTTTCTGAGTACTTTTTTGTGCCGCTCGTTTATTGCATTAATCAGGACTTTCAAAACTTTGATGAAAACGACGAGGAAGAAATTTCTCCGGTTTTGAAACATTTTATTGATGGAGAGCGGGAGAGGTTTGTAAAACCTTTGGTTGATGAAATCACTTCAATTAATGTTGGTACTGAGAAGGATCCGCATCTGGTCCAGATCGGGTCCACGTTGTCTTCAAAGGAACGGGAGCACTTAGTCGCTTTATTAAAAGATTTCAAAGATGTTTTCGCGTGGTCCTACGAAGACATGCCTGGAATCGATCCTGAGATTGTATAGCATTGGATCCTTCTTGACCTTGAGGCCCGACCCGTCAAGCAGAAGCTCCGGCAGAATACGCCCGGATTGGGCTTTGAAAATCAAGGAAGTGGTCACTAAGCAAATTGATGCAGGGTTTCTGTTAGTATCTGAGTATCCTACTTGGTTGGCTAACATAGTTCCGGTGCCGAAGAAAGATGGCAGAATTTGGGTATGTGTGAATTTCAGAAATCTAAACAAAGCCAATCCGAAGGACGACTTTCCTCTGCTACATATCAACGAATTGGTGGACTTCACCGTCGGGCATGCGCTGCTCTCGTTTATGGACGGGTTTTCTGAGTACAGCCAGATTTTGATGGCACCCGAGGACAGGGAGAAGACTGCCTTCACCACCCCGTGGGGAACCTACTACTATAGGGTGATGCCATTTGGTTTGAAGAATGCTGGGGCTACTTATCAACGAGCTGCAACCACTATCTTGCACGATATGATCCACAAAAAGGTTGAGGTGTATGTGGAAGACATGATTGTTAAGTCCAAGGAAAGGGAGGGCCACTCCACCGCCTTGAAGAAATTTTTCCAACAGATCAGAGAGTATCAGTTGTGACTGAACCCTCAGAAATGTACTTTTGGTGTCACAGCAGAGAAAATGCTAGGGTTCTTGATTACACAAAGGGGCATCGAAGTCGATTCTTCCAAAATCAAGGCCATCTTAGAAATGCCACTACCAAGGACTGAGAAGGAGGTGCGCGACCTTCTAGGTAAAGTGCAATTCATAAGACAGTTTATTGCAAAATTAACCTTGACTTGTGAATCACTATTTGGTCCCTTGAAGAAAGGAAAGAAGTTCCAGTGGGATGACCGATGCCAAGTTGCTTTCGAGCAGATCAAGCAATATCTACAGAACCCACCCGTGTTGTCACCGCCAGAGCCGGGAAAACCGTTGATTTTGTATCTGTCAGTAACCAACACGACAATGGGCTGCATGCTTGCACAGGAATCTGAGGATAAAGTGGAGAAGGCTATCTACTACTTGAGCAAGAAAATGCTGGAATACGAGACCCGTTACACTCCGCTTGAGAAGGCTTGTTTGGCCTTGGTATGGGCTACCAGGAAGTTGAAGCACTACCTGTTAGCTCACTCCGTAATTCTGGTTTAGAGATTAGATCCTATCAATTATCTCTTTGAGAAACCAGTGCTTACGGGTAGGCTAGCCCATTTGTTGCTTCTTCTCTCCGAATTTGATCTGAATTACATGACTCGCAAGTCTGTGAAAGGAAGAGCGGTAGCGGAGTTCCTAGCTGATCAGCAGTGGAGAGAGATGAAGCAGTAAAGTATCTGTTCCCAGATGAGGCCATTCTACAACTTGAAGGAGAGATTTGGACTATGTACTTTGATAAAGCGTCTAAGCAGTACAGGTATGGGATAGGGGTGTTGCTGATAGCACCCGACAATTCCCACATACCCTTAGCTTTCAAACTCCGGTTTAAAGTATCAAACAATGAGGCAGAGTACGAGGCATGTATCGCTGGCTTGGAAGCCGTCCTAGAACTAGGGGCAAAACGGTTAGACGTCATTGGGGACTCAAACCTGGTTGTGTCTCAAGCGAAAGGAGACTGGAAGGTTAAAGAGGAAAGGATGAAAATCTATCACCAAACCCTAGGCGTTCTAACTCCCTGTAGGCATGCTCCGAGAACTTCCTGACATCCGCGCTCATGAGGGCGCGGTGCGAATCTTGTCTTGTTCCGAGCTACTACAGTTCGGACTCAAATGTCACGGTTCTGAATCTAATCTTACAATGTGCGATGTAAGACCAATAAATCACCAAAGAGTCCAAATCCGGCAAATCGTTTTGGAAAACTGATTTTAATAAAGAAGTGCCAAACATGGACTGCTTTGCCAGATACAGAGTCGCCACCTAAATATTTTATTTTGGGGGAATTTAGGAAACCCTGACTCGTGCCTAAGGCCACGTGTCCGTCATCACCAAAGTTGCCTCGGCTCGGGAACTTGGGTACGAGAGGGGAAGGTCATGCAATGAGCACCCCCGCTCGCCCGATCAAAGATCGGCCTGTACTAAGCATGATATGTTGTTTTTGAAAACACATGTGTTCTTATTCCGGTTAATTAGCTAATCTTACTACGTGATGCGCACAGCAAACAAGTGTAGACTAGATCGCCTAATTTGGAACAAAACATTGCATGTTCATTTTTTTGAAAATGGTTTGAAGTTTGCTACTCGCAAGTAGGCTAAAAATGTGGGATTCAATGAATTGTTCCAATCCAAGTAATCCAACCTTCACCCACAGGCATTCAGGCAGTTATATCACATAAGCAGTTAGCCTCATGGCAAGCATGCTCTCATGGAAACATTAACACACATGCAGTATGCTAAAGCGTAAACACTCATAGTGTACTCCGAGCCAAAACAAAGAACTAGTTAGAAATCATACATGATCCTATTTCATGTTAAGATGACTAATGCAACACATGCAAGAATGCAACTAAAATAGGCTCGGCTATTCTAGAATGGCATGTGAAATGCAACTTGGTACATGTATTCAACTTGGAATTGAAATACAATGCAGTTAGTATGATGCGCCGAGCTTGGTGCATACAAAACAAATGAATGATGCACGCATGCAAGCATAAGGTATGCTAAATGAAATATGCCCTAAAACTAACCATCGTAAGCGGTTAAGTAAAAGGGAGAAAGAAATGGGGGTTGGAAGACATGCGTCACAGACACGCACGCTTATTACAACAATATGCCCTCCCGACGGAGGAACTGAATAAGAAGCTAACTAGCTAACCTAAGCTAATTAAACTAATAATTACAAAGCAAATTGAAATAGCTAACGCATTAACTATTAAAGGTACAAACCAAAGCGTAAACTAGCTAAACACATTAGCTAAGTAAAGCAGTAAAAGCAGGAGCTTCAGAGGGAGAGGAATGCATGCATGCCCGGTCGCCTCGTTTGGAAATCCAATGCGATGCCCCGATTTGCCTCTGTTTTCATTTGTTCTCAGAACACTGCACCAAGCTCCAGAAAGCTGAAACTTCACCTTGGGAGTCCTGTGGGAGGGTGGCCGACCACTTTTGGTCTCTGCAGCCACCTGCCGACCACTTTCTTTGTTGAAAGCCAGAAAAAGTGGTCGGCCAGCTAGTTTTTCTGGCTGGCGGACCAGTTGTTGTTGCTGAATTCCAGTTTGCTGCAACAAAGAGCAAGAAAGGGCATGGCAATGTATTTGCAAGATATGTGTGCACGACCACCCTCCCTCTCATGTAATGAGCTCAAGGGAGTGTGGTTTTCGACCCTCGGGCCACCAATCGCACATTTCAATGCACGATGGCCGAGAGGCGAAGTTACACAATTCAATGTAAAATGAATGCACAAGTAAACACATAAGGTCTGGAACTCTATCATGTATGATCAAGAGCGTCGGCAACCGAAAATTGAGGCACGTTTTATCACTTCAAGTATGAAACATCCCTTGTTTCCTGTGTTTGGACTAACACCTATTCCAAACACAATGCAAGCAACTAACATGGCAAACATGTAATGCAACTACGTGGCATACACAATGCAAGGGACAATCATGCAACAACATGCAATGCAACATGATCAAACTACCAATGCAAATGGCATGGAAACAATGCTAACACATGCATACGCAATGCAATGCTACAAGGGCAACTTAGCAATGTTAGGGATATGCACAATGCAATGAAACATAAGCATACACAATGCGATGAACTACATGGCATACACAATGCACAATGGACTTAAACCAAAATGGATAGGCCTCAGCCATGCCCAAAGTAGTGGCCATTGGTGATAAAATTAAGGCACATGAAGCACATATAAGCATGCACAATGCAATGGCCTATCAAAGAGGCCTATGAGCACAACTCTCAAGAGTGCTCAAAGAGTGACAAAAGTGGAAGTGTAGCAACACTAAGTGCACTAAAATGAAGTAAGAAATGATGCCAAATCATTTAATCAACACAAGTAATGTATGCAATGGTCCTAAAGCATGAAAGCTAGCAAAGAGGACTACAAAGGGGGCATGCAATACATGGCAAATATGCATGAACCAAGCATGGACAGAGCTGAACTAGGTCAAAACAAAGACCTAAACATGCTAAGATAGGGGGTCAAGGACCTAGGCATGCAAGCACAACACTTAAAGGCATTCAAAGCATGAAAGAAGTGGGAACATGGCAATGCTAAAAGCTCTGAAATGAAGTATTAAATGATGCCAAATCGTCTAAGTAGCTCAAAGATAGCATGCATGAGTCAACAAAATACAAGCTAGCAAGGCCAATTGCACTACAGCTATACAAAGCATGAAGGATTTGGCAAAGGCAACCAAAAAGTCCTAGAACATGTTAAAATGATACTAAAACATGCATGGAAGGAAGCCAAAACAAGCTATCATGAAGGGCATAAGGCATGATGCATACAAGGCAAATAAGGTGGATTACACTACGCCTATTAAGACCAAGCATGGGATGACTTAACCAAAAAAAATTAGAGTTATATCATGGCAAAATAACCCCAAATAAGCACTGAAATGATGGCTCGCAAGCTAAGGCATGAAGGCATACACAATGGTTCATGTTAAGGCATAAAGGGGCAAACCCTCCAACGCATTGAATGAGTGATAAATGCAAGTACATGACCATGAAACATGGACTGAAATCACATAATAAATAATGCCAAATCATTCAAATAGTCCAAGTAAAGTATGCTAATGGACTTGACACACAAAGCTAACAAGCTAGATTGAACCATGGTTATACAAAGCAAGCCAAGCATGGCCAAAACAACCAAAATCAAACCTTAAACATGGTAAACATAAACAAAATCTTCTTTAAGTTCGGCCTAAAGCATGCTAGAATGACATGTTACAACATGATGCATGTTAGGCTATTTCATGGAATTGCACTACAAGTGCATAAGGCATGCAAGGGCCAACCAAACCAAACCAAAATAGAGTCATGACATGGCAAAACATCACCAAAAACATGCTGAAATGGAAACAAAACAACCTAGAATGACATGCTACTTCATGAAGCATACAAGACTAGTTTGTGTGATTTACACAACAAGTGTATTAAGCATGCATCGAGTGGCTAAGACAAGTCAAAATGGATCTAAGGCATGTTGAAATAACCCCAAATACATGCTAAGAACAAGCTAACACAAGCTTAGTAAACATGCTCAAACATGAGGCATATGAAGCAAGTAAACAAGACACAAGGAGAGGGGATGACCCTCTCCTATTTAGGACTCCAAAACCACCTTTCCACCACTAAAAATCCTCTAGATTTCAGTGGTAGAAAGGTCATGCAAAGGCTACAACAAGAGCCTAAAGGGATGGCTCAAAACAAGGCCTAACAAGGCCTAAGAGACGGTAGATCACCCCCAACGAAAAAGTGACCTTAAAAAACTTTTTAAGCATGCAAAAATAGAACTTTTTCCAGTTAAGAGCTAAAATTAAAACAATATCCAAATAGGGCTAAAAGCTTAAGCAAGAATAGGGGATTTAAGGGTTAAAGACTCACCCTTGAAGACCTTCTTTACTACTGCAACTCCAGCAACCTCTTTGAGCTCAAACTAGCCCAAGAACACCAAAAACAACTTCAAGAAGCCTTAGCAACACAAGCAAGGTGTTTGAGTGTGTGTTTGTGTACAAAAGTGAGACAAAACTACACTTTTAAGGCACAAAACAAGAACTAAAGAGAGATATAGAAACAAGGCTATATGTATCACTCAAGCATAAATTTTCTGAACCTAGAGGAAGAGCCTCCCTCTTATAAAAAGAAAAGGCAAAGCTTCTAGGGGAAGCTAAAGGCTTAAAGCCATCCCTCCATACACGTGTATAGAGGATGGTCTGAGTGCCCTCCAACTGTGCCAGCTAGAGGAAAATATCTCCAAAAATGTGCCAAAAAGCAGCCGACCACTTAAAATGGTCGGCCAGCTACTTAAAGTGGTCGGCTGACCACTTTAAGTGGTCTCCTAGAACACAAACTGGTCAGCCAGGGTGGGAGAGAGTCTAGAGGATGAAAACAAGCAAATGGTGTGGTGGCCGACCACTTTTGATGCTCCAAAGATCAGGGAGACCAGTTGTCAGACCAGAAAACTGGCTGGCAGGAGGAAAAGTGGTCTCCAAGTTGAAATACTGGTCTCCCACCCTTGTACCACCTTCCAAACAAGGAAAACAAGGTTTGTACCAAAAACAAACCAAAACAGATGCAAGACGAAAGTTCGGGAGGCAAAGCGCGCAGCTGGGAGCCTTGAAAACTAGCTGACGAGCACCAAAAGTGGTTTACGACCACAAAAGTGGTCTACCACCGCAGTGGCCCTCCAGTCCAAGGAAACAAGGTGTGGTTCAAAAACCACGCCAAAGGGAGAACGTTAAGCGGTCCTGAGACAAGGTACGCGGACGAAGGCTCCGAAAACCGGAAACTAGTCTCCAAACAGGAAAAGTGATCTACGACCACGAAAAAGTGGTCTACGACCACAAAGAGATGGTCTATCAGACCACTCCCTCCCTCCAGGGAAGAGAAACAAGGCCTGGTCCGTAAACCGGGGCCGAAGCACAAAGAGTTAAGAGGCCTGGGGGCAAGGCTCTCAGCCGAAACTCCGAAACCTCGAAACGAGCACAACATGCACTATCACCAAGCGCTCAATTGATGACGTCTTAGTCTTAAGGTCGGTCAAAAATGGGGTGTCTACAGTTGCCCCTCTTTGAAAGAACTCGGAAGTCATAAGTCACGGGAGTGAATGTCAAAGCCCAGAGACAACCCATTTTTGACAAGGCCGAAAACTTAAACAAACAGGCAAGATAACAAAGAGATGTGCCCGCAGGCAAGGGCAAAATGCAAAGGACATGCACAAAGCCGAACATAACTTATGATCATGCAAAGAAAGCTGTAATGAAGCAGTTTTACACAATAAATGCAACAGTTTAAGCTAGTGAATACAAATCAAACTACATTACATGCAGAAGGGATGTAAGAGAATTATACAATTCTCGCTACGTCTCACACGGAGTACATACAATACCGTCTGGTTTGTTTGGTCGCGCCAGCTTCAAATGAACCGTACATACAATATCGTGCCTGCAAAAGAAAGAGACTCAACAGGTACAATATTGTTAGAAACGTGCATAGCAATGCAAGTAAAAAGCGCGTGACAATGCAAGGAAAAGGGTGCATAACAATGCAACCTAAGTGTGACGCATAACAATGCGGAAGGGGCGCATAACAATGCAACCTAAGTGTGACGCATAACAATGCGAGTAAAACAAGCATAACAATGCAAGTGAAGTGTGCATAACAATGCCACTAAAAGAGTGTATAACAAACAGACGAAATATGCGCGACAACGCAAGTGAAGAATGCATAACAAAGCAGGTGAAAAGTGCAGGTGCATAACAATGCGATGGAAGTACGCATAGCAATATAAGTAAAATGAGCATGACAACACAAGTAGTGAACGCATAACAAAGCAACGAGTGGTGTGCATAACAAAAGCAAGAGAGGAAAGTGTGCATAACAATGCAAGAGAAGTGCAACTTCGATAACATGCCCCGAAACAAAATGTTGAATAAAGAAGCATAAGCCTTAAAGGGGGCGATTTAACCGGAACCTCCGATTTACCTCTCGGAACGGTTACAACGTACTCAAAAAGGATACACCTCGCTCTTGATGAGTAACGATGAACCACGCATCGAAGACTTGAATTTGAAGTTCCCGCGGGGACAATTTCGCGCCAAAAAGTGTACTTTTCTAGCACTTTTCTGAGAGACAAGAGCTCCAATCATCACCAAAACACATAGGGAGAACAAAGGGACCTTGGAGACCACCCAAGAGGGATGGCCGACCACCTAGGCTAGTGGCCGACCACTTGTTGACCACCAAAGTGGTCGGTCAACCAGAAAAACTGGCTGGCCGACCAGTTTATAAAATCCGGGGCAGTTTTGTCTTTTTATGCTCAGTTCTTTAAGTACACAACTTCAAATCAGTTTTGCTCACACCTCCGAGGCCGAAATCAACTTCTCTTCCTTTCTAGACCCTTTTCTCTCTCAAATCTACACTTTATACGCGTTTTCCAATGCCCCACACGAAGTTGTTTCGCGAAAACTTTCAATTCTCTTCGTTTTGAACTGATTAGAATTTGTTTTCGGAGCTTCTTTCTCCATTTCCACCACTTGAGGTAAGTTTGTCTCGAACTTTGGCACCTTTTCTCGGGCGTTGACTTTTGTTGACTTTTTCTCTACACGAGAGTTGACTTTTGTTGACTTTTTGCAATTTTGGCTCATTTTTGCATATTTCTTCAGATGGCAGACGATATTCCGTATGGTGGAGGTTCTCCATATGCAGAGGACAAGCCCGACATCATATCGTTGCCTCCGAGGATACGACCGTTCGACCCGGAGGAGTACGACCCGCAGGAGCATATTCCACCTCCTAGTACTTTTCACCATTTCACAGACTTCGCGCGTCAGGCACCCGCACACCTGCTACTACGGGAGCCGGAGTCCCATCCATCTCATCACGCGCATGAGGTGCACACTTCACTTAGTTTTCTGCAATGTATTTTATCTGCTCGTTCTGAATACATTCACATACGCAGTACTTCTGCTCACAGCATCCAATTCATTTGGCACACAGCTCTCAACATAACACCTTGCTCATTATAACTCAAAACCATGCTCACTTTGCACACAGCTCTTTTGGGCACACAGCTCATAACACTGCTTAATCTGAACACACAATTCATAACACAGCATTCTGTTTAGTTGACACACGCCTCATAACACTGCTCAATCCGAACACACAGATCATAACACAGCATTCTGTTTAGTCTGAACACACAGCTCATTTGGGCACACAACACATTTTGGCACACAGCTCATAACACTGCTCATTCTGAACACACAGTTCATAACACAGCATTCTTTTAGTTGGCACACAGCACATTTCCCTGCTCAATCTGAACACACAGTTCATAACACAGTATTTTGTTTAGTTGGCACACAACACATTTCACTGCTCAATCTGAACACACAGTTCATAACACAGCATTCTGTTTAGTTGGCACACAGCACATTTCACTGCTCAATCTGAACACACAGTTCATAACACAGTATTCTGTTTAGAGTCATAACATAGCACACCGCTCAATCTGAACACGCAGTTCATAACACGATATACTTTTTCATAACATAGCACACCGCTCAATCTGAACGCGCAGTTCATAACACGGTATTCGATTTATAGCACATTACTCAATCTGAACACGCAGTTCATAACAAAGTACACGTTTTCATAACATAGCACACCGCTCAATCTGAACACACAGTTCATAATACGATATTCGGTTTATAGCACACTGCTCAATCTGAACACGCAGTCCATAACGCAGTACACTTTTTCATAACATAGCACACCGCTCAATCTGAACACACAGTTCATAACACGTTATTCGGTTTATAGCACACTGCTCAATCTGAACACGCAGTCCATAACGCAGTACACTTTTTCATAACATAGCACACCGCTCAATCTGAACACGCAGTTCATAACACGGTATTCGGTTTATAGCACACTGCTCAATCTAAACACACAATCCATAACGCAGTACACTTTTTCATAACATAGCACACCGCTCAATCTGAACACACAGTTCATAACACGATATTCGGTTTATAGCACACTGCTCAATCTGAACATGCAGTCCATAACGCAGTACACTTTTTCATAACATAGCATGCCGCTGAATCTGAACACGCAGTTCATAACATGGTATTCGGTTTATAGCACACTGCTCAATCTGAACACGCAGTCCAAAGCGCAGTACACTTTTTCATAACATAGCACACCGCTCAATCTGAACACGCAATTCATAACACAGTATTCAGTTTATAGCACACCGCTCAATCTGAACACACTGTCCATAACGCAGTACACTTTTTCATAACATAGCACACCGCTCAATCTGAACATGCAGTTCATAACATGGTATTCGGTTTATAGCACACTGCTCAATCCGAACACGCCATCCATAACGCAGACACTTTTAATTTGCACGCAGCTCAAACATTTCATTTTGAACACACAGCTCACACTTTTCAATCTGATCACACAGCTCATACATTTCATTTTGAACACGTAGTTCATACTTTTCAATCTGAACACACAGCTCATACATTTCAATCTGAACACACTGCTCATACTTTTCATTTCTGAACACACATCTCATACATTTCAATCTGAACACACAGCTCATACATTTCAATCTGAACACACAGCTCATACTTTTCATTTCTGAACACACAGCTCATACTTTTCATTTCTGAACACACAGCTCATACATTTCAATCTGAACACACAGCTCATACTTTTCATTTCTAAACACACAGCTCATACTTTTCATTTTTAATGCAGGTATCCTCCCGTTTCACACGGGGTTATGGATCTATCATTGCGAGGGAGTGGTACATGGAGCTCCCAGATGCTGTTCACCACATCGTGGACGAGGCAGGATTTGGCCCTTTCTATGCGGGATTATCACGTCATCCAGCAAGTAGGACCCTCCTGGGGGCACTTGTAGAGAGATGGTGGGACACTACGAACTCCTTTCATTTTTCAGCCACCGGGGACATGACGATGACCCCATATGACTTCTCTATGCTGACGGGCCTTGACGTGGCAGGCCGGCCGATCCCATACGATGCAGATATGGGTGAGTGGGAGGTTGCTTGGATTTATCTGCTCATAGCTTGTCCGCCGATCGATAGATCATCAGGCAGGGTCAGGTACACCTGGTTCTCCGGGCGGTACAGGGGGACTACGCCCGAGTCCATTGAGGCCATACAGCAGTATGCCCGGGGATTTTTGATGTTCCTTCTCGGGACCACTCTGTTCTCTGACAGGGGGAACGTAGTTGGGCTTTATCTGCTCAGTGCTTTGGTGGACCTATCAGAGGTTCGGCACTTTGATTGGGGTGGTGCTGCTCTCACTACCCTTTACTGCTACATGAGCGTGACTTCCCGAGAGCGGGGGACCATAGTAGGCAGCTACTGGCGAGCCTAGGAGGTACATTCTGCCCTCTTGATTTACATTTTTGATTTTCATTATCTGTACACTGCACACGGCACACATTACATTTTGTACTCTACATTCTGCACTCAGCATTCTGTACTTCCTATACATTCTGTATACTACACATTGCACACAGCATTCTGCACTCAACATTCTGTACTTCGTATACATTATGTATACTGCACATTGCACACAACATTCTGCACTCAGCATTCTGCACTCAACATTCTGCATTCTCCATACATTTTGTATTCGCATTCTGCACTCAGCATTTTGCATTCTATACATTCTGTATTCTGACAGCCACTGTCTTGTCTTTCATAGCTATGGGTTTATGCATACTTCCCGACATTGGACCCTGAGCTCGAGGTCGAGGCGCCTCTTGAGATCCCCTACTCACGCAGATTTGAGGGTCGGTGCCGGCCCAGGCCTCGAGAGACTCTGCTCTACCTCCGGTAGTTCTTCGATACTGTACGGGCGACGAAGGTGATCCAGAACTCTTAGTTCTTCATGCTCTCAGCTTTGATTCATCTTGCATATTTATGACATCTAATCAATTTATGCACTTGTTACCCGCAGGTGACCTGGCAGCCTTGGATCGATATGCCAGGGAATTCTCAATTTTTGTTTACTGGGGCATGGGGCTCCTCCCAATATAGGGCCTTGTTTGAGGGACCAGTCGGCAGGGCCTGGTTTCTCGGAGAGCGCTTCATGCACCAGACGATGGGCAACTCCGATCAGGACATCCCCTCACTGCCTCCACCAGAGATGCGGTCCGCAGGGGGTCTCACACCCCGGAAGGCGGAGGACCTTATGTTGGGTATTGACGAGGTCCTTTTCCTGGAGGAGGGGCATTACGCGACATATCACCATACGTACCTGATGCCTCCGCTGTCAGTGTCTGTACCCCCAGGAGGAGAGCTGCTGTGATGCCTTCCTCGACTCGCGCCTGAGCAGGAGACATTCTTTCGACCAGCGGGGTTAGCACATCGAGAGGCGGGACTGGAGGGATGCCCTCGACTTGGTAGTATGCTCGATGGCTAGATCTTCCGACCGAGCTGACGGGCTGGCAGTATGGGACTTCTTACCCGATTCCACTTGAGCCTCCGATGCCCAACCATCGATACGTCAGTGACGCTGACTCACCACCGGTATGTTTTACAATTTTCATTTATCACTCAAATATTTAGACATTCATTCATTTACTGATGAATTGAACTTGTGTCTGCAGCCTCCCAGGGAGTATACTGAGGGGTTACTCAGAGTGGTGGCTTCACTCGAGGGCATGGTTCTGCGAAGGGAGACGATGCTATATGCCTCCGGCGTTCAGGTACTTTTTAATTTTCTTGCATTTATCATACTTCTGATGACATATGGAAGTTGAACATTTCACTGCATTGATTCATTGCATGTGTAGAGCACATCTGACACATCACCTTCACACACTATATCTGCATGCACCGACTCTATGTATCATTCTCGCATTTGCATCTGATATACATACTGGCTGATGCATTCGAACTGTCCTTTTCAGGTCCCGCCTCTGCAGACTGGGCCATCCAGGCCTTCTCGAGCAGCTAGGAGAGGAGTTTCAGCACGCGGCCAGAGGGGGCACAGAGCACCTGTCAGTTATGACGAGGAGTCTAGCGAGGCGGAGGAGTCAGAACATCCACAGTTAGAGACATCTGCAGGCAGTGACGATGACTCTGGTTCCAGTTCGGAGGGCGGAGACAACACCGAGGAGGCTTCTAGGGATGGTGGCTCTGATTCAGACGGAGATGTCGGCGATGGTGGTGCGGAGGCTGCTCAGCCAAGAGGGTGAAGAGGGCCTCTCGGTTATGGTGGTGCGGAGGCTGATGTAGATGTTCCTGTTTTATTTTTCTTTTTACATGTAGTTGTAGCACATTGTACAGCTTAGGTAGTTTTATTTTCTTCAAAACTTGTACTCTTTTGTAAAATGTTTGTAAAAAGAAGCTATGATGGAATGAAAACGACTTTTTGTTCGAAAAGTGTTGTACTTGTACATTCTAAGCATCGCATCGCACCATTTTGCACAAAAATGGAATTGAATGGAAATTGAACCTCGTGTATTACCAAGTCAGGTAGTGAACCGACACAACAAACTAAACGACCTAACTCACTAAGAAACAACAAAACCTAAGCAACGAGCAACAACTCGATAAGCAAAACTTAACAACTCAAAGAGCGAATGCATTTTGAGATGAACAAAGCAACAAAATGCATCCGAAACAGAGGCAAACTCAGACCTTCAGTACTCTCAGCACACAGGAAAGCTAGAGACTCCCTTCTGGAGACAAGAAACAGCTGGAGACCAGCTTTTTGCACATGGCCAACCACTTTTAGAGCCTGCCGACCAGTTTTCTGTCTGGAACCCAAAAAAAAGTAGCTGGCCGACCAGAAAAAGTGGTTGGCCGACCACTTAACTTGGGAACCTCCAGTTTTTTGAGGCTTGTCCTCCAAACAGTGCCTTATCCTCCAGAAAGGTTCCAGTTTCGTGGTTCCCTCATTCTAACTCAATTTTGCACCAAAATGGAGGCGTTTCTTGTCGAAAATCTCACAAATTGGATTGCTGCCTTAGATGGCTCAGAAAAGTTAAATTTTCGGGGCTTCGGCATAAATGCACTATTCACGCTAAGTCGCACCCCACTGCGATTTCCGTTCCTCCATACCGCGGTAAGGTTTTGGAATCCGGTAACACATGTCTTTAGCTTTTGCGGGCAAGAGATGTGTCCTACTTTCGAGGATTTCCAAGCTTTAATGGAGTCCGAACACGAGGAAGAGATTTTATTGCAATTCCGCTTCGGCCACATCCAGACCTTAGGACAGATGTGCGGGTCCACTATGCATGGCGCTCGATCTTTGATTCGTGATGGGGAGTTGGACATCCCCAGCTTGGTTTATCGGTTTTCTGATACTGGTGACCGCGGCGACCATCACTGGCAGGGTTTTCGGTGACACACCCTTTGCTTATGCATGCTGTCACATTTCTTGCTTTCCTTAGGCTCCGGAGGATCTAGCGTCCGTTTGATTAAGGTCGCCCAAGGCTTAAAGGAGGGCAAGAGCTGCATTGCCATGACACTGGCTAAGACATTGATGGGCTTGGATGCTTTTCACCGCCAAGAGACGACTAGATTTGCAGGGAGTCCACTACTGCTGCTGGTAATGTTTCCCACCCTATCTCGCATATATTTCTCACATCACTCGGCCCTCAGGCTCGATTTTTCTCACAAAAACCCTTTTTCTTACTTTTCTCTCAACGTACACCTCTCTATTCTTTAATCTCTCATTTTTCATCCCTCCCTATGTATGGTTGATGGACAAATTAAGGGTTATTGACTCATGCCCAGCATATTCAGCTCACAACTATTTCTTCCGGCAAGGTTTAGTCGATGCCCTTGATGAAGGATGGTGGTGCGAACGGATGTGCCGTCTATCCGCTACCAGTATTGCTTGGCGCTGCCCTTGGCTCAACCTACCGGCGATGAGTTGCAGCATGTCTCGCCAGCCTGGGATTCAGTTGATCGGTCTGACTCACTGTGCCTTTTACTTCCTGTTCCGATTCCAGCACCAGTTCGGACATGATCAGACCTGCCCAGAAGAGGGGATAGAGTACCCAGCTACATCTCCAGTCTGAGGTACACAGCTAGCTCGGTATGCCACAGCATGGAGGACGAGAGAGCTTCTGGCCCCTGCTCCCACTTTCAGTTGCACCGTCTCTGATGAGTGCATAGCTTGGCTTGATGAGGAGGCACAGATTGGGCCCACTTTGGCATCAGAGGCTTCAACCAGCTCTGGGAGGGGAGGTAGGAACACCTGACTATACCCCGAATTTATTTGCTTTATTAGTACTTTCAAGTTTTCTTTATGAATGTAATAAAAAGCAACTTCAATTTGTATTCAAGAGTAGGAGAACTCTGTATTGAAATCACTGTAATTGAAGGTTGTGGGTACTGAAAATTTTCCGTTTGGTCCAAAAATGGTCTAAGTCGTAAAAAGATTAATTTGAGCAAAATCAACTTTTATTAAAACTTTTCAAAACCATTTTCAATATGGATCAGAACTAGACATGCCTGAGATCTATCACTGAGATGTACAACCCCGAATCCCAGCAACTGGAAAGTTGCCCCTAGTCTGAATAGCATTGCACTGGAGATCACAACCGAGCTCCTTGACTGTAGAATAGACGAAGATGACCAAACATGATCACATGGACAAAGTTGATCGGGGAAGAGTTTATGGCTGGACTTCAAAATGAAGTTGCCTACGTATCCCAAACATGGGAATCAAGCGTTACGTAGTTCGGCTTGGGTTCACTCGTGTATTAACACTCTCCTTTTCTGCTCTAACTTTTGCCAAGGCCGCCCTTTCTGGGTTTTCAACCTTGCGAGCTCAGTTTTTATTATTTCAAATTTTTTGTGCTCTAACTTTTGCCTAGGTCGCCCTTCCGGGTTTTCGGCCTAGCGAGCCACTCAAGGATAATATTTCTTCAACTTGTCCATGTTGTTCGGTTGGGAGAACCCTAGGCCATCTAGGTCCATCAGAACTACAGCTCCGCCCGACTAGATAGACTTGATGATGTAAGGACCAGTCCAATTGGGTCTGAACTTGCCCCTAGGGTCGTGGATAGGAGCTCGGTTGTCTTTGAGCACCAAATCTCCTTCTCTCAAATTCCTAGACTTAACCTTCTTGTTGAAAGCCCTAGCAATTCTTCGTTGATAACCCTGAACATGGTACAGTGCTTTCAGCCTTCTCTCATCAAACAGCATGAGTTCTTCGAACCTACTTTGCTGCCAATCTGCCTCAGCTATCTGACACTCAGCCAATACCTGTAACGACGGAACCTCAACTTCGATAGGCAGAACAGCCTCCATCCCGTAAATCAAAGAATACGGAGTCGCTCCAATAGAAGTTCGAATTGAAGTCCGGTAGCCCCACAGAGCAAATGGCAGCTTATCTGGCCAGTCCCGGAAGGTTTCCACCATCTTCTGTAGAATATGCTTGATGTTCTTGTTGGCAGCCTCAACTGCTCCATTGGTCTGCGGCCGATATGTAGATGACTTGTGAAAAGCCACGTTGTACTTGTCCAACAAGTCGATCACCTCCTTCTTGAAGTGAGAACCATTATCTGAAATGATCTCATTCGGAACCCCGTAGTGACAGATGATGTTGTTCCTGATAAACTTGGCGACATGCGATGCCTTCAACATTGCATAAGATTGGGCCTCAACCCACTTCGTGAAGTAGTCTATTGCTACGAGAATGTACTCATGCCCGTTGGACCCCTTCGGGGTGACAGCTCCAATCACATCAATCCCCCAAACTGAAAATGGCCATGGCGAAGTCATGTTGTACAGCTTCGACGATGGAATGTTCATGCGGTTTGCATGGATCTGACATTTGTGGCATCGCTGGACAAAGCTAATACAATCCTCCTCCATGGTGGACCAATAATAACCCAGTCTAAGGATCTTCCGAGCTAGCATCACCCCGTTCATGTGTGCTCCGCACTCTCCTCCATGGTTGGCCTCCATCAGGCGCTTGGATTCTTCAACATCAACACACAGTTTATACATCCTGAGATGACCTCTCTTGTACAGTTTACCCCCACAGACGATGAACTGAGCAGCCATTCTTTGAATTGCCCTCTTATCTTTGGCATTTGCCCCTGGTGGATACGCTTCTTTTTCCAAGAAGTTCCAGACATTGTAATACCAAGGATTCTCATCTTGTACCTCATCTATGGCAGCAATCAGCTCGTAGGCTGGCACAAATTTCTGTTCGATGATAATCGGACGCATCCGTACTCTTAAAGGGATGTCTATCATAGAAGATAGAGTTGCTAATGAATCAGCGAACCTGTTGTTCTCTCTTAACAGATGAGCGAAGTTCAGTTTCTCAAAGCGAGGAATTAGCAAGTCCAAGGTTTGGTGGTAGATTCTCATCGTTTGTTCTTTGACTTTCCAATCTCCTTTAGCTTGAGATACAACAAGGTTCGAGTCCCCGATGACGTCCAACTGTTTTGCCCCTAGTTCTAGGGCAGCTTCTAAACCGGCAATACATGCCTCATAGTCTACCTCATTGTTCGATACTTTGAACCGGAGTTTGAATGCTAGAGGTATGCGAGAATTGTCGGGTGCTATCAGCAACACTCCTATCCCATACCCATACTGGTTTGACGCTCCGTCAAAGTACATCGTCCAGGTTTCGTCTACAACATGCAAAATGGCCTCATCTGGGAACAGGTACTCAACTGCTTCATCCCCTTCAACTAGGTGATCGCCTAGGAACTCCGCTACCGCTTTCCCTTTTACTGACTTGCGCGTCACATATTTCAGATCGAATTCGGAAAGCAGAAGCAACCAACGAGCTAGCCTACCCGTAAGTGCTGGTTTCTCGAAGAGATATTTAATGGGATCTAATCTCGAAACCAGCATTACGGAGTGAGCTAACAGGTGGTGCCGTAGCTTCCTGGTAGCCCATACCAAGGCCAAACAAGCCTTCTCCAACAGAGTGTAGCAGGTCTCGTACTCCAGCATTTTCTTGCTCAGATAGTAGATAGCTCTCTCCACTTTGCCCTCAGACTCTTGTGCGAGCATGTAACCCATTGTAGTTTCAGTCACTGAAAGGTATAGAATGAACGGTTTCCCCGGTTCAGGTGGTGACAACACAGGTGGGTTCTGTAAATATTGCTTAATCTATTCAAAAGCAGCTTGGCATCGGTCGTCCCATTGGAACTTCGTTCCTTTCTTCAGGAGACCAAAGGGTGGTTCACAAGTCAAGGTTAATTTAGAAATAAACCGTCCTATGAATTGCACTTTACCTAGAAAGCCTCGCACCTCCTTTTTAGTCCTTGGTGGGGGCATTTCTAAGATGGCCTTGATTTTGGAAGGGTCGACTTCGATGCCCCTTTGTGTGATCAAGAACCCCAACATTTTCCCTGCTGTGACACCAAATGTACACTTCTGAGGATTCAGCCGCAGCCGATACTCCCTGATCCTTTGGAAGAATTTCTGCAAGGCGGTGTAGTGGCCCTCTCTTTCCTTGGACTTGACAATCATGTCGTCCACGTACACCTCCACCTCTTTATGGATCATGTCATGCAATATTGTGGTCGCAGCCCGTTGATATGTAGCCCCAGCATTCTTCAACCCAAACGGCATCACCCTATAACAATAGGTCCCCTACAGGGTGGTGAAAGCGGTCTTCTCCCGGCCTTCGGGTGCCATCAATATCTGATTGTAGCCTAAAAACCCATCCATGAACGAAAGCAACGCATGCCCCACAGTGAAGTCCACTAACTCATCGATATGCGACAGAGGAAAGTCATCCTTCGAACTGGCTTTATTCAAATCTCTGAAGTCCACACATACCCGAATTCTGCCGTCTTTCTTCGGCACTAGAACTATGTTGGCCAACCAAGTTGGGTATTCGGATACCAGCAGGAACCCTGCATCAATTTGCTTGGTGACCTCTTTTTTGATCTTGAGATCCCATTTAGGGCGGATCCTTCTGAGCTTCTGTTTAACAGGTCGGGCCTCTGGGTCAAGAGGGATCCAGTGTTGTACAATCTCAGGATCGATTCCAGGCATGTCTTCGTAGGACCACACGAAAACATCTTTGAAATCTTTTAACAAAGCGACTAAGCGCTTGCGCTCCTCTGAAGACAACGTGGACCCAATCTGGACCAGCCGCGGATCCTTCTTAGTACCAACGTTAATTTGGGTGATTTCATCAACCAAGAGTTTTACAAACCTCTCCTACTCTTGATCAAGCAAATATTTCAAAATCGGAGGGATTTCTTCCTCGTCGTTTTCATCGAAATTTTGAAAGTCCTGATTAATGCAATAAATTAAGGGCACAGAAAAGTACTCGAAGGCCACAGCCGCACAATTCTCATTAATCACTTCCACATCGTCTGATTCCTCTGTTACAACAGACTCAAAGGAAAAAGAAAAAGACGACCTAGACAGGACTGTGGCATCCGGGTTGTCACCCCCAAGAATACCAGACTTAGACTCAGACGAGCTGGAACCTGATTCCGACTCTACGGACTCAGTAGAATCAGATTCTGGCTTACTACCTGACCCGGTGCTGCTCAATAAGAATCCCTCCTCGTACTGCCAGACGAGGGAGGGTTCGATGGATGCATCCAGAATATTTGAAGATGGGCTCGCAGCTATTTCATTCCCGATCATGGACACCGAGAAGTTATCCCCCAAGCACTCATGTACGATCGAAGGATCTAAAAGTAGACAAGCCAGTGCTACCCCCATTTCAATCTCTGCACTCTCGGAATCCTCGTCCCTGCGTTGCTCAACCTCAGCTGGTGTGTCTGCCTGCTACTCAGCAACATCATCCCCAAACAATTGCAAGTCAAAGAAAATCTCAAACCCCGGCAACCGCCGCCTTTCTGCGTTTAGCCATGGCTCTGGGAAGCCACAGAACGGAAAGTCCTCCCCCTCCCGGACGAAGCGTCCGTTTAGGGTACCCTGGATAGGCCGATGCATTAACTCATAACGCTTCCCGGTCTGCTTAGCTCTAGCCCTTCCGGCCATCTCTTTGCCTTTCCTCACCCAGTCCTCCTTGGTAAGCAAATAACCTAAACCAAAGGTATACGGGTTGTGTGGTACTTCAGCCAACACCACAACACATTTTCGGCCACTTCTACCTAATCCCATCCTAGGGATGTGCTGGAGCTTGTTCATGAGGTACATAGATTGTGTGCTGACATATAATCCCTCATCAGTAGCCAGTATATTCTGTACAACCCGGGCCTCGGCTATGGTAAATCTTGACAGGAACACATCCTCCACGCCATGTTCGATCTCCAAAACCGGTGTAGAAACCTCTGGCGGCAGATGGATTGAAGAATTCCCAAAAACAATAGCCACCCCCTTCCCGTAGGGGTATTTCAACATCTGATGCAGGGTGGAAGAGACTGCCTTCACTTGGTGCAGCCACGGCCGCCCTAGGAGTAAATTGAAGGTCGCGGGAACGTCCTAGACATGAAAGTCAATATCGTGTTGTCCTAGACCGACCTTAGTCTGAACCTGCACAATCCCCATTACTTCTCTGCTGGTATTGTCATATGCCCGAATCACCTGGGCAGTGGGTACGAAGTCCGCGGGCTTTAACCCGATTGCATATGCTGTCCTTGACGGGCACACGTTGATGGCGGATCCTGTGTCGACAAGAACTACTAGTATCCATTTGTCTCTACATTCCACAGAGACGTAGAGAGGTTTGTTATGGTTTGCGCCCTCAGGCGACAGCTCCTTGTCAGTGAAGGTTAACATCGGGGAAGCTCCTCCCGGAAAGACTAACCCTACCAGCTGTTCAGGTGTGGTGTCAATTGATAGCTTGGCTCTGTCCATTGCAGAAAGGACAGCCTGTCTATGAACTCTTGAGGCCATAAGCAGTCCCCAAATGGAGATGTCTGCTTGTATCTTCTTAAGCTGTTTCAGCACAGCCTCCTCCTCGAGTAACTTTTCTTTCTATCTCTCTGCCTCCCTGTCCTTCCCAGATGCCTCTGGTTGATCCAGGTGTGGGGCCTTGAAGTACCGCCCACTCCTGGTCATGTGGTCCACCTCTCTAATATACCAGGTATCATCCGGCGGGTTGCTCCCCCAATCTTCGTCTGGGTGGGCGAGGCATAGGTCGTCATCTTCCCACCACATTCCGTCGGCCATCGACAAGCAACTATCTGGTTCTGTTACAACTATTCCTGTGCGCACATCACATTCTGTTCCTATGCTCACAGCACATTCAGTCCCCACAGGGGCTTTGGCCTTTCTAACCCTCTCCAGATCTTCGATCTTCTCTTGCTCAAACTGTTTCAGTGCAGCCTGCTGCTCAACATCCTCTGTACTCAAACTGTTCTGATCCTAAGCAAAATTCTTAACACCGGTGCTCTCCGGCGGTTCTCTCTGATCTCCGGCCATTCTGGCCATTCCGGCCACTGTTGATGTCCCCGTGTCTAATGGACCCCGTTCTGGCTGAGGCTGTTCGATAACATCCGGCTCGTCACTGAGCCACCTAGTAGCTTCGACTGACCCTTCCAAATCAAACCAGTTGACAGTCACGTCGCCCGGATCCTATTTGTTGAAAAACTGAAGGTTGACGATATCCTCCTCCAATCCCGGTAGGTCATCTAGCCCCTGATTAGGTCTATCCTCTCGAACTACACAGATTTCTGTCCCTACTGGAAATTCCACTCTTAGCTTAGACTGATCCGTTGGTGTGATGTAACCGCTCAGGTTGCGCACAAAGCTTGCAGACCCCTCAGGCCCTGAGTCCTCATTCCTCTCTGCTCCCAGGGCGATCCTTGCTCTACCTTCGGTAGTCACCACCACCAGTTCTGGTTGGGTTTGGGAGGTGTCCAACATGCACAAGTTAGTGTTGTCGGGAATGAACACCTCCGGCTTGGGTAGGTGGGAAGAGGTAATATATATGCTAGGGTCATATGACACAACCCCAGTTTGGATGAAGTTGATGAGTTTGGGAGGTGGAGCTTGGTTATGTGGTGGGAGTGGGTTGGTTGTGACATTCGGTTTCTCCGGAGGCATGATTACCTTGTTGTCAATGAGATCCTGAATCTCATGACACAATCGAAAGCACTGGTCGGTTTCGTGACCATGCTGTTGGTGATAGGCGCAGTACTTCGTCGGGTTATGGGAAGAAGGAAGTTTTTCTGGTAAGGGCCGTGGCTCTAGGGGCTTCAAGTGCTCTTTCTTGATCAAAGCCCCCAAAGCTTTGGACAAAGGCATGTATAGTGGGGTGAAGGTTCTTTGGCCTCTGGGGGCATATCTGGCTATTTGCGAACTACTTCCGGACACACCGGTAAAGGGTGTAGCTGTAAGGGTTTTGGGAGGGATGGTGGTGACCATTCCTACATCTGAAGATCTGGCAGCTGCAGCACTGCTTGTACCTGCATTTGTAATGCGGTTGAATGCCCTCTTGGGCTGCTCTCTCTCATGGTCAATCAGACCTTGTTTCATTGTGTCCTCGATCTGCACCCCAATCTCATGTAAATCTACAAAGGTGGGTAGGGGGAGAACGATCATCTTTTGCATGAGCTTGGGCTAGAGGTTGCGCACAACCATCCAAATCTGATCTTTGTCAACGGGCCTGATGGTCATCATCGAGGCTTTAGCCCTCCAGTGGGTCACAAAATCGGAGAAACTCTCCTTCGGTTCTTGCCTGGTAGTCTCGAGATCACGAGTTGTGACCTCGATCTGAGTGTTATAGGAGTATTGAGCTATGAAGGCCTCAACCATCTCCTCTCAACTTCTCTTAACGGAGTCTTCTAGTTTTGCATACCAAATGGCTGCTACACCCGACAGGGTCCGGCCAAACAGAGAAAGCTTCTGCAATCTGGAAAGGCCCATCGGCCTTAGGATATCTGAAAACAGTCGTAGATGCACCATAGGATCTCCAGATCCATCAAAACGATCGATGTGCGGCATCTTAAACCGGTCCGGCATAGTCACGGCCGAATCGGTATACCCATCCTCTATATTCGGAATGGATTTCACACCTTGGGACTTCTTGAAAAGCTTTTCTAGCTTGCTCACTTTTAACGTCGTTGGATCCACCTCGAACTCAAACGGTGAATCCACTAGGTTGGTGGGTGCTTTAGACAGCTGGGGTAGGATTGGGGGGAGGGGAGCTGGCCCCGTTGAAATGTCCGTATTTTCCTGGACATTTGGCGTCTCCCGAGTATTGGGACTCTGGGCAGGGGAGGAGGTGTGTGCGAAGCAGATGCTCCGGTTTGCTGTTGTGGTCTGGCAATTAGCTCTGCCTGTTGGGCTACTACTTTTGCTTGACATACAGACACTTCTGCCTGACGGGCAGCATCCTGCTGCATGGCTTTCATACTTTCCTGAAGCTGACGCATCATCTCTTCCAAACCTGCCATATTGTCTTAATTTAATTGAACAACCGGTATGTCTAACTCTGCAGTAGAAAGTGAGACCTCAGCTTGACTGTTCAAGGACCGCTGATCTAGCAATCTCTGTACTGATACACTGCGTCTTCTTGACCTCCGCCTAGCTATTGGGGGTAAAGAAAGAAACACTACTTGTCCATCTATTAGATCCCTGGATCGATTAAGTCTTCGACCTCTAACCCAGAGTGTTCGGGGAATATCTGCTTGGTCGGATGTAATTGTGCTAAACTACCTTGCAAAAAGATAAATAAAGCATAATAAATAAACAAACAACCTGAACATGCAGTGTGCTATGTTATGAGCTAGATAAATTAAAGACAACACACAGTTGACATGACAACATGCAGTTGGCACTTGTAAGCTGAATACTCTGTCCTCAAACGCTGTTTACTGTGCCCAAATGGCTGTCCCAAATCTAATATCCTCAGATAAAACTGATTCCCAAACACTGATGCCCTCAGGCCTGATACCCAGACTTGCAAACTGTTATATGCCTTCCCCACAGAGGAACACTCTAAAAGCACATAGCAAGCAAATGAGAGCCAAAATACCCCTATGTTAGGGTAGGGTTTCCCTGTCCTATTTTGTTAGGAGGTAGGGTTTCACTATGCACACAGCGGTTTCACACAACCTATAACCGGATAAGCAACCTGTCCTAGTTTGGAAAGGTCACTATGGATTCCGACATGCACTAGGTTGAATGGTCAAAAAGGGTGCCCCGGTAAAAACCGAGGTTTGTGTTCCCATCGTGGCAGAGCCTGTAACCGGTCAACCTTATGGCATGCACCCTCAGGCAAACCATTCAAGAATAGCAGACGACGAACACAGTGTCCTAGGCGCACCAATGCAAATGCAATGCAAAGAGACACATAAATATAAACAAAATACGATATCATGAGTTTGAGTCAAGTTCTCTAACTCCCCAGCAGAGTCGCCAGACACTGTAGGCGCGCTCCTGGGAACTCCCCGACATCCGCGCTCACGAGGGCGCAGCGCGAATCTCATCTTGGACCGAATAAGAAGCTAACTAGCTAACCTAAGCTAATTAAACTAATTATTACAAAACAAATTGAAATAGCTAACACACTAACTATTAAAGGTACAAACCAAAGCGTAAACTAGCTAAACACATTAGCTAAGTAAAGCAGTAAAAGCACGAGCTTTAGAGGGAGAGGAATGCATGCATGCCCAGTCGCCTCGTTTGGAAATCCAATGCGATGCCCCGATTTGCCTCTGTTTTCATTTGTTCTCAAAACACTGCACCAAGCTCCAGAAAGCTAAAACTTCACCTTGGGAGTCCTGTGGGAGGGTGGCCGACCACTTTGGTCTCTGCAGCCACCTGCCGACCACTTTCTTTGTCGAAAGCCAGAAAAAGTGGTCGGACAGCTAGTTTTTCTGGCTGGCGGACCAGTTGTTGTTGCTGAATTCCAGTTTGCTGCAACAGAAAGCAAGAAAGGGCATGGCAATGTATTTCCAAGATATGTGTGCACGACCACCCTCCCTATCATGTAATGAGCTCAAGAGAGTGTGGTTCTCGACCCTCGGGCCACCAATCGCACATTTCAATGCACGATAGCCGAGAGGCGAAGTTGCACAATTCAATGTAAAATGAATGCACAAGTAAACACATAAGGCCTAGAACTCTATCATGTACGATCAAGAGCGTCGGCGACCGAGAATTGAGGCACATTTCATCACTTCAAGTATGAAACGTCCCTCGTTTCCCGTGTTTGGACTAACACCTATTCCAAACACAATGCAAGCAACTAACATGGCAAACATGTAATGCAACTACATGGCATACACAATGTAAGGGATAATCATGCAACAACATGCAATGCAACATGATCAAACTACCAATGCAAATGGCATGGAAACAATGCTAACACATGCATACGCAATGTAATGCTACAGGGCAACTTAGCAATGTTAGGGATATGCACAATGCAATGAAACATAAGCATACACAATGCGATGAACTACATGGCATACACAATGCACAATGGACTTAAACCAAAATGGATAGGCCTCAGCCATGCCCAAATTAGTGGCCATTGGTGATAAAATTAAGGCACATGAAGCACATACAAGCATGCACAATGCAATGGCCTATCAAAGAGGCCTATGAGCACAACTCTCAAGAGTGCTCAAAGAGTGACAAAAGTGGAAGTGCAGCAACACTAAGTGCACTGAAATGAAGTAAGAAATGATGCCAAATCATTTAATCAACACAAGTAAAGCATGCAATGGTCCTAAAGCATGAAAGCTAGCAAAGAGGACTACAAAGGAGGCACGCAATACATGGCAAATATGCATGAACCAAACATGGATAGAGCTGAAATAGGTCAAAACAAAGACCTAAACATGCTAAGATAGGGGGTCAAGGACCTAGGCATGCAAGCATACAAGCTAAGCCATAAGTAAGGCAACAATGCACAACACTTAAAGGCATTCAAAGCATAAAAGAAGTGGGAACATGGCAATGCTAAAAGCTCTGAAATGAAGTATTAAATGATGCCAAATCGTCTAAGTAGCTCAAAGATAGCATGCATGAGTCAACAAAATACAAAGCTAGCAAGGCCAATTGCACTACAGCTATACAAAGCATGAAGGATTTGGCAAAGGCAACCCAAAACAGTCCAAGAACATGTTAAAATGATACTAAAACATGCATGGAAGGAAGCCAAAACAAGCTATCATGAAGGGCATAAGGCATGATGCATACAAGGCAAATAAGGTGGATTACACTACGCCTATTAAGACCAAGCATGGGATAACTTAACCAACAAAAATCAGAGTTATATCATGGCAAAATAACCCCAAATAAGCACTGAAATGATGGCTCGCAAGCTAAGGCATGAAGGCATACACAATGGTTCATGTTAAGGCATAAAGGGGCAAACCCTCCAACACATTGAATGAGTGATAAATGCAAGTACATGACCATGAAACATGGACTGAAATCACATAATAAATGATGCCAAATCATTCAAATAGTCCAAGTAAAGTATGCTAATGGACTTGACACACAAAGCTAACAAGCTAGATTGAACCATGGCTATACAAAGCAAGCCACGCATGGCCAAAACAACCAAAATTAGACCTTAAACATGGTAAAACATGAACAAAATCTTCTTTAAGTTAAGCCTGAAGCATGCTAGAATGACATGTTTCAACATGATGCACGTTAGGCTATTTCATGGAATTGCACTACAAGTGCATGAGGCATGCAAGGGCCAACCAAACCAAACCAAAAAAGAGTCATGACATGGAAAAACATCACCAAAAACAAGCTGAAATGGAAACAAAACAACCTAGAATGACATGCTACTTCATGAAGCATACAAGACTAGTTTGTGTGATTTACACTACAAGTGTATTAAGCATGCATGGAGTGACTAATACAAGTCAAAAAAGATCTAAGGCATGCTGAAATAACCCCAAATACATGCTAAGAACAAGCTAACACAAGCTTAGTAAACATGCTCAAACATGAGGCATATGAAGTAAGTAAACAAGACACAAGGAGAGGGGATGACCCTCTCCTATTTAGGACTCCAAAACCACCTTTCCACCACTGAAAATCCTCTGGATTTCAGTGGTAGAAAGGTCATGCAAAGGCTACAACAAGAGCCTAAAGGGATGGCTCAAAACAAGGCCTAAGAGGCGGTAGATCACCCCCAACGAAAAAGTGACCTTAAACAAACTTTTTAAGCATGCAAAAATAGAACTTTTTCCAGTTAAGAGCTAAGCTTAAAACAGTATCCAAATAGGGCTAAAAGCTTAAGCAAGAATGGGGTATTTAAGGGTTAAAGACTCACCCTTGAAGACCTTCTTTACTACTGCAACTCCAGCAACCTCTTTAAGCTCAAACCAACCCAAGAACACCAAAAACAACTTCAAGAAGCCTCAACAACACAAGCAAGGTGTTTGAGTGTGTGTTTGTGTACAAAAGTGAGACAAAACTACACTTTTAAGGCACCAAACAAGAACTAAAGAGAGATATAGATACAAGGCTATATGTATCACTCAAGCATAAATTTTCTGAACCTAGAGGAGGGAGGAGGAGCCTCCCTCTTATAGAAACAAAAGGCAAAGCTTCTGGGAGAAGCTAAAGGCTCAAAGCCATCCCTCCATACACGTGTATGGAGGATGGTCTGAGTGCCCTCCAGCTCAGCTGGAGGAAAATATCTCCAAAAAGCAGGCGACCAGTTAAAGTGGTCGGCCAGCTACTTAAAGTGGTCGGCCGACCACTTTAAGTGGTCTCCCAGAACACAAACTGGTCGGCTAGGGTGGGAGAGAGTCCAGAGGATGAAAACAAGCAAATGGTGTGGTGGCCGACCACTTTTGATGCTCCAAAGATCAGGGAGACCAGTTGTCAGACCAGAAAACTGGCTGGCAGGAGGAAAAGTGGTCTCCAAGGGGAAATACCGGTCTCCCACCCTTGTACCACCTTCCAACAAGGAAAACAAGGTTTGTACCAAAAACAAACCAAAACGGATGCAAGACAAAAGTTCGGGAGGCAAAGCGTGCAGCCGAGAGCCTCGAAAACTAGCTGACGAGCACCAAAAGTGGTTTACGACCACAAAAGTGGTCTCCCAAACCACAGTGGCCCTCCAGGACAAGGAAAACAAGGTGTGGCTCAAAAACCATGCCAAACGGAGAACGTTAAGCGATCCCGAGACAAGGCGCGCTGCCGAAGGTTCCGAAAACCAGAAACTAGTCTCCAAACGGGAAAAGTGATCTACGACCACGAAAAAGTGGTCTACGACCACAAAGAGATGGTCTACCAAACCACTCCCTCCCTCCAGGGAAGAGAAACAAGGCCTGGTCTGTAAACCGGGCCGAAGCACAAAGAGTTAAGTGGCCCAGGGGTAAGGCTCTCAACCGAAACTCCGAAACCTCGAAACGAGCACAACATACACTATCACCGAGCGCTCAATCGATGACATCTTAGTCTTAAGGTCGGTCAAAAATGGATGTCTACATTCCCAGGTTTGAGAAGTTAACCTTTACCTATTTTTTAAGAGATAGAAATAGGTTCGCTGACGCGTTATCAACTCTATCTTCCATGATAGACATCCCTTTGGGAGTCTAGATGCGTCCAATTACCATTGAACAGAGGTATGTGCTGGCCTACGAGCTGATTGCCACAATAGACAAAGTACAAGATCAGAACCCCTGGTATCATGATGTTTGGAACTTTTTGGAAAAGGAGGTTTATCCACCAGGGGAAAATGCCAAAGATAAGAGGGCAATACGACGAATGGCTGCTTAGTTTATCATCTGCGAGGGTAAATTATACAAATTGGGCCATCTTGGGATGCATAAACTGTGTGTTGATGCTGAAGAGTCAAAGCACCTAATGGAGGCCATCCACGGAGGAGAGTGTGAAGCGCACATGAGCGGAGTGAAGCTAGCTTAGAAGATTCTCAGACAAGGTTACTACTGGTCAACCATGGAGGAGGATTCTATTGGTTTTGTTCGGCGATGCCACAAATACCAGATCCATGCAAACTGCATGAACATTCCGCCGTCAAAGCTGTACAACATGACTTCGCCGTGGCCATTTTTAGTTTGGGGGATTGATGTTATTGGGGCAGTTACTCCGAAGGGGTCGAACGGGCATGAGTATATCCTGGTGGCAATAAACTACTTTACAAAGTGGGTCGAGGCCCAATCCTACGCAGTGCTGAAAGCGTCACATGTAGCAAAGTTCATCAGGAATAACATTATCTATCGCTATGGAGTCCCGAATGAGATCATTTCAGATAATGGTTCCCACTTCAAGAAGGAAGTGATCGACTTGTTGGACAAATACAACGTGGCTTTTCATAAGTCATCCACATATCGGTCGCAAACCAACGGAAGTGTTGAGGCCGCCAACAAGAACATCAAGCACATTCTACAGAAGATGGTGGAAACCTACAAGGACTGGCCAGATAAGCTGCCATTTGCTCTTTGGGGTTACAGAACATCAATTCGAACTTCTACTGGGGCAACTCCGTATTCTTTGGTTTATGGGATGGAGGCTGTTCTGCCTATCGAAGCTGAGGTTTCGTCACTGCGGGTAATGGCTGAGTGCCAGATAGCAGAGCCAGATTGGCAGCAGAGCAAATTCGAAGAATTTATGCTATTCGATGAGAGAAGGCTAAAAGTACTGTATCACGTCCAAGGTTATCAACGAAGAATTGTCAGGGCTTTCAACAAGAAAGTTAAGTCCAGGAATTTGAAAGAAGGGGATTTGGTGCTCAAAGACAACCGAGCTCCCATCCACGACCCTAGGGGCAAGTTCAGACCTAATTGGACTGGTCCTTACATCATCAAATCTATTTGGTCGGGTGGAGCCGTCGTTCTTATGGACTTAGATGGCCTTGAATTCTCCCAACCAGCCAACACGGACAAGTTGAAGAAATACTACCCTTGAGTGGCTCGCTAGATCGAAAACCCGAAAGGGCGACCCAGGCAAAAGTTAGAGCACAAAAATTTGAAATAAGAAAAACTAAGCTCGCAAGGTTGAAAACCTAGAAAGGGCAGCCTTGGCAAAAGTTAGAGTGTAAAAGGAGAGTGTTAAAACCCAAGTGAACCTGAACCGAACTACGTAAGGCTTGATTCCCATCTTCGGGATACGTAGGCAACTTCATTCTGAAGTCCACCCATAAACACTTCCAAATCAATTGTGTCTATGCGATTGTCTTGGTCATCTTTATCTATTCCACATCCAAGAGTTCGGTTGTGATCTTCAATACAGTACAGTGCTATTCAGACAAGGGGCAACTTTCCAGTTATTGGATTTGGGGTTGTACATCTCAGGAATAGATTCCGAGCGTATCCAGTTGTGATCCATATCGAAAATGGTTTTGAAAAGTTTTAATAAAAGTTAATTTTGTTCAAATTAATCTTTTTACAACTTAGACCATTTTTGGACCAAACGGAAAATTTTCAGTATCCACAACCTTTAATTTCATTGATTGCAATACAGAGTTTTTCGACTCTTGATACAAATTGAAGTTGCTTTTTATTACATTCAAAAAGAAAACTTGAAAGTACAGATTAAAGCAATAAACTTGGGGCATGGTCAGGTGTTCCTGCGTCCCCTCCCAGAGCTTGTGGAAGCTTCAGAGGCCAAAGTAGGCTCGGTTTGTGCCTCATCTTCAAGTCAAGCTATGCATTTGCCAGAAATGGCACAACAAAAAGTGGGAGCGGGGGCCAGAAGTTCTCTAGTCCTCCATGTAGTGGTATACCGAGCTAGCTGTGCACCTCGGATTGGAAATGAAGTTGGGTACTCTATCCCCTCTTTCGGGCAAGTCTAGTCGTGGCTGAACTGACGCCTGAATCAGAATGGGAAGTAGAAGACACAGTATGTCAAGCCAACCAATTGAATGCCAGGCTGCCGGGACATGCTGTAGCTCATCTCAGGGAGATCAAACCAGGGGCAACGCCAAGCAATGTCAACAGCAGATCTGTTGCACATCTAGTGGCACCACCATCCCTTGTTCGGGAAGTCAACTAGCCGAGAGTGAAAGAAATAACCGCGTGCTGAATACGCAGGGCAAGCGTCCACAACTTTCAACCTATCCATAAGCCATACCTAGGGAGGGATGAAAAATAAGAGAGATTAAAGAATAAAGAGGTGTACGTGGAGAGAAAAGTGAGAAAAGGGTTTGGAAAGAAAAACAAAGCCTGAGGGCCGAGTGATGTGAGAAACACATGTGAGAATGGTGGGAAACATTACCTGCAACAGTAGTGGACTTCCTGCAAACTTGGTTGTCTCCCGACGGTGGAAAGCATCCAAACCCATCAAAGTCTCGGCTAGTGCTAAGCCAATACAGCTCTTGCCCTCTTTCAAGCCTTGGACAACTTCAATCAAGCGAATGCTAGACCCTCCAAAGCCATGGGCAAGCAGAAAATGGGCCAACATACATAAGCAGATGGCATGTTGCCGAAAACCTTGACGGAGACGATCGCCGTGGTCACCGACATCAGAAAACCAATGAATCAAGCTTGGGATGTCCAGCTCCCCGTTGTGAACCAAGGACCGAGCATCATGTAAACTGAGCCCGCACATCCTTCCTAAAGCTTGGACCTAGCCAAAACGAGACTGGGGCAAGATCTCCACATCACGCTGGGACTCCATCAAAGCTTGAAATTCTTCGATTGTAGGACACATCTCTTGTCCCCCGAAGCTAAACACATGTGTAACCGGGTTCCAACATCTAGCCGCAGCATGGAGGAATGGAAAACACAACAGAGTACGGATCAGCGGGAATAGTGCCTTTAGCCCAAAACCTCAGAAATTTAACTTTTTCGAGCCGTCTAAAGTCGCAGTCCAATTGGAGAGTTTTTCGGCGAAGAATGGTTCCATTTAGGGAAAAAATGGAGCTAAAATGAAGAAACCACAAAGTTGGAGCTTTTGTAGAAGATAAGGAAGTGAGTGGAAGACAGGTGGCAACAATCTGGAGGTTCCTTACACTGATGGCCGACCGGCCAGTGTTGGTGGCTGACCAACCACTTTTGTAGCCGACCAGCCAGTACTAGTGGCCGACAACCATTCTCTATGGCCAGCAGCATCTTTTTGTGGCCGGTGGCCTTCTATTTTGCCTTCTGGTCCTTCCAAGTGTTGAAAATACCAAGAAACTGTGTTTATTCCACTCTTGGTGCATTTTCTCCGGAATTTTGTCAAAACTGCTTATCGAGTTGTAGTTTTGCTTATCGAGTTGTAATTTTGCTTATCAAGTTGTTGCTTTGTTTATCAAGTTGTATTTATTTTGGTTGTTGAGTTGTTGTTTAGTTCATTGAGTTGTTTTGTGTTAGTTGGTTTACTACCTGACTAAGCAATTGCCAATACAATTTTTGATTTCCATCAATCCTGTTTTCATGAAAAATGGTGCGATGTGATACGATGCTTAGAATATAAAATTCAACACTCTTTTTAATCAAAAAGTTGTTTTCATTCCAGTCATTGTTTCTTTTTACAAAAAGAGTACAAGTTTTAAAGAAAATAAAACTGCCTAAGGCTGTACAATGTGCTAACAACTAGTAAAAGGAAAACTAAAGCAAAAAATGTCTAAATCGACGCCAGCCACCTCTGGATCAAGAGTCCCTCTTCGTCCTCTTCCTCAGTTGGGCGGACTCAGAGCTATCGCCATCGGCCCCGCAATCTGAATCTGAGCCGGAGCCCGATCCAGAGCTACCTCCGCTCCCCTCCTCGAAGCCCTCCTTAGCGTCGCCACCGCCCTCAGAACCCGAGCCGGTGCTGTTACCTCCACCCTCAGATGACTCTGACTGCAGGCTCACTGGCTCTTCATCCTCATCTGTCTCATCATCCTCAATGACAGGCTCTAGTGGACCACTCGCAGCATGAGTACGTCTGGCTCCACCTAAACTGTGCGCCAGAGTCCCTCATCTCTCTATCCCTACTGTCGAGGAAGGCACTGAAGGTCCTGCTATAGCTCCTGCTGGGGCGCCCGGAGGAACTAGCATCTGAAAAGGGACCTAAAAAGGACAGTTTGTCAAATGCATCAGTTATGGTATGCGAAGATGAGTATAATGTTGAAATGCAGTGTATAAGAGCAGTATATCAATGCAGTGTTCTCAATGTAACAGATTGCAGCTGAAATGCTAATGTATCAGCAGGAAACTTTGTGAAGTGCAAACTGAAGGAAACTTACCGGGATCCTGTACAGGCTGAGTAGGTTCAGACTAGTCTAAACCATCCCCATAAGAGAAGCTGCCAGGTCCAGAGCCTGTCCGGTGTACTCTATAGAAGCCTGCAAATGTGTTGAGATGATCAGTGGTCTACAAAGCATGTTTGAGATGAATTGAATGTGCAAAACGTAAAGTATGATACATACCGAAGTTGAGCCTCGAACTCCAACGAGCTCGTGACCAGCTGGTGTAGGCTCAATGGGAACCTGATAAGTCTCCCCTCTGGGTCCCTGGCAGGTCAGTGTAGTAGGCAGCTTTGGCCACCCCACTCTTTGTCTCGTCTGGGAACTCCTCATCTCATGAGCCCGGGGTGCCCTGGATCCACTCGCTCTCTCTCCTATAGCTCGAGCTCTGGCTCTCTCACTTCCACAAGCGTTGGTCAATGGTGGCATGAGGTATGTCTAGATAAAGGCAGTGTAATCGCCTTCAAGCCTGAAGAAGTCGGCATCCCAACCTCTGGTGAAGTCGATCATCTCCTGCGTGGTATACCTCTCTGTGATCCTCATGTATGAAGGAGGCGGCATTGGAACCACCGGCTCTGGCAAGCCGAGGCTCTGTCGCAGGAAGCGCTCCCCCAAGAACCACGCTCGACAGACCGGGCCCTCAAACAAGATCCGAAACCGAGAGGCCTCCCGAGCACCTACAAACTGATCTCTGACCCCGGCAGGCATCACTGCCCATGGCTGCTATGTGATCTACAAATAGTGAATATACAGGTTATTAGCTTCCATCAGAGAGGCAATATGAAGTAAAGCTGAAATGACTGTAAGGTTCGAGTTACCTCTACTGCGGTCACAATGTCGAAGAATCGACGGAAGAAGGAGAATGACTCTCGGGGCCTTCATTGGCATCTCCTATCATATCTGTGTGAATACGGCACCATGGGTGGTATCTCTACCTCTGGCTCTGGGGCAAGCCTTGGGAAATAGGCGTACGCCTATAGCTATAGAAGGTGGATGGGTAACAATGAGTATATATATCAGATGAGTGCAGTATACAGTGTGTGTAGTATATCAGATAAGTGCAGTATACAGTGTGTGCAGTATATCAAATGAGTGCAATATACAGTGTGTGCAGTGTACAGATAACACATAAGGCAAACAGTGTGCAGTGTACAAATAATGTAAAGCAGAGAGCAGATGGTGTGCGGTGCCATGTGCAGTGTGCAGTGTGTAGTATACAGAAAATATAAAGCAGAAATGTACAGCAGAAGGGGAGGATATACCTCCTAGGCCCTCCAGTAGCCTCCTAGCAGATGCTCGCTCTGGCGAGAAGAAGAGCTCATGTATCCATATAGTGTGGCCAAGCCTGCGGTGCCCCAGTCACAGAGTCAGACGCGAGACAGGTCCACTAATGCACTCAAGAGGTAGAGCCCAACAGTGTTTGCTCGGCCGGCGAACAAAGTAGTACCAAATAGGAACATGAGGAAGCCCCGTGCGTAGTACTCAGTCTCCTCGCAGGTTGTCAGTGTTGTCCCTCTAAAATGGTCGGCGAACTAGGTATATTGCATCATCCCTGATCGGGAGATGGGTGGGCGAATCCCTAGCAAGTAGATCCGGGCAGCCTCCCACTCGCCCATGTCGGTGTCGTAAGGAATCGAATGACCCCCTACTGCTATCCCGGTGAGCATAGAGAAGTCAAAGGGAGTCATCGTCATCTCCCTTGCCGTAGAGAAATGGAGGGAATCGGTGGTATCCACCACCTCTCTACTAAAGTGCCCAGTAGAGGCCGGCTCGCGATGAGATGTGTGAGCCCCATGCAAAATGCGCCGAAGCCAGCCTCGTCGATAATATGATGAATGGCGTCAGGAAGCTCTATATACCACTCCCTCACGGAGATGGTCCCTTATCCGCAAAAGGCATGTGAATCCCCCTGTAAACAGGACAAACAGATCCCAGGGCAGTGTGAGAAATCCAGTGCAAGGGTATGGGATGAACAGATAAAAGGCAGTGTGAGCTACGCAAGGAATATAATCTACATTATGGAAAATAAAGAGGAAGTGTATACGTCAGAGGCGCCGTAGGATAGATGTGACTCCGACTCGCGTAGCAAGAGGTCCTTTGGTGCACCTCGCACAAACCCCGTGAACTGGTAGATGCCATCGGGACGTAGCACGTATATCTCGGGATGGTACGTCGCTGGGTCGAATGCTGAGCGGCAATGGCTCAAACTCAGGATCCAACTCCATCCCCGGAGGAGCTCTGTCGTGTGGGATGTCGTCTGCCATCTCGAGGAAGGATGTGGGAATGATCGAGAATGTGGAAAATGGGCGAGAATACCAAAAGTCAACCAAAAGTCAACTCCGAGGGGTGAAAAATAAGAGAAAAGGTCAAGGCTCGGAAGAGGGCACGGGAATCAAGGGTAACTCGGGGGAAACAAACCCCCAATGATGGAAATCTAGAAGAGAGCACCGAAACCACTTTTTAATCGGTTCAAAACGAAGTGTGTAAAGAGGGTTTTGCGAATCGAATGTTTATGGAATGTCCAAAAACGCGTACGAAGTGCAGATCGAAAGGGGGAAAGTGGTCTAGAGCACAAGGGGATTGTTTTTCAACAAGGAGGAAGTGAGGAAATGGAGTTTGGAACCCTATATTTAAAGGCCCAAGGTGAAATCTCCAATTTACCCCAAATCTGCCATCGGTGGCCGACCGGCCACCCGTGTGGCCAACCAGCCACCTTTTGTGGCCGATGAGTTTAATTTGTGGCCGACAGTACCTGTGGGTGGCCGATGGGTGGCCGGCGCCCCTCCGTTGTGGTTTTCCAGTCTCTAAGGTCCTTATCTAGGTGTTTTCTCACTGATTTGGCCCCTATTTCCTAAGTGATGCAAGGGAAAGTTACTGTTGAGCCTGGTTTCTCTTTGCAGAGATTTGAATAGTGTTCTTGGTGATTCTGGTTTGCCTTTTATCGGACAAAGTGTATCCTTTTCGTATCTTTTTGTATATCGCAAGATCGGAGAGTCGCTTTTTAACATGTTGCAATTAGAACATTTTTGTTATATGCAACACTTGCATCGTCATGCACTTCTCATGCTTGCATTGAATATGTGCTTTGATGTCCCGCATGAAGCATACATTTGTTACTCCCGTATGGAACATATGCTCGCATGAGGCATGCATTTGTCATCCCTATATGGAACATACGTTCATTAATCTCGTATAGAATATGCATCTCGATATTGCATGGAACATGCAGTTTGCATCATTGCATAAGACATGCAAATACGAATTGTTATCATTGAGAATAGAATATGCACTTTTCACTGACATAGAGCATGTGCTTTGTTAATGTTGCATGGAGCGTGCGTTTGTCATGTTTGCATCGTCATGCACTTCCCACGCTCGCATAGAAGATGCCCATACCTGTTGCATTGAACATGCATTCAATATTTCATAGAACATGCTCCATTTCTTGCATGATCTACATGAAGCATGCCTCTCTAAGCATTGTGTCATGGTTATCAATCTTGCATGGAACATGCATTCCTATCTTGCTGTATTTGTTAAGTTTCTTTCTCGTGTAGGCACGATATTGTATGTACGGTTCATTTGAAGCTGGCATGACCAGACGATATTGTATGTACAGTTCATTTGAAGTTGGCGTGACCAGATGATATTGTATGTATGGTTCATTCGGAGGAACTTCAGGTAAGATCATTCCTGTCCTTTGAACAACTTGTTTTGGTTAGAAGTATTCGGGTACTCCCGATGCTTACTCCACTCCTCGTTGGTTACAAACACTCAGGTACGCCCGGTGTTTACACAGACATCTCGTTAGTTAGAAACACTCGGGTACGCCCGGCGTTTATACCCCTTTGGTTAGAAGCGTTTGGGACGTGTGTCCGACGCTTATAGCTTATTTTGGTTAGAAGCATTGGGTTGTGTGCCTGATGTTTATACCACCCCTTTGGTTAGAAGCATTTGGGACGTGTGTCCGACGCTTATACCTTGTTTTGGTTAGAAGCATTGGGTTGTGTGCCTGATGTTTATACCACCCCTTCGGTTAGAAGCGTTTGGGACATGTGTCCGAGTTTATACCTTGTTTTGGTTAAAAGCATTGGGTTGTGTGCCTGATGTTTATACCACCCCTTGGTTAAAAGTGTTTGGACCGTGTGCCCGACGTTTATACCACCCTTCCGGTTAGAAGTGTTTGGACCTTGTTTCGACACTTATACCTCTTTGTTTTGGTTAGAAACATTGGAACGTGCTCTGATGTTTATGCCACCCTTCGGTGTTTGCACCGCTCCCTTTTCCCTCTTGCACGTGGCGCGTTAGGATGCCTTGGTTAATTATACCGCTCTTTGCTTTGATTGCATAATCTTTGGATGTGTTTCAATTGTTATCTGTTATCATGCGTTCTCTGCAGCTCGAAACCTTAGGATGTGTCCTTGGGTTCGCACCACTTCTATCCTCGCGTGCGCCATGCGTTGGAATCTTGTTTGCCACCCCTGGTGCACTCGACAATTGCGGTTCTTTATCTTTCCTGCATGATGCGTAGTTAAGCTTGCATAATTTTCTTACATCCTTTCTGCATGAAATCTTGTTTGGTTCATGTCAACTTGCTTATGTACAAGATTGCTGTAACATTTCTTTGCATAGCATTTGCATCTAGATGTTTTGTTACAATCTCATTGCATGATCATAAGTTATGTTTTGCATCGTGCATACCATTTGTATCTTGCCCCAGAACTACGCTGGTTTGATTCCTTGCAAAGGGATACATAGGCAGCCTGTGGGCACAACCATTCTTTGTTTTGATTACTTGTTTGTTTAAGTCTTCGACCTTGTCAAAAATGGGTCATCTCTGAGCTTTGACATTCACTCCCGTCATTTCATGACTTCCGAGTTCTGTCAAAGAGAGGCAACTGTAGACACCCCATTATTTACCGCCCTTAAGACTTGGACGTCATTGTTTGAACATCTGGTGATTGTGCTCGCTCATGTTCGTTTTGAGACTCTGAAGGTCTCAGCTGAGCGCCTTGTCTTGGAGCCTCTCAACTTGTCTGTTTTGTGCTTGGTTGTGGACCAAGAGCTCATTGCTTTGAATCTAGAAGAGAGGGTGGCTTGTCGGCCATCCCCAGTGTTCATCGGCCAAGGCTTGTGCCGGCCGGCTATCAGTGGTGGCCGATCGGCCACATTGATGGTTGATCGCCTACATGTGTGGCCGGTCGGCCACTATTGATGGCCAACGGCCATTTTTCTCCTTTTCAGATATTTATTTGGCAGTTATGCCAGCTGTTGATCACTGAGTATATCCTCCATACATGTAGATTTTAGCTTGTTTTTCTATATAATGGGGGGTCTCTCCCCCATTTTGAGAGTTCATAAAATTTGTGAGCAAAATTTCACTCTCTCTCTCTTCCTATTTAGTGCTTAAAAGTGAGTTTTCTCTACACTTTTGTTCTAAGACCCTTAGCCAAACACCTTCACCTTGGAGCTGAGGTTCTTTGAGACTTGGTTTGAGGTCTTAAGCTTGGTTTTGGCTCAGAAATTGTGCTGTTTGTTGCTGTGCTTCAAGGGTAAGGACTTGACCCTTTTAAGCTTTGCTTTAGTTTATTGTTTGGTCATCTTTACATGCTACTTTGAGGCTGGTTTTAACCTCCAAAAAACTCTGTTTTTAAGGTTTTAAAATGGTGGTTTGAGCCTTGTTTAGTTAGGGGGTGGTTTCCTCCCTTTGCTCTTTGGCTTGTAAAGTCTCTTAAGCCATCTTTCAAAGCTTTTGAAACACCCTTTTCTTGGCCTTTTAACCACTGAATTCCAGGGGAATTTTAGTGGTAAAAAGTTGGTTTTGAGGTCCAAAAGATGAGGGGGTGGCCTCTCAGCATGTTTCAGTCACTAATTTAGCATGCTTTAACCCTGTTTTGGGAGGTCTTGGTCATATGACTCATGCTTTGTATAGCTATAGTGTAAATGCCTTCACTAGCTTTGTGTTTCAAGGTCTCTAACATGCTTTGCATGGGTTGTTTGCATGCTATGGCATTATTTTGCATGTGTTTTTAGTGCATGTAGCTCTGTCACACTCTCACTTCTATCACTCTTTTATTGCTTTTGAGAGTTGTGCTTTGAGCCTTGTTTGTGAGCCAACACATGAGCATGATTTTCTTGCTTTTTATGCTTCTATCTCAGCATGTTTTGGCTACTGATTTGGCATGTTTAAGCTCTGTTTGGCGCTGGTTTGGTCATTTAAGCTTAGTATTACATGCCTCTAGTGTGATGCTCTTCACTAGCTTTGATGTTTTTGGCTTTTAACATGTTGTGCATGTGTTGCTTGCATGTTTTTAGCATCATTTTTCATGCCATTTAGCACTAAAAAAGTCTGCAACCTCCCTCATTTCTTCATTTTCCATTTGTTTTGAGGGTTGGTTGACCTTATGATTGTGTTTAAGCTTGAGATAGAGTTTGTGCTCAATGGCTTTAACTCTCTCTTTGAGGGTTCCTCCTGCCAAAGGCATGATCTCTCTCATGTCTTAAACCATCCTTTAGTTGACCCCTCTCTCATTAGAGGACTTTCACATTGAACTTAACCAACTAAAGAATGGCTTGGTAATGCTAAAATGAGTAAATAAAATTGAATCAAGTAAAACATGACATGAGCACGTTGTTTGCATTGCATGTGTTTGGATCGGACGTTAATCCAAACACAAGAAAAGTGGGACGTTTCATACTCGAAGTGATGAAATGTGTCACGTTTCTTGGTCGCCGTCACCCTTGATCATGCATGATAGGGTGGTGGCCATTTGAGTCTTATGTGCGCATTCACTAAGCTTGTACAAGCTTGGTTCTTTCGCCATCATGCATGAAAATGCTTGATTGGTGGCTTGAGAGCCAAGTGCCATACTCCTTTGAGCTTGAGACATGATAAGGAGATGGCAGTACACACATTCCTTGAAGAATGCACTACTTTGCCTCTGTTTGCTCTCTATTGCAGCAAAAAAGAGCATTCCAGGGAAAAGGTGGCCGACAACCACACATAGTGACCGACCGGCCAGCGGCAGTGGCCGACAGCCACCTATGGTAGCTGACCGGCCACCAGTTGAAGAGTTGTTCAAAGTGTTCTTGTTTTGGAGCAAAGGCAGTCTATTAATTGGTGTAAGGTTCAGAGATTAAAGCAAAGTGCAAACAGAGGCATTCAAAGGCAAGGCGGTGGATTTTCGGGAAGAAGCCAACCGAGCATGCATGTCTCCCTTGCCCACGAGGCCATTTATTGCTTTAATTAGTTAGCGTAGCTAATTATTAGATTCAATTCGGTTTGTAATAATTAATTAGCTTAGAATAGTTAATTAGTTGTTTTGTAATAATTAGCTTAGCTTAGTTTAGCTTAGCTTATTTATTCGGACCCTCCTTCGAGAGGGCGCAATGTTGTAATAAGTGTGCATGCGTGTGTGCATGCCTTCCAACCCCACGTCTTTCTCCTTTTTATTTAATCGCTTTTGATGGTTAGATTAGGGCACATTTCGATTAGCATACCTTATGCTTGCATGTTTGCATCATTCATTTGTCTTGCATGCACCGGGCTCAACGCATCATTCAAACTGCATCGTATTTCAATACTTCTTTGAATACATGTATCAAATTGTTGCATTCATATACCATCTTAAATAGCCGAGCCTATTTAATTGCATTATTGCATGTGTTGCATTAGGCATCTTGTATAGTTAGGATCATGCATGATTTCTAACTAGCTTTTGTTTTGGCTCGGAGTACACTGTAAGTCTTTACGCTTTAGCATACTTTCATGAATGTAAGTGTTGCCATGATCGCATGCTTGCCATGAGGCTATATGCTTAAGTGATTAACTACATAAATGCCTGTGGATGAAGGCTTTGTTGCTTGAATTGGGACAATTCGATGAATGTGAGTTTTAAGCCCACTTTGCGAAGTGGCAAATCATCATGTTTTAAGCCCATCATGTTTGATGGCAAATCCGTGCTTTAGCCCACTTGAGGGTGGCACTTTCAAACCATTTTCAAAAGCAAACATGAGTTGAATTCGTTCCAATTCTTGCGATTTAGTCTATACTTGCTTGTGTGCGTCACATAGTAAAGTTAGCTAATAATCGGAATAAGAACACATGCGTTTATAAAACAACATATCATGTTAGTAGAGACCGATCCTTTGATCGGGCGAGCGGGGTGCTCATGTCATGACCTTCCCCTCTCGTACCCAAGTTCCTGAGCTGAGGCAACTTTGGTGATGACAGACACGTGGCCTTTGGCACGAGTCAGGGTTTCCTAAATTTTCCAAAAACAAAATATTTAGGTGGCGACTCTGTAATCTGGAAAAGCAGTCCAATTTTGGCATTATTTGATTTAAAATCTGATTTTCCAAAATGATTTGCCAGATTGGACTCTTTGGTGTTTATCAGTCTTACATTGCACCTTGTGAGACTAGATTCAGAACTGTGACAGAAGTCCGAACTGTAGGACCAATTCGCGCCTCTCCGAAAGGGGCACGCGAAGAAAGTCGAGTGTACAACAGGGAGTAGCAAAAGAGAAATTCACTTTTCTCTAAGGCATTGGCAATCAAAACAAAAATCAAATAACACCCCTTGAGCTTAGATACATCTCACCATACACGTGTATGAAGATGCACCTCAGTGAGCAATAGCTAGCACACCTGGCAACAAATATCTGTATGGTGAGATGTATCCAAGCTCAAGACTTGTTTTTCTATATATAGGGGGGTTCCTCCCCCATTTTTGAGGGTTAGAAGATTTAGACCAAAAATATCTCTCTCTCTAGAATTCTCGCTCTCTCTCTTGTTATTTTGCACACATTTGTTTAGTTTCTCTTTGCTTTTGTACATCAACCCTTAACCAAATACTCTCACCTCTAGGCTGAGATTACTTGGAGCTTTGTTTGAGCTCTAGAAGGAGGTTTGAGCTTGGTTTGTTGCCTATTTTGTGCCTTAGCTTCAAGAGGTATAACACTTGTTATTTAAGCTTGTTTTCAATACTTGTTTTGCCATCTTTTTCTACTATTTTTGGCCTAGTTTTCAATTCTAAAAACCTCTGTTTTTATGACCTAAAAATGGTGGTTTGAGGCTATTTTATGTTAAAGGGGTAGTCCACCCTTCTTGTCTCTTAGCTTTTTAAGCTCTTGTACCATCTTTTCACCACTTTCAAATCAAACTTTTTGGACCTTTTGACCACTAAATCTCGGAGCTTTTTCAGTGGTAAAAACCTTCTTTTGAAGTCCAAAATTGGAGGGGTTAGCCTCCCCTCCTTGTGTCTTGTTTGCCTACCTAGTTAGCTTCATGTGTTAGCACGTTTTTCTGGCCTAACTTAGCTTTTGTCCAACATGTTTTTGCCTCTGCTTTGACCTGGTTTGGTTCTGTTTTTGGCTGCTTAGGTCATTTGAGGCTTGTATTGCATAGTTGTAGTGATAATTCTTTCACTGGCTTGAGGTTTTAATGCTTTAATCATCATTCTTTTGAGTTAATAGTATGTTTTAGTGTTGTTTTGCACTTCATTTCAGCACTTAAAATCTCTACAACCTCCCCTTTTGCTTCACTCTTTTATTTGCTTTTGAGAGTTGTTTCAACCTTAGGGTTGTTTAAGCTTTAGGTTGAGGCTCATGCTTAATGGTTTAATCCACTTTTGAGGGTTCATTACCAATGGCATGAAGCTTCCCTCATGCCTTGAACTACGCCTTGGTTGACACTTCTTTCGCTTTAGAAGACACTCACCAATGGACTTAATTGATTAAAGAATGAATCGGTAATGTAAAATGAGTAAACAAAATGAACAAGTAAAAGAAGCAAGATAAGCATCTTTCATGTTGCATTGCATGTGTTCGAATCAGACGTTAATTCGAACACAAGGAAAATGGGACATTTCATACTTAAAGTGATGAAATATGCCACTTTCCTTGGTCACCATCATCCTTGATCATGCATGATAGGGTGGTGGTCTTTTGAGTCTTGTTTTGCATTCATTAAACTTTTACAAACTTGGTTCTTTGGCCATCATGCATGGAAATTGCTTGATTGGTGGTTTGAGAGCCAAAAGTTCCACTCCTTTGAGCTTGTTTGATGATAAGGAGGGTAACAGTACAGATAACCCTTGAGAATACACTGTTTTGCCTCTGTTTGCTCTCTGTTGTAGCAAAAAGGAAGTTCAGGGCAGGAATGGCTAGCCGGCCCTCAACAGTGGCCGACGACCACCAGCAGTAGCCGACCGGCCATCAATGAAATTTTTCATAGTGTGTTCCTGAGGAGGAGTAGAGGCATTTTGGAAGTTGGCAGCACTATTGGTGTTCAAATATGTGCAAACAGAGACATTTAATGGCAAGGCGGTGGCTTTTCGGGTGGAGAAACCAAGCATGCATCCCTCACTTCCCCGAGGCCATTTAATTGCTTTGTTTAATTAATTAGTGGTAGCTAATTAATTAGTTTAATTGCTTTGTATTTAATTAGCTTAGTATTTAGCTACTTAATTCGTTTTGTAATATTTAATTAGCTTAGAATAAGTTAGTTAATTCATTTTGTGTTGTAGTAATTAGTTAGCTCAATTAGTGCAGCTAGTTAGCTTATTCATTCGGACCCTCCTTCGCGAGGGCATAATGTTGTAATAAGTGTGCGTGCATGTGTATATATCTTCCAATCCCGCGTCTTCCTCCCTTTTATTTAATTACTTTTGATGGTTAGATTAAGGACATGTTCAACTAGCATACCTTATGCTCGCATGTTTGCATCCATTCATTTGTCTTGCATGCACCGAGGCTCGACACATCATTCAAACTGCATTGTAATTTCAATACTTCTTTGAAATACGTGTTTCAAAGCATACTATCACAGTGTTGCAAATACCATGATTAAATAGCCGAGCCTATTTAGTTACATTATTGCATGTGTTGCATTAGTCATTTAATATAGTTAGGAATCATGCATCTTTCTAACTAGTTTCTGTTTTGACTTGGAATACTAGGTAAGTTTTTACGCTTTAGCATAATTGCATAAGTGTGAATGTTGCCATGATTAGCATGCTTGCCATGAGGTTATGTTCTTAAATGCTAAACTACATGAATGCCTGTGGATGAAGGCTTATTGTTTGAATTAGAACAATTCAACGAATGTGTGTTTTAAGCCCACTTTGTTGAGTGGCAAATCTTGTTTTAAGCCCACTATATTTGGTGGCAAATCCACATCCTTAAGCCCACTTGAGGGTGGCAAATTCAAACCATTTTCGCAAACAAACATGAGTTGAATTGTTCCAAGTCTTGCAAACTAGTCTATACTTGATGGTGCGCGTCACATAGTAAAGCTAGTTTAATAATTGAAATAAGAGCACATAATGGTTATAAAAAATCAATCATGATTAGTAGAGGCCGATCTTTGATCGGGCGAGCGGGGGTGCTCAATTCATGACCTTCCCCCTTCGTACCCAAGTTCTTGAGTCAAGGCAACTTTGGTAATGATGGACACGTGGCCTTCGACACGAGTCAGGATTTCCTAAATTCCCCCAAAAATAAAATATTTAGGTAGCGACTCTGTATCTAGTAAAGCAGTCCAATTTTGGCATTATTTGATTAAAAATTGATTTTCCAAAACGATTTGCCAGATTTGGACTCTTTGGTGTTTATTAGTTTCACATTGCACTTGTGAGACTAGATTTAGAACCGCGAGAGTCCAAACTGTGAGGCCTTTCATTTCAAACTTTTCCGAAAGGCGGGGCGCTAGAAAAAGGCGAGTCCACAGTCACGTTGTCACATTTAGAAAAAGTATACTAAGAAATTTTTAATGTTTTTTGGAGTGTCATATTGTTAGAGTGTTACATTAATAGCTGTCACATTGGAATATCACATCATATCTGTCACATTAAGAAACTGGTATAGTTGTCCACCAAAACACTACCAAAATAAAAAATAGGACCACACGGAAACAAAATCTACTAATAGGACTTAACAGATCGATAGAAAAAATTTTGGACTAATTGGAGTACTTGTTTGTAAGATGTGATTTATTTGTAAAAATCCCTTAAACTTTCATGGAGTTTAATGACATAATACCATTTTTTCATTAATTTTACTAAACGGAAATATGCAAATGGTTTAAATTGAAAATAAATAAAAGTCCAAGGTTTGAATTGTTAAAATAAAAAATGCAAGATTTATTTTATCACAATGGTCAAATTCTGGGATATTTTTTTATTGTAATTTTCCCTTAAAATAAAATAAATTAAAATATAATTAAAGATTGATTAAAATACAAAATATAATTAAGGATTGATTTAAAATATAATTAAATAAAAATTTATAATAAATAAAAATTAAGAATTGATCCAAAATACAATTAAATTAAAATTAGATTAACATTGTAGGAAGTAAAATAAATAATTAAGAATTTAGGATTAATTGTGATGTCAATTATAATTAAATTAAAATTAGATTAAAAAGTTAGGAATTACAATAAATAATTAAATATTTAAAATTAATTTTGATCTAAATATAAATAAATTAAAATTAGAATAAAAGCTAAGAATTACAATAAATAATTAAGAATTTATAATTAATTGTGATTTAATTGAATTAATTTATATTTTTTTAATAGATCGGGAAGAAAATCGTCATTGCAAAATTGATAAAAGATCGGATTAATAAGATACACTGGTATCATAAGATCTCAAAAAGTGATAAATAAATTTCATAGAAGAAAGAATCCAAGTTTTCATAGAGGAGGAGAAAAGGCATTCACTAGGGAGGGAACAAATCTCCACACAAGAAGAATTATTACATCACCAAACTAAAAATTTTAAAAATCAAACAAAAAAAAAAAATCATATCCAAGTTGACATCAAACTCATACAAAACTCCTTTGCTTCGCGTTCTAATTAGAATCTGAAAATCCCACATCTGCTGGTTAAGATAAAACATTGAGGTTGAGGTGGTCACTTAGTGTAAAACAAATGCGTTATTCAACGTCGACCTTCGGACTGTGAGAAGATCTAAATCTAGTTTTAAAGTTTTGGGTTCAAAGGTGGAAAGATAAAGCAGTGATGGTCGGATGATCGTAGGGAGAGGAAGTGAGGAAGGGGCAGAGAAGAGGAAGATCAAAGAGGTGGGGGAACCACCGTCGTTTCTCTCTCCCCTTGCAGAAAAATCTAGAGATAAAAGTAAGAGGGTTTAGGGTTTAATAATAGGGATTTAATTGAATTAATGTTAAAAATTAAACATTATATATATGAGAGAGGAGAGAGAAAACAATTATGATTTGAGAGTATTATAGTCATTTCACATATATGGTTAATGGTGTTAACAGTTGTACTTTGGTCCAAAACCACCTGGAAGCTTTTTGCTTATATTAGAATCATAATCATAAGGGCGTACAGTGCTTTAATTTTTCAAACCACAAGGGGATAAAATAAATATTATTTATTTATTTTCATTGTTCAATATAGTTTTCCAAATGATGAGAGATGTTTTTTTTTTTTTTAATAATAAATGTGGTCTAAATTAAGGGTGGGAATTTACAACACGACTCGAACCATTATATGAGACGACCCAATAATACGAATATTAAACAGGTCGAGTTAGTATCAAATCTGTATAATACGAAATTGACACCAATAACCTGTATAATGAAGAATTAGTTGCACATTTTAATATTATTTCCACTAAAGAGTATCATGACATTTTTATTCTTTAATGTAATTACATCCAATTTATTAAAAAGTATGTAAAATATGATTTTAAGTGTAATGTAGGTTTTGTTTTTACTTTTAATTGAATTTAATGTTTTTTTTTTTTGGTCTATTATTCGAGTTAATCTAGTAAAAAATATAATAATAAAATATAATTTCTATAAATTAAGAAAATAAAATTAAGTTGAAATCAAATATTTTTATAAATAATTTCATTTAATAGAGATGAGTTTCATTAAATTTAAGTTGTGAAGAAATTTTCAAATTTTTTTTTTCATACATTTGATATTTTTAGTTAATAGTGAAATTTTTTTGACATGACACGTTAATAACAACATGAACCAAACAAGGACCGAAAATGACATGAAATGTGTGGGCGCCATACATTTTTTTAGGCCAAGGCCTGTTTCCCACACAAATGTTGGACCAACTTGCTTTAACAACAAAGAGTCGCCACTTAACTTTTGAAAGTGAATTAAGAAATCTTTAACGATGAAAACTATAAGTTAAGGTCCAGATTGTCATAACCAGAAATTTTCTAGGTTTGAGAGTTTAAGTACAAAAGGGAAAGGTTATTTACATGAAAGCACCCCCTTTGCCCAATCCGAAGATTGGCCTTGATTCACTCTCTAGTTTATGATTTTAGTGATTAATTATTTTATATAATCCACTTTAAGCCTAGAACCTTTACTAACCCTAAAAATATATGATTTGAATAAAATAAATATTGTTTATTTTGGATTTAAAAAATGAAGCCACACCTTTTCTAAAAATGATGATTTCCAAGTAAAGAAAATCTTTAATGATCTATGGCCTTAAGCCTAATCCAAAATAAATAATATTTATAAAAATCATTCAAAACAACCAATTTTGCAAGAAAAATCATTTAACTTGGATTATTGAAAAGGACAATGTAACAAGGACATACATGTGCTATGGAGATTTAGAAGACTTACTCGGATTCCCACTCGCACATCTTTCATGCAAAACATAAAATTAAACGTAGCCTAAACATGCAACTAAACATATAAACATGAACCTAGGCCCAGTTTGAGGCTATTAGAATGATGAATATGCACAAAAGAACACTTAGCAAATAAAAAGAATAAATATGCAGAATATTTACTTGATTCAAACTGAGCTTAATGCATGAATATTATATGATTAAACAAACCTTAACATACTGTTCTATTAAAAATAAAGAAATCATCCTAGAATAGGCAAGAAAGTAAATAAAATTAAGGAACTACATGATGAACATGCCATCCTAACTTCTTTAGATGATTACATATTGAAAAGAAATAAGAAATAAACACTAAAATAAAGAAAAAGTAATGGTTTACCTGTTGTTTTTCAAGAATCGAAGCGCACACGAAGAAAACAAGGACTTATTTGCTTGTACGCATTCCTTAAGCTTAGGTTTTTTATTACAGTTCAAGTCTCCAAGCCTTAGGTTTTTTTTTATTTCCTTAGGGTTGCTGTTTAGGGTGAGAATTTTGGAACAAGGGTTGAGGAGGGAGGTCTCTCTCTCTCTCTCTCTCTCTCTCTAGCACTTAAATGCTCTCAAAATGCTTTAATTTTGTAACCCATTAAAGAGGCATGGAGGGGTTCTTTGATAAACACTCCTAGCTTGGGGAGGAAGCCAGAGGAGGCTACTAGGGTTGAGCATCACTTTCTCTCTAGCACCTCTTCTCAATTCTACATTGTCATCTTTGCAAAGTTTCCATTTCTATTTGTCGGGAAAGGTGCGGAGCATGTCTTGTTTTGTGCTGTTGTATTTTGTCTAAATATAATATCCATGCTTTGTTCCTTGCTTTGTGCGTTGAACCTAGGCTATCTATCTTTGTTACCTCACACCTAGGTCACACCTTTGAACCTCTTAAACCTAGGCCGTTGAGCGTCAACACCTAGGATCGTCTTGGAACCATCTTGGTTGACCTCTACCTTCACTCTTGCACCTTGGCCGAGGTGTGCATCACCTAGGCCTCCGAAATCTTTGATCCTTAAACCTAGCAATCTTGTTCCTTGACTTGTGCAACCCAGGCTGAGGTGTGTCACACCTAGGCAGAGTGTTACCCCTCCTAGCCGAGATCAGTAAGGCCTCACTTATCCTTCACTTGTCTGAAGCCTATGTTTTGATCCAGGATCCTTGCCTTGTCGGAGTGCTTATGCCACCTTACTTGTTATATACACTTTGACCTACTCTTGTCTTTTCATTCAGACACCTTTTTGAGGATATTGATCATATGATGCCATGTGTCCCAGTAGTGGGTTTATGTCAGATTACTAGTTGAGAACCCATATCTTTGCCATATCTTTGTCTTGAAGAGAGAGAAGCTCTAGAAGGAAGAAGAAGTTCTTATAGTGAGAGAGCTAGACTTTCCAAGCTTGATTTGCAAACCTTGAACCATTTGGATTTGTGTTTTGAGGTTAGATTCTTGATTTACTTTCGTTGTTCTTTATATTAATCTGATCACATTACATGATCTAGCATGATTCATGAACCATGCATTGATTTAAAGTTTTGTTTTAGAGAGAGAAAGTGATGTTCTTGTGTTCTTAAAGAAAAGCTTTGTTTTGATCCAAAAATTGGTATCAAGTTCCATATTTTTGTGTTTTTTTTCTTAAAATCTTCAAATATGTGTACCCAGGTCCATGTTTTTGAACTCAGATCATGAAATCTTAGATTTTGAATGAAAAGTTATAATTTTTAGCATTCATGTTCTTCATGTTCTTCAAGAGGAAACCCAGATTTCCCGACTTCACTTCCTTAAGTATGGTCACCGAGACCCACTCTTGTCCAGCTTCCACACCTAGGCCAAGCATTGTATCTCATCTTAGCCTACCTTGCATAATTACTTGCAACTTAGTCTAGCTTGTATGCACACTTAGGCCGACCACTGCACACTGTGGACTCTCCTTTTTCCGCGCCTCGCCTTTTGAAAAGGGTTTGAAAAGAAGGCCTCATAGTTTGGACTCCCGCGGTTCTGAATCTAGTCTCACAAGTGCAATGTGAAACTGATAAACACCAAAGAGTCTAAATCCGGCAAACCTTTTTGGAAAATCGATTTTAAATCAAATAATGCCAAAATTGGACTGCTTTGCTAGATACAGATCGCCACCTAAATATTTTATTTTTGGGGAAATTTAGGAAACCCTGACTCGTGCCAAAGGCCACATGTCAGTCATCACCAAAGTTGCCTTAGCTCGGGAACTTAGGTACGAGAGGGGAAGGTCTTGAAATGAGCACCCCCGCTTGCCCGATCAAAGATCGGCCTCTACTAATCACGATATGATGTTATAAACATTATGTGTTCTTATTCCGGTTATTAAACTAGCATTACTATGTGATGCTACGCACGCATACAAGTATAGACTAGTTTGCAAGAATTGGAACAATTCAACTTCATGTTTGTTTTGCGAAAATTGTTTGAATTTGCCACCCTCAAGTGGGCTTAAAGTTTGCAAATTTGCCACCAACCATAGTGGGCTTAAAACATGATTTGCCACTCAACAAAGTGGGCTTAAAACACACATTTGTTGAATCATTCCAATTCAAACAACAAGCCTTCATCCACAGGCATTCAAGCAGTTTAGTATTTAAGCACATAGCCTCATGGAAAGCATGCTAAATATGGCAATATAGTAATCACACTCATGCAAGTATGCTAAAGCATAAAACTCACCAAGTACTCCAAGCCAAAACAGAAACTAGTTAGAAAGATGCATGATCCGAACTATGTCAGATGCCTAATGCAACACATGCAATATGCAATTAATAAGCTCGACTACTAATATGGCATAAGAATTAATTTGAACAACATGCAATTAAACACGTATTCAAAGGATTATATTGAAATGGCAATGCAGTTTGAATAATGTGCTGAGCTTCGGTGCATGCAAGACAAATGAATGGATGCAAGCATTCGATATGCTAATTGAGACATAACCCTAATCTAACCATCAAAAACGATTAAATAAAAGGAAGAAAGACGTGGGGTTGGAAAACATACACACATGCACACACGCACGCACACTTATTACAACATTACGCCCTCGTAAAGGAGGGTCCGAATGAATAAGCTAACCAACTAGCTACGCTAATTAAGCTAACTATTACAAACCAAAACTAATTAACTAACTCTAGCTAACTAATTAATTACAACACTTAATTAGCTACAACTAATTAATTACAACATATGTTTAATCTAATGCTAATTAAACGAACTAGCTAATCTCGGGAAGCGAGAAATGCATGCACACTTGATCCTTCACCCGAAAAAGCCACTGCTTTGCTGTTGCAAGCCTCTATTTGCACATTTGATCACTGAAAATTCTGCCAACTTCCAGAACACCTCTGCTCGACCTCAGGAACACACTATGCAAAAATCATTGATGGCCGACAATCGGGACAAGAGGCCGGTCGGCTACCAATGGTGGCCAGTCGGCTACCATCGGTGGTCGGTCGGCCACTAATGATGGTTGTCGGCCACTGCTGGTTCACACTTCTATGCTGCAACAAAAAGCAAAACAGAGCAAAACAGTGTATTCTCATAGGTTATCTGTACTGTTTACCCTCCTTATCATCACACAAGCTCAAAGGAGAGAAACTCTTGTCCCTCAAACCATCAATCAAGCAATTTCCATGCATGATGGCTAATGCACCAAGTTTGTACAAGTTTAATAAATGCACAAACAAGACCAAAAAGACCACCACCGTATCATGCATGATCAAGGGCAATGGTGACCTAGGAAAATGACACATTTCATCACTTTGAGTATGAAATGTCCCATTTGCCTTGTGTTCAAATTAACATCCGATTTGAACGCATACAATGCAACACAAAGAATGCTTATCTTGCACACTTTTACTTGCCAATTTTTGTTTACTCATTTTAATTACCAAACCATTCATTAGTCAATTAGTCCATTGGTGAGTGTCTTCTAAATCGAAAGAAGTGTCAACCAAGGGGTAGTTCAAGGCATGAAGGAAGCTTCATGCCGTTGGTAATGAACCCTCAAAAGAGGATTAAACCATTAAGCACGAGCCTCAACCTCAAGCTTAAGCAACCCTAAGGTTGAAACAACCCTCAAAACAAATGAAAAAGTGAAGAAATGAGGGAGGTTGCAGAGATTCTATGTGCTGAAAATGAGTGATAAAATCACTAAAAACATGCAACCAACTCACACCAATGCTAGTTAAAGCCTTAAAACACTAAGCTAGTGAAGAAATTAACACTACAACCATACCATACAAGGCTCAAATGAAACAACCAGCCCAAAAAAGAGCTAAAACAGGTTATTTTAGAGACAAAAACATGTTGGACTTGAGCTACAAATTGCTAGAAAAATAGGCTAACACATAGAGCTATCTAGGCTAGCAAACAAGACACAAGGAGATGAGGCTAACCCCTCCTATTTTGAACTTCAAAACATGCTTTTAGCCACTAAAATAGCTCTGAAAACAGTGTTTAAAAGCTCTAAAAAAGATGATGCAAAGGTGGGAAACACAAAGGCAAAGGCCTCCATAATAAGGTACAAAGAAGAGTTATCAACCCCTCAACCTTTAATGGCCTTAGGACCCAAGCTTCAACCCAAAAACATAGAGTTTTTATAACCCAAAATCAGTTGGAAAACATGCTAGAATAAAGACAAAAGTAGCTAAAACAATAAGCTAAAACATGGAGCTTTAAGTTAGTAAACAAGCCAAAGGAGGCGTGGCTAATCCCTCCATTTTTGGGACTTCAAAACCACTTTTTTTAGCCTTTGAAAACCTCTGAAAATCAGTGGTAAAAAGCTCAAAAAAAGTTGATGAAAGAATGGGAAACACAAGTGGAAAGGCTTAGAGAGCAAGGTTTAAAGAAGGGTGATTAACCTCTCTACCTTTAACAGCCTTAAACCACAAGCTTCAGCCCATAAAAACAGGTTTTAAAGAGCTTAAAAACGGCAAGAAATGATGGAAAACAAATGGTCTAAAGATGGTATGAAGGAAAGAGAACGTATACCTCTTGGAGAGGAGTGAACCCTTAAGCCATAAACCACCAATTTCCACACTCTCAAGTGTTTCAAGAGCTCAAATCCAATCTCAAATCGCCTCAGCAAGAAGCTCTCTAGGTTTGGTTTTGTGTGTTTGGGCATAGGCTATGCAAGTTGCAAAAGAGAGAGAGAATTGTAGAGAAAGGATTTTTCAAAAAAATATTTCACTCCTAATGTTTTCTAACCTTGAAAGCAAGAAGAGAGGCCTTCTATATATAGAAAAACAGCCCCTCAGGTCGAAAATATCAAGCCATGGACAGCTAGAGCTTTTGGGGGACAGCTGGCACAAAAATATCTAGCTTTTTCATCACTGGCCGACATGTTTCAGTGGTGGCCGGTCAGCCATCAATGGCGGCCAATTGGCCACCAAAAAGCTGCTTCCAAGCCCAACTTCAAATTGGCATATCTCCTTAATCCAGACTCCTTTACAGGTCATTCTTGAGTCTAAATTGAAGCCCCGAAAGTTTACTTTCCAGTGGAAGTGTCTTCACATCAAAATTCTAAGTGTGCAAAGAGATATGCCTATTTTAGTGAAGGTTGCTCAGTTTTGCCTTAACCGGATTGATGCCTAACTTCAACCAGCCACATCTCCCTCATTCGAACTCGGCTTTAGGAGATTCTTGAGTGTAAAATGAAGCTCCTGAAGTCCACTTTCCAATGCCGCAACTAAAGTCCATATGTACAAAAGGATAGACCTGATTTAGTGAAGGCTGCTCGGTTCTCGCTTAATGGTTTATGCCAAACTTCTTCCCCAACTAGGTTTCTTTCCTCTCCTCCAATTTTCTTCAACTCCAAACCTCTAAATAAGATGTTTTAAATATTTTTGAAGAGTTCACCTCTCTTCCATTTATTTCCACTTTGTCCTTGCTCGATTTACTAAAAAGTGCAATTTTTAACAAAATGTGAGCCTCGAAATATCGTAGAAACCTTTTTCAAAAATATTTTGAAAGAGAGGGTTTTAAGGTCTAAAAAAAAATCATTTCGGTCAAAATAGTTTTGGTCCAAAATGGGGTGTAAGGTTAGGATTTAGAGCTCTTCTTGCTGAAAAAATCGAGCATTTGCATAACACAACTTTCATCATCGAGTGATCAATCAGCGGCGCCTAAGTCTTAAGGGCGGTCAAAATGGGGTGTCTACACATACCTTTGCCGACACCTTGTAACATCCCAGGCTGCAGCCCACATCTCGGCTAAGGAGACCATAATGCGGCCACGGCCAAGAGGTGTGGAACCTCGGCCAAGACCTCCTGAGTTCACCAAGCTAAGCCATTTCGGCCCAGCTCATCTCTGTGCATTCATTCTGAGACCTGGTTTGTACCCAGGATGCTTTTCCAAGAAGAAAAACATTAATTTAATTCCCAGCACATGTTTTGCTTTGTTTTGACTTGGTTTTGGAAAAGAATTGTCGGGATCTATTTTACTCATTTGAAGGTTGTTTTGAGAGTTCATTTCATAACCATCTTTGAGCATATCTTCTTACCTTCTTAAAGTGCATTCAATGGAATTACTATGTACTTGTAGGTCTTAGATCCATGTCGTAATTCCCAAGACCGAAGAGCTATTGTGAGTGGTATTTTTAATGAAGTTATGTTTTAATGTTTTGATAAAAGCTTTGCTTTGTTTTGGACAAGTATTTGATCAAGCATGAATGATTATCCCTTAGTTTTTATATCAAGTATTATGTTTATTTTGATGACATTCTTGAAAGGTCCTTATGTGCTAGGGGACATTAATGCAACTAGTACCTTTATTTGAGATATCTCATTTGCCACCGACGGGTGGGCTTGTCTAATCGATTTTGGGTCGGTTATTCCTTTGTTTTGTCAATGAATGTCATCTTTTATATTATGTAGATGTTAGTAAACATCACTTGAAGTCTTGAAAACCTTTGATTGATGAACTCAGTTCATCATTTGATTTTGTTACAAGCTATGATATGTATTGTTTTGATAAAATCTCAGATATCATTCATTCAAACCTTTATTACTTATATCATTCACTGAGTTTTCAGCTCACCCCTCTCCCTTATATATATGTAGGTGATGAACAAGGAGGCGATGTCGCCTAAGCTTTATTTGGAAGATTGTTTTGGTTTATGATTTGTAGCATCTTGAAGATTATGCTTCTTAGCTTTGTAGATAACTTGTCTTGTATGTTTGGGCTTGAGAAGCCTTTTGATCAAGATGTAATATTAAGTTTATTTTATTTTGTATTCAAGTTGTAAAACCATGTCAATATGTATGCCATTTCATTTAATCTATGCACAGCTCTTATGGACTAATTAGATTTAAATTTATTGCTTCCGCACGTGTATGCCCCATATGTATACTCTGGTTGTGTGAATCTTTGTATGTTGGCCTTCAGTAATCTTGAATTACTGGCCATCACGGCATCATTCTATTAGGGGCAGAATGGGGTCATGACAGATTGGTATCAAAGCACAAGTTCCTTATAGTACGTTTATTCACACACTTTTGGTTCTAAAGAGCATAGGATTTCCCTTAGAATAATGTTAGGATTGTATCATATTGCTTGCTATTTGACAAGGTGTACATTATTTCGGCATGTTTATTTGCTACTTACCTACTTGCCTATTCGTTCATCTTATTTTAAAGTCATATTTTGCATACTTTTAGCATCATGAAAAGGGGAAGACCTCCAATTAGACGAGATCATTCCAAGGGAAAGTTGGATAGATTAGAAAGAATGGTAAAAGGTTTGACTCATGAGTTGAGGCAAGCAAGGTAACAGAACACTGGTACCACCTCTACTTAGGCCGAGCAAACAAATGGCTGAAATGCAGTTCCGCATCTACCTACTCCAGTATCGCAAGTGCATCCATAGCCAGCTTTACAGAAGGTGTCATTGGCAGCATTCACACTAGACGATGATACTTATAGGTGGTAGATGATGATCTAAGAAGGCAGTCCAAGTTTGACTTGGGCTAGATTTTTGGAATTATTTTATGCAAAGCACTTTCCCCTTAGTGTTCGAGATCGCAAGACTATAGAATTCAAGACTCTGATACAGGGTAATAGAACAGTAGCTAAATATTATTGTCTTTTCACCGAGTTGGCTAGGTATGCACCTCACACTGTCAATACAGAATACAGAAAAGCTAGAAAGTTTGAGAGTCAGCTTCGTGGACGAATATAAGATTGGGTTAATATGCTCAACATGCAGACTTACGCAGGGGTATTGGACAAAGCCATCCTGGAAGAAACTAACTTCAACAGATATCAGAGTTCAGGAGAGAATCAGAGAAAGAGACAGAAAATTGTATGCTAAGCTTAACAAGTGATTTTTGGCTTTCAAGCATTTCATTTATGGGTGATGTGATTAATGAAGAGGGTATTTCTATTAATACTAGCAAAATCGAAGCCATTATGATTTGGCCGAGACCAACTAACATGTCCGCGATTCGTAGTTTTCTGGGTTTGGCAGGTTATTACATAAAGTTTGTGAAGGACTTCTCAAAGATTGCAGTGTCATTGACACAGTTGACTCAGAAGGGAGTGGCATATGAATGGACTGAGGATAGAGAATCAGCTTTTCAGGAGCTAAAGATGAGGTTAGTCTCAGCACCAATTCTTATACTACCATTAGGTAATGAGGAATTTCAGATTCATAGTGATGCTTCATATAAGGGTTTGGGTTGTGTATTGATGCAAGAGAGTAAGGTCATAGTATATGCATCTCGTCAGTTGAAACCTCGTGAAAAGAATTATGCTATCCATGATTTAGAATTAGCAGTTATGGTATTTTCTTTGAAAATTTGGCGTCATTACTTATATGGAGCTTCTTGTCAAGTTTACACAGATCACAAGAGTTTGAAGTATTTGTTCACTCTTAAAAGATTGAATATGAGATAGAGAAGATGGCTCAAATTATTGAAAGACTACGACATACAGATTTAACTCAATGGCTGATGCGTTGAGCAAAAAATCCATTGTGAGTTTGGCATGTTTACTCACCGAGCAGAAGAGCATTCTTCGGGATTCGCAAGACCTAGATATTGATGTTGTACTTCGCTGAGATGAGAGAATTTTAGCAATGATTTCAATGGAGCCAATTGTTATTGAGGAAGTAAAGACAAGACAAATGGAGGATAAATTTTTCAAGAAGGTAGTTGATGAAATTATCGCGAAGCTAAGACTAGGATATACCATTGATAATTAAGTACTAAAGTTTGAGATAAGGTTGTGCGTGGCCGACATCCCAGAGTTGAAAAGGAGAGTCTTGCAAGAAGCTCATAGTTCTCAATTTGCCGTTCATCCAGAAAATACCAAGATGTACCAAGATGTGAAGCAAAAATTTTTGGCAGCCAAATATGAAAAGAGAAATAGCCGAGTTTATATCACAATGTTCGTATTGTCAATAGGTGAAAGTAGAACATCAGAGGCCAGCCAGACTTCTTCAACCTTTGCCAATTCCCAAGTGGAAATGTGAACACAGCTCCATGGATTTTGTTGTGGGTTTACCGAGGATACAAAAAGGTATGGATTCAATTTGGGTTATAGTTGATAGATTAACTAAGTCAACACATTTTTTGCCTGTTAAGACAACATTTAATGCCGACCAACTTGCTTCGTTGTATATGACTGAGATTGTTAGACTTCATGGGGTGTCGATGTTTATTGTGTCAAACCAAAATCTGAAATTTGTTCCTAGATTTTGGTAGAGTTTACAAAGAGCTTTGTGTGTATTGGACTTCAAGGGAAGTTAGGAATTACATTTGCCATTAGTAAAATTTGCTTACACCAATAGTTTCTAAGCTACCATTGGAATGGTGCCGTATGAAACTTTGTATGGAAGAAAGTGTAGATCACCAATTTATTAGACTGAGGTGGGAGATAAAGCATTGATAGGTCCCGAGATAGTTCAAGTGACAACCGAGAAGATTAAGCTCATTCAACAAAGGATAAAAACCACTCAGAGTTGACAAAAGAGTTATGCCAACCAAAGAAGAAGAATGTGGAAACCCGAATATACAAATCAAATAAATAATTAAGTAATAAGCATTTTACAATCTCAAATATTTTGATTGTGAATCATAATGTACAAATTAAATATTGTTGGAGGGTCTCTTAATTAATTTTAAACCTAAAATAAATTCGTGGTGAAAGTCTTTAATTTAGAGGCAAGATTTATTATAAAATATATATATATATAGAGGAGGGTGTGACTTGAACTCTAGACTGCAAAGTTAATAAATAAGGCTCTTACCATTTGAGTTACACATAACTTATATATGTATTTTGTATATTTATCTATTTATTTGACCTATGTGTGCCCACCACTAGTATAAAATAAAATAAACACAAACCCTACTATATTATTTGTTCACCATATATAGCAGCAGGAGCAGAAGCAGCCACACTAACGGGAGAGAGATTGAAAGAGAAGGGGAAAAAAAGAAGAAGAAGAAGAAGTTGCAATCAAAGAAGAACTTTTGGGTGTGTGGTAGGGTTCTAGCTTTCTTCTTTATTTTATTTTTGTTCTTTATCCTTATTCTATTCTATGATTTAATTCATTGATGGAGAGGTTGTAGGTGTATGTATTTTTTGTATATATATACTGTTAAGAAATCTGAGGAGTTAAATTCATGTATAAAGAATGAGTGTAATTCTTAGTCCAAAAATTCTACACAGAATCACAAACTTTAAAAATCAAAAAACCATATCAAATGAATGAATTTTGAGCTGAAATTTTTTACGTAGATTAATTACATATTGAATTGCATATCAAAACTTTCTCATAATTTTTGGGAGTCAAAATCTATATTAACTGGTGCGTTCAAATCTGTCCAGAAACTAGGGTAAAACAGTAACTTCAGAAGTGTCGTTCTCTTTGGATATGAATTCAAAAATTATCAAATCAGCGTCATTAGAACCGGTTACGAGTCTAGTTTCTTACATTTTTGTCCTTGCATTGATTTCTTGTGTATACTAAGAGAACCATTAATTTCTTTAAAGTGCTGCAGAAAACAACGTGTTTGGGCATAATTGATTGTAAATAATTATTTTGATAAGAAAATCAAGTAAAACCAATTGGGTTTGAAACTTAGGATATATTAGTTGATATCTGGAGGGTTTTAGATTTTTTCGAACAGCATGGCGTGGGTTTTGTAATTTTCAATTTTAGCGAATAGATTGGGAAAACTTGTTTAAAACTCTATTTTATCTTAAAGTTACTTTTAATTAAGTTTCGATCTGAACCCATGTCTTGGGTAATTTTAAAACTTCAAGAACATGAGCTTAGGTAATATTTAAGAGTAACAGTGAGTTGGGTTGAACCGTGTTAGTGAGCTTTAGTTTGGGATTACTTAGTTCTTATTCTTTAGTATTTTTAAATTAGTAGTGACATGTAGTTTTCATACTTGGTTCAGGGCACTAGTTGGACTTTTATACTCTATTCAAGGATTACATTGTTCCGTTTTTCGGGTGAGTAGTTGCATGCTGCATATTTTTATAAATGTTCATCTACCCTGAATTGTTGGAAAATTGAATTGTTATTTCAGTACTAAACTGTTTTGATAAATTATTATTGTATCAATGAAATTAAATTATTTCTGAAACATGTGTAAACCTGGCATACTGTAAACAATTTGTTATGGTCTCATGTTTATAATGGTGAACTACCATGTTTTGCGAAACTGAATTGTATTGATTATCGGGACCATCTGTACATTTAGTCCAGGGAAATTATTCCACTGTGTGTGGTGACTCTAGCCACTAAGGAAAAGATCCGGGTTGGGCCGTGATGACTCTAGTACTCAACGATTGTAAGGAAAGGACCTGGGTTGGGCTAGGTGACCTTCAATTGGATCGTCTTAGAGAAAAGGCCCAAGTTGCCACCTCGAGGATGACTCTTGGTTCGATATTGGATCCAACGGGTTTATTGCCTTGAGAACTGTGTGGCATATTACTTGTTATTCTTGGTACCCAAACAATTATTAGTGTCCATGTTATAATCTGTTTTAAGTAAAAAAATGTCATTTATCATGCTCCTAAGAGACATAAGTATTTTAACTGTTGAACTGCGGAACCTTCTTTTTGAAACAGATTATCTTTATCAAAAGTGTATGTCAATCTAGTTTCTGTGACATATATTTTATTTTGGAATTGATCCATGTTTTCAAAACTGTATATACTATCCATGTTACTACTCACTGAGCTATCACTTGACTTAGTTGTTTACCATTTCCAGGTGTTAGAAGGACTTAGAGTGGACTTATGGCATAGCAGGGACTCGATCGCATGGACCTTTAGGACATTCATTTATTTTGTTTTAGATTGTTATGTCAAGTTTGTGCATATTTATTTTTATTTTTATTGGGGTTCATTTAGGATTATTTTGGTATGTGGGCTGTTTATATCCCAGAAGTTTGGATGGTATTGATTACGGTTGGTTTTGCATTTTATAATTGTGGCATGTCGCTGGATTGAGTTTTGGTTATTTATTACTAGACTATTGTATAGTTATTCAATGTGTTTACAGATTCGTGTTTAGGCTTACGTGTGCCTTGGGTTAAGGCCCAGTAGGCCATGGCCAGTCATACTCAGGTTTGGGGTGTGACAAAGAGAGATAGAGTTTGAACTTGGAGATCACGTATTCTTGAAAGTTTCGCCGATGAAAGAAGTTTCAAGGTTTGGGAAGAAAAGTAAGTTAGCGCCTCGTTACATCAGCCTATTTGAAATTCTTGAGAGAGTTAACCCCGTTGCCCATTGATTTGCTTTGCCACTGCAATTAAGTCAAGCCCACATTGTGTTTCATGTTTCGATATTGAGGAAGTATATTCGGGATCCGATGCATGTGATTGATCATTTTGGGATTGTGGTTAATGAAGATTTAGGTTACGAGAAGAAACCGAAATTGATTATTGATAGGCAAGTGAAACAGTTGAGGAATAAGTCGATACCGATGGTGAAAATTGAGTGAAAAGAGCATTACGACAAAGATGCTACATAGGAAATGGAAGAGGAGATGAAAGTCCAATATCCAGAGTTGTTTTTGGGGCAAGGTAACTTAAGTTTGGGGACTAAACTTCTTTAAGGGGGTAGACTATAACAACCCTCATTTTGCCTTAGTTATATTCATGAGAATTTGTATGATTTTGGTTTGTTAAGCTTACATCTTGTGAACTTTAATATTTTGGCTAAGTATAGGAGCATGTCCTGTTTTGTGCTGTTTTGTTTTGTCTAAGTATAAGATCTATACTTTGTTCTTTGCTTTTGTTATTGAACCTAGGCCATCTATCTTTGCTACCCCACACCTAAGACCATCTCGGAACCATCTTGGTTGACCTCTACTTTCACCCTTGCACCTTGGCAAAGGTGTGCATTATCTAGACTGAGATGGGCATTACCTAGGCCGAGATGTGCATCAGCTAGGCATCCAAGATCTTTGATCCTTGAACCTTGCAGCCTTGTTATGCACCATAGCCAACACCTAGCAATCTTGTTCCTTGACTTGTAAAACCCAGGCCGAGGTATGTCACACCTAGGCCAAGAGTTATTCCTCCTAGTTGAGATCAGGAAGGCCTCACTTATCCTTCACTTGTCCAAAGTCTATGTTGTGATCCAGGATCCTTACCTTGTTAGAGTGCCCACGCCACCTTACTTGTTATATACGCTTTGACCTACTCTTGTCCTTTTATTCTGGCACCTTTTTTAGGAGATTGATCAGATAGTGCCACGTATCCCAATAGTGGATATAAGTCAGTTAGCAGTTGAGAAACCCATATCATTTGCCATGTCTTTGTCTTCAAGAGAGAGAAACTATAGGAAGAAAAAAAGTTCTTAGAGTAAGAGAGCTAGACTTTCCAAGCTTGATTTGCAAACCTTGAACCATTTGATTTGTGTTTTGAGGTTAGATTCTTGATCTACTCTTGTTACTCTTTATGTTAATCTGATCACATTGCATGATCTAGCATAATTCATGAGCCATGCATTGATTTAAAGTTTGTTTTAAAAAGAAAGGTGATGTTCTTGTGTTCTTGAAAAAAAACCATGTTTTGATCAAAAAGTTTGTATCAAGTTCCATTTTTGTGTTTGTTTTCTTGAAATTTTCAAGCATGAGTACATAGGTTCATGTTTTTGAACTCATATAATGAAATCTCTAATTTTGAATAAGAAGTTATGATTTTTAGCATTCATGTTCTTCAAGAGGAAACCCAGATTTGCAGACTTCACTTCCTTAAGTGTGGTCACCGAGACCCACTCTTATATAGCTTCCACATCTAGACCAAGTATTGCATCTCACCTTGGCCTACCTTGCATGATCACTTGCACCTTAGTCTACCTTGCATGCACACCTAGGCCGACCACTGTATATCTAGGCCGACCATAGTACACCTTTGCCGACACCTTGTAACATCCTGGGCAGGCAGCCCATATCTCGGCCAAGGAGACCATAACTCGGCCAAGAGGTGTGGAACCTCAGCCAAGACCTCCTGAGTTCACCCAGCTAGGCCATTTCGGCCCAATTCATCTTTGTGCATCCATTTCAAGACTTGGTTTGCACCCAGTATACTTTTCCAAGAAGAAAAACATTGATTTAACTCCTAGCACATGTCTTGCTTTGTTTTGACTTGGTTTTGGGAAAGAATTGTCCGGATCTATTTTACTCATTTAAAGGTTGTTTTGGGAGTGCATTTCATAATCATTTTTGAGCATATCTTCTTACCTTCTTGAAGTGCATTCAATGGAATTACTATGTACTTGTAGGTCTTAGATCCTTGCCATAATTCCCACAACCGAAGAGCAATTGTGAGTGGTATTTTTAATAAAGTTATGTTATAATGTTTTGATAAAAGCTTTGTTTTGTTTCAAAAAAGTATTTCATCAAGCATGAATAATTATCCCTTGGTTTTTGTATCAAGTATTATATTTGTTTTGATGACATTCTTGAAAGGTCTTTAGTGCTAGGGGACTTAAATGCAACTAGTACTTTTGTTTGAGATATCTATTTTGCCACCGACAAGTGGGCTTGCCTAATCAATTACAGGTCGGTTATTTCTTTGTTTCGTCAATGAATGCCATCCTTGGTATTATGTAGATGTTATTAAACATCCCTTGAAACTTTGAAAGCCTTTGATTGATGAACTCGGTCCATTCCTTAATTTTATTACAAGCTATGATATGTAATGTTTTGGTGAAATCTCGGATATAATTCATTCAAACCTTTATTACTTATATCATTCATTGAGTTTCAGCTCACCCCTCTCCTTTATATATATGTAGGTGATGATCAAGTAGGCAATGTCGCCTAAGCTTAATTTGGAAGATTGTTTTGGTTTATGATTTGTAGCATCTTAAAGATTTGGTTTATGTTTAAATTTATATTTATCTATTGAAGTTTTTTCCTTATCTGTTTAATTTTTTTCCTTATATGTTCAAATTCTACCGGTTTCTCTCTATTTGTTTAATTTTTTTAACTATCTGTTCAATTAGTTTTATCTATTCAATTCTTTAATTATCTGTTCAATTTTTTTTTTTTTTTTTTTTTGTGTGTTTAATTTTTTGTGACTATCTATTTAATTTTTTTTATTTGTTTAATTCTTTCAGAGTGATCTGCTCAAATTGTTTTCCAAGTCAAAAAAGAGGGAACACACACTCACACACATAAATGATCCATTATCTGTTGAAAATATTCATTCTTAAATACACACCCACACATAATGATCCATTATCTGTACAAAATAAACCTAAATGTTCATTTTTTTGAACAAATTTTAGCTTTCTAAGCTTTTTAGAGTCAGCTTGCTCAACAAACCCTATTATCTCATATTTTTCCAATTTATCTGTTCAATTTTTCTAGAAAAGTAGAGGCCGAATAAGGTACACGATGATCACAGCTCTATACCTTCTACAGAGATCTGCAAAAAAAAAAAAAAAAAAAGTTCAAAATCTTTCTCTCATGAGGGGAATCAACCTCAGTCTTCTTAGAATCATGATGATTCCCAAACCTAGAGCTTGGATAACGATAGAAAGAAGAGCGAGTCTTATGAGCCTCCAAATCAGCCACTAGAATAGCGAAATCGTGGGGTCTAGAAAGCCCCAAGTAGTTGTAAATCGGATCGATCTCACTGTTGATTCCTTCAATTTGGAAACTAAAAAGACTGGTCAAACAAAGAAGATATCAATGAAGACTAATTTCAAACTAGATTCGAGCTAAAGAAGACTTCAATCGAGCCTTTTCAACATAGATCCAAAAGATTCGAGACAGATCAAAGCCTACAAGGAGAAGAGCGTTGCGGATGCCGCTGCAACCTTCACCGCCTCCTCTAGAGAAAACGAGGTAGTTCTCGATGGAGATTGGTAATGGTGAAACCCTAACGATAAATCTCGATCGAGACAGCACTCTGAAGCCATATAGTTAAACCTTTCGAGTTTAGGAACAAAGTGCATATCAGAGGAAATCTAGAACAATGTCGTCGTTCTGGCTAACTACTTCGCCACCAACCTTCATCTCGGCACCATGATGTCGGCGATTTCAACCTTGGTTATAGCTTCTCAAACGAACTTGGATTTGAGATGCCAAGTGTCAATCTTTCTCAAATTTGAGACACCACTGGCGAACTTAGATCCAAGTTCTTAGTTGCAAAAGAGAGAGAAAGTGAGAAGAGAGAGGTCGAGAACGCAGACGAACCAGTAGAGGTCGCTGATGAGGAGAGTGGCGGTATAGAAGAGAGTGAGAGCATCCATGATAGAGAGAAGGATGGCAGGTTTGTGGAGGAGAGAAAGAGACAAATAGAGCAGGAAGAGAAGATGAGGAGAACAATGGTGTTGGGACGAAGAGAGAGAAGAGAGAGTTTTGATTTGGTTTCACTTAATAGCAGACATATATACATGGATAGTTTGATCATTTTACGTGAATTTGTTCTTATGAACAATGTTTTTTGAAAGCGTAAACCTCCCGACAAAAAAAATTTACAATTGAATTTATAGATCAAGTATCATTTTAAAATTGATTTTAAATGTAACGGATATTACCAATTGTTCTTATACCCAGATTCCATGCATAATGCATTGTTTGTAAAAATTTGCCAATTGGATATTGCCAAGCGAGAAGTGATAACGGAACGAAACAATGCCCGTATTCTCTGCTTATCTCTGCCTCAAATCAATTGAACAAGAAATGATAATTCCACTGTAACTCCTTCCTCCTCAAACCCAAACCCTAACCCTAACCCTAGCCCTTCTCCCCTCCCTCAACCCTTGCCCAAAACCCCATCCCAAAACCCTCCTCAACTGCCTCACTCCTCTCCAAACTCTCTCCGCACTCACTCCCCACCTCACCACCGCCACCGATCCGCCGCAACCAAACTCCGACTCCGGCCTCTGCTTCCGCGAGAAACTCCTCTACCTGCAAACCCTCAAAGTCAATCCCCCAAAGCGCTCCACAAGAACCCTAATTTCCGATCAGCCCCACTCGACTCCCTAAAATCAGTCAAGAAATGCCTCTCCTCCATGGGCATCGACCGCTCTGCCTTAGGCCGCATCTTCGACATGTACCCCCAACTCCTCACCTGCGATCCCTATTCCGATCTCTACCCTATTTTCGACTTCCTCTTGAACCACGTCAATATCCCATTCCCCGATATCCGAAAATCGATCATTCGCTGCCCGAGACTCTTAATTTACAGTGTAGATAACCAATTGAGACCCGCATTACGTTTCCTAGAAAATTTGGGGTTTGTGGGGAAACACGCATTAACTTGCCAGACCACACTGTTGTTGGTTTCGAGTGTTGAAAACACTCTTCTGCCCAAGCTGAATTACTTGCAAGACTTGGGTTTTTCGTATGAGGAGGTGTCGAGGATGGTGTTGAGGGCGCCAGGGTTGTTGACATTTAGCATTTCCAATAATTTTGGGCCGAAAGTGGAGTATTTCTTGAAGGAGATGAATGGGGATTTGGCAGAGCTAAAGAGGTTTCCTCAGTATTTTTCGTTTAGTTTGGAGGGGAAGATAAAGCCTCGGCACCGGCTCTTGGTGGAGAATGGGTTGTCTCTTTCGCCGCCGCAGATGTTGAAGGTCAGCGATGGGGAGTTCAATGCGCGGTTGATTGAGATGCGATTGCGATTAGTTGATGAGAGACAGTCATAGTAAGTTTCCTAGCAAGTTGCAACTTATATTATTAATACTTTGCTTCGATAGTGAAAGTTCACGACTTTGATGGTCAAATGTACATTTTTTGTGCAATATAACGTCATTATTTATTCATGAGAGACAATTGTTTCATTCCCTCAATTGTTCTCTAGACATGAAGTGGAAGTTAGAAGCTGTAGTAAGAAACCTAGTTAACAAAATTAAATTGGTTGTAATTTACATTTTGCACTTGGTTAGAACTATCATAAATATCCAAATATGAGTTGGTGTTCCTGGCAAGCTTGAAATGAAATTAGTAAATTCTTTACCATTCAAGTAAAATTTAAATTCCTAGTGCCGATGGAAACCAGAACACTAATGATCAAGCATTACTGCTAAATTTGGGGGTGATAATGTAAGATAGTGGGACAGGGAAAAAGCCTTGGTTTATCAGTTATTCAGTATTATCTGTTTTGAGACTTTCAGAAGGTTTGAACCTGATTCTGCTATTTATTCAATGCCAATATTCATTTTGTTAGAGGAAACTGCCATAGTGGATTGTCCTCAAGCTATGGACTTAAAATCATTTGCTTCTTTGATGCTTGGAATCTGGGCTTCAGTTATTAGGGAGTTGAATAATTGTGAGGGCATGTATTGGAAGTGATTGATGGGAGATATCATTTATGTAATCAAACGTTTAGAAGCTTAAAGCCCAATCAAATGTTTAGAAGCTTAAAGCCCAATTCTATGGTTTTTGTTCAAATAATATTTGCACTCTGTTGTTGATGATAGGATAGCTAGAGTTTCTATATGCATGTTTCCTCTCGCCAAAGAATAATTAATCTAAAAGTATCCACTATTTGTCACAGAAACTCCTATAGTCTGATCCAACTAGAATGGCCAATTTTCTACTGTTGTCACGGAGAAGCTGGTTTTTATAATCTTTCCACATACCTGAACCTTCATCATTAATCAATTGTCACCATGTTGGTCTCTTGTACTTGATAGATGTATGCATAATGTGGCCACTTTATGTAGGGGCCCTGTCATGGTTTTTGCCTGGAAAACATAACACAATGTTGTTTATTCAAGCCTATAGCTTTTTCTAAATGTCAAGTAATGGTCCATCCTGCTTGCACTGCACTCTTCCTTTTGGGGCAATCCTCAGAGGCATAAGCTAGCTAGCAAAGACTTAAACAGGGAGGAAGGCTTTGTTTGGTTCACTGATATACCTACTTGTATGAACCCTCAACTTGTTGGGGATTGTTGAGGATGCAAGAAGGGTGTTTTATCCCAGATTTGCGTACTAAACTATGTTATTGGAGTTCCACTTACACAACAATGTTATCTCCTTGCACTCAGTTTAGTTCCACTTACACAACAATGTTATCCCCTTACACTCAATTTTCTAAAATTCCACTCGTCCAAAATTAAAAAACTATCATTTTATCTCATTACGCCCTCCATAATCCCATATATACATACTAGAGGTTATGCACACTCGCATGGATGTGCTTAAAATTTTCATTGTGGGTTGAAATTGGCTGTTATAGATTAAATAGGTAGTTACAGAAGACTTGTACTTCAATTCTTGGTTACAGAAGGGTAATTTGGGAATAAAATAGTGTAACACAAAAGTGTCAATGCCAACTTAGCCCTTTACATATATAATAGAATAGATATATATATCCATTGCTAACCTTTCATTTTTCTTTAGTTGTAAAAATGGTTTATTTAGCATTTAATTTGTTTTGTAATTGATTGAAATTTATGTGAAAGTGGTTTGATATATAATCTATCAAAATTTTAACTCCAAGGGGTTGGCCTGGTGGCAAGGCCTTGGGTCTTTAGGGTGTGCTCCCTCCAAGGTTCAAGGATTGGAACCTCTTTGATGCTAACAATTCCTTAGGGCCCATTGGATTGGGGGAAAACCCTTGAATTAACTGCAATGCATTTGTGGGAAACTCGTTGTCGAGGGCTTGTGCACCCCTGGGAATTAGTTGGACTTTGATCTGGACATCCTGGTGCCAATAATAAAAAATAAAAAAAAAAAGGTATAATCCATCAAAATTTTGTTTGAAACCTTGTTCAAACTTCCAATGCGAAATAAACTTAAAATTTTCAAACTTACATGGCCGATCAAATTTGAAATATTTGTATTTTTTCAGTTGAACAAAACTAATTTGTTCAACTTTTAGGCATTCAGCTGGAAAAGTCCAAACAAATTAAGTTTGTTCATTTGTAAAATTCCAAACCAAATTCGAATCAAGAAAGGAAACCTTTTGTAGGTGGTTGATGGTGGGTCTAAATTTGATGACTTAAATCTTAAATTTTTGGGGCTTAAATTTAGTGGAATAAAGAGACAATGAAACTTGAATTTAGTTAGGGAAGCAAAATTTGTAGACAGTTAAGTTTTTTTTTTTTTTTTTTTTTAATTTAGGTCTCCTAATGTTGATGATCTAGCACCCCCGAATAGCACAACCTAGACTTTCCCAATCCACCACCTTGCGTGACCTAGTTCATTTCCAAAAAGATAGAGAGATTCAGGGTAGAAGTAGAAAAAGAAGATGGAAGAGGTGGGAGGTGACAACGATGAAGGGTAGGTGTTGAATCTGGGGAGTTGGGGAGGAGGATTGGCAACGAGAGAGGGGCTAAAAGGGGGATTGATGAATGAGAGGAGTGATGGAGGAAAGGGGGGGATTGTGATGGTTGGAGAGGTGGGAGGTGACGACAATGAAGGGTAGGTGTCAAATGAGGGAGTGGCAGTGTCGAGGAGGTCACCGGTGGGAGCAGGGCTAGATGTTTGTGGTTGAGGATGGTGGTTGTGGCTGCTGGAGGTGATGATTGGGGGGTGGGGTAAAGTTAGGGTTTGTTAGGTTTTGAATGCAAGGATGATGGTTGTGATTGGTATTATGTTGATTGTGAAAAGATAAAATCATAAATTTAAATTTTTGTACATTGTGTAACAAGAAATGGAGTGTAATGAGAAATTTTGGTTGCGTTTGATAAAATTTTCTAAATATAATTTGATAATAGAGTTGTATTTTGAGTTTATGAGTTTTGGAATTATGATTTGAGTGTGTAAAATTTGTTTGGTGAATGAGTTTTGAAAAGAGTTTTGAATTGAGTGGGGAATTTTTGATGTGACATATAATATTTGATACAAGAACTTACAACTCATAACCAAACACACAACTCAAAATTCTATTAAAACTCATAAAATTTTTTTAAAAATTCGGAAAATATTTTTTATTGAATATATAAAAATTAACGTGTCAATTGCAAAAATATAAATAAAAATAAATAAATAAATAAATAAATAATTGCATTGTTCCGGTCAACCGGCAGGACGACTGGTGGAACGTCCAGTAGGACGTCCGGTGGGACGACCAGTTAGTCCAAATTTTTCGGCCTTCAACCGCGTTTTCAAAAGTAAGTGTGGAATTAATTTTTGAAAATTGTAAATAAATACTATGTTCAAATCAAGCTCTGGAACTTTCAAAGCTCCACCGAACAGAGCCTTTCTTGTGCAAGTAGAATTACTAAAAGCATCCCTATGCTATTAATGTCATGTATTTGAAGTTTCAGTTTTAGCCCCCCAAAAGCATCAAGTTGCCCTCACCCTACATTGAAGTCCAATATAGAAAACCTTAGGCATTAACATCCCTGGTCTGGCTATAGGATATAGATCATAATGGGCCCAAACATCTAGAGGTGGTACTGTGATGCTCCACTTGACTTTGCATCCCATCTGTTTGAAACTGATTTTGCCTTTTGCTCCTTTTATGGAACAATATATACCCCACTTAATGTAAGACATTGTTGACTCACTTCTCTATTACCTGAGGTAGTGTTTAATGGAATTGTAATACATTGTATAAGTGTATCAGATCCAAGTTGCAATTGCATACTATTTATGCCCAAGGCTTTTAGATTCTCAGTGTCAATACAGTTGATTTAAGCCCTAGCTAGTAGGATACTAAAAAAGAAATGCAAAAACTTGTGAGCTTTATTATAATTGTTTAAATTCAATTAGGGTTGAATTATAATAAAAAAAAAAGTTTAAGTTTTCCCAGGTCATTATAAATTTGTAGTTATGTTTCTAAATTATTCAATTCCATATATATTTGTTCATTCTTTCTAAGGACATGTAGAAGAAAATTCTGGTTTTGGAATGTTTTTACAGAAGTAGGCTTCAGCAATTGTCAAAGTCTTTAAAAAAAAAAAATTATTATTATTATTATTTTCCCAGATCACTTTTGGATAAAGAAAAATGTTTGGTGCTTATTATCATTTTACGTTGGATCAAGTAACAAAACATACTAAATTCTAATCGATGTCATTTTGTGAGGTACTATGGTGTTTTTCAACTCATTTGAAAAAATAAACTATAAAAAAATCTCACATTTCAAAGTACTTGGATTATGCTAGTATTTGATAAAATTGAAAATTAAAAATTAAAAATTAAGTATTGAAAATTTAATGTTAAATTTTTTTAATTTTAAAAGGAGTAAATTGGTGATAAATCCAAATTAAAAAGGGTATAAGGCATTAGATTCAGTGAATATTTTTTGTTGGTGAGACGTCCACCCTTTGTGAAATAGTTTGGTGAGAAGCCTTTTTGTTTGTTTTGAAAGATATTTTGTTTTTAATTTTATCTCGTAATTTATCTGTAGACTTTTTTTTAATGTTGACTTTTTTTTTTTTTAATTATCTATTCAAATTATTTTCTATATGTTCAAATTTTTTTTGACTATTTCAAATTTATATTTTTCTGTTGAATTTTTTTCCTGATCTGTTCAATTTTTTTCCTTGTCTGTTCAAATTCTGTGGGTTTCTCTTTGTTCTTATCTGTTGAAACAATATCTGTTGAAATATGTGTTAATTCTTATTCTATTTTTTATTTGTACAAATTTATTTGTTTAATTTTTTTATCTATGATCTGTTCAAATTCGCACACAGATCTTATTTGTTTGTTCTATATGTTCAACAACAACAACAACAACAACAACAACAATTATCAGCAACAACAAAAAATAAATAAGTAAATAAATAAAGAAAAAAAAACAAAAACAAAAACTCTGATCATTCCACATACACACAAAACATAAAGAGAAGAGTGAATCTGTTCATCATCATCATCATCAACAACATCAACATCATCATCATCCATAGATCCAGATTTATGGCGGCAGACGACGAGGATTTTAGAGGAGTGAATCTGTTCATATGATTCATATCAGCATGTGTGTGTGTGTGTATATATATGTATGCACTCACCGTCGACATCGTGAGGAGGTCTAAAATGGACGGTGGAGTTGGAGTCGCAAAGATGGTGGCGCCAGATCTTCGCTAGATCTCTTGTTTCACTCTGAACCCACTTCATGGTGGCGATCTGATCGAATGCAAGGCAGCGTAGCGACGAGGCGACATTCAAGTTGAAAAAGAGAGAGGACCAAGAAGTGAAGAAGGATTGGGAATTGAACGAACGATGAGGATGAGCCGAATCTGCGAAGGTTGACTTGTGTGGGGAGGACGCAAATTAGGTGAACAAACCAGCCGGTGGAGAAGAGAAACGAGCCCAAGACATCGACAACGGCGACAGAGGAAGAGGATTTGCGGCTGATCTAAGATTTTAGCCATGGCAGCGCCGGAGAGAAGGAGGAATAACGACTATAAGACCACCGGTGAGAGAGAGAGAGAGAGAGAGAGAGAGAGAGAGTTTGGGAAATGAGAATTGAGAAAGAATCATAGATATATATATATATATATTTACTATGGGTATTTTGGTCATTTTGCAAGAGTTTGTCCTTATGGACAAAGAAAATCAATGCTTGGACCTTTGGATAAAGAATAGAAAAAAGAATAGAAATCGTCTCAAAATTATCTTTGAAACTCATAACTGAACAAATTTTACCTTTTTAAATCATGATTTAAAATTTTAAAATTCAAAATTCAATTCAACACTCAAATTATAATTTTAAAACTAAACCAATCAAATTCAAATCTATGAACCAAACAAGAAAAGCCAAGACACGGTGAGATAGTTTTGATGAGAAAAGCAAAGATGGGTAACGATCCTCTGAGTTATTTCGGAACGAAATAGGAAGTGAAATAAGTTTTCTAAACCTAAACCAATGAGCGCATCAAGTGTTAAGTAATAAGTGGATTGTTTTTGACTGAAAATTTTAGTCATTTTTTAAGTGAGAATCAATCTTCTAAGTGATATAATATATATGTATAATCAAACTATATAAATTAAGAAATCAGCTGAATTAGGTAACGAGACAACCTTATTGGATCAACATTCACTAAAGTTTTATCCCATTTTAAATGGGATTGTTTTGTTGTCTTTAAGAGCATGAATTATTCTATGGGATCAACAATTTCTTTTTTTCAAACTTATTATGATTGAAAACAAGAATAGTTATCAAAATTTTGTTAAAATGAATTTAATTTTCCAAAATCTATACTAATCATTTTGAATTACAAACTGACCATCGAAATACAATTACAAAAGAAATTTGCGCAAAAATAAATAAATAAATAAATAAAAATAAAGGGATATCACTATTGCGAACTCCAAGTTAATCGTGTCTAACATCTAATTTTTAAAGCAATTTGCAAAAAATAAAAAATAAAAATGAAGAAGAAGAAGAAGAGATATCTTAAAAGGGTACTGAATACTTCGAAGTGTTTACTTAAATTTGTATAGTTACTCATCAAAATTATTATTTTTTTTGTAACTTCTTTTTGAATTAAAAATATATTTTTAAATTAGTTTTATAGGTTTTTATTCTTTTACAATTTTTTTTTCCTTCCCATTTTTACTTAAATGTACATTTATACTTTCACTATATAATTGTGCCACATTTACATAAAGAAAGTTTCAAACGGAATTCGTGCATAGCATAGGAAGAAAACTAGTATTATTTGAAATTGGTCCATGATACCAACAATCAAAACACATATTGATTGCAACGGCAATATCATATTATGCAGTGTCATTGGACAATATAAATTTATATGATCATTGTTTCCACTAACCTTACCATATAAAATTTACTACCGTGTGAGTAGTGATATCACTATTATAAATATTTATTTCAACTATTGAGATTGTACCCAAAAACGAAGGGGGAAGCCTTCTAACTTAGGAGGTTTGGGAATGTAATTTTGAGTAGGACCACATGGGTCTAGGATCTTGGATATGTGGCATGACCTTAGTTCAAGCTGTCATGTAGCGTGATAATATTGGCCGAGATTGTGGTATTGGTCAAACCTCAATTAGAGTATGACTCCTAGGTTGTAAAATCTCAATAGGGATGTGACTCCTAAGTTGAGTAAGAAAGAGATTTTGAGGAGATTAAACCCAACCTAATTACAAAGAGGAGTTCTAGATAAGAAATATTTGCTAAACAAATGGAGTCCTAGATGAAAAATGAATCCTAAGGTTAGGCAGGTCACTCCTATATAAAGAGCACAACCCTACGGGTTGAGATACGTATGTTCTAGTAATTGACTATAATTTTTAGTATTTGTACTATTGAGTATTCTCTAGAGAGAGAAAGTCACTGACTTAGTCTCAGGTCGGACGGGACACTGACAGTTCTATCTTGCGGATTCTCAGCAGATTCATTTCTCAAATAACAATTACAACATTTCCAAATATTCTGGAGGAGGTAATGTTCTCAAATTTGGTTGTGTAGTCAGATTTTAACACACAATTTGGATGTTTGTGGGAAACGAAGAAAAGATGGATGCCAAAGAGATTAGCAAGAACAAGAGAAAAAAGTCAATGATGATGCAAGAAAAACCTGTCACAATAGAGAACTAGTCCCCAGGAGTGAAGAACAAAAGTAATGGTGATGTTGATGTCAAAGAACATGCAAAGAAGGTTGCAGAGAAGAACTCACTTGATAGGTAAGCAGATTCAAGATGAGAAGAGCTCACCCTAGGTGAGCAGAACTGAGAAGAGAAGGGCTCACCCGAGGTTAGAAGATCTTGATGGCAAGTGATGTTTTTAAGTAAATGGTAAAAGTCAAAACCAAGGTAACGGATACAATGTTTCAGTGCATTCCAAAGAACATAAGGATGCTCAATATTCGGACAAGCAGAATTGACACAAATGGAGTTAGGTTCTTGAGTTGAGATAATATACCCTTTGAGGGCATTGACTGGAGTAATGTTCACATTGGGGAGCATGGTATCATGACATGCTCACGTTGAGGGGCATGAGAATTCAAAAGATGAAGGAAAACAACCTCTGTTAGCGGCAAAGCATGGAGACAATTGTGTTTTCGAAGTGGTTGAGTTCAGTCAAAATGAAGAATTTGCATTCCTCTAGAGTTCTCAAGTGCAAGGAGAACTCAGGGACAGTTGTAGAGATGTATTTTTTAGTAAGATCATGTAGGTCCAAGATTTTGGGTACGTGGTATGATTTCGGGTCAAGGTGCCATGTGGCATGATAATATTGGCCGAGGTTGTGGCATTGGTTAGATTTCAGCACACACAAGAGGCTATTACTGTAATGTAACAAAACGCTTGTACGAGAATGCTTCAATAACAAACCAAAGCAACCCACAACCGAACACAACTTAAGACGTGATACATTAGAGACAGTTTAGCAGTAATCACATTCACTAACCACTCAATTGGAGTGCTTACAATTATTACCCACAAGCACACATTTAATGTTACAGAGGGAGAAAATGGGGAAGGGAGAGTTTTATTCATCTTACCTATTTCGCTATGGCATCAATGAAATGAGCAATGTTGCATTTCAATTTTGATACAACCTACATGTAAGGAAGCTCAAAATCTTATGCCTTTTTCGACGATTTCTTCCATCCGAAAGGTTGAACATGCTTTGGCCATATGTGGTTTTCATCATATTTAGGCGGAGGGGAAATTGTAAGAAAGCAAACAGAGTCACTAGTCCAAAAGACATTATGACCATTGGAGTAAGAAACAGAGATTGGTTTTCTTGGATAAACATGAGATATAGGGCAGAACTGAAAGCTATAATAGTGGATGTTATAGAGACAAAAAGGGAAATCAGGCCAATTATTAATTTATCGGGCAGGGAATATAGAAAATCAATTGCTGCATAGCGTGTAGTGAAGATGGATAAAAAGATTAAGACTGTGGAGATGGCCGAATATAGAGCAATTGTATTTGATATGGCAAATAATTTGAAGCTAGTTTTGTTTTTTAAGTTTCGGTGGCCTATCTTATCGTTTCCCCGTGGCACTTGAATGGCTGCTGAAAATGCTATTGTGCCAATGATTGTTGTTGAAACAATGCATGCACTTGCCAGGCTTACAATCCATTGCTCTTCAGATTGGATCATATGACGATGGTTCTCTTCAAATACCATCATAGGTGTCTTTCCATCATGGTTCATTACTGTTGTTACTTGCACCGGCACAAGCTTTTCTACTTCCTACGCCATCAAGTTAGTTTGGAATGAGAAAACAAGTTCATGGTGCATCCCAATAAATAATAATCATGCATGCACAAAAAAAATATCATTAAAAAGTGCACAAAAAATGTTCAGATTTATTCAGAGTACTGGTATTTATACTTTCCTATGCATGTAACATTACTGGGTATTGAAAGCTAAAATAGTTGACAAAATTCTATAAAAGCAAATGACACATAATGAACAGAATAATCGCATGCTTCTATGATTCATTTGTAGCCCAATAAAAACTAGACAAATTTTGTTCCATATCCTTTGTTTCGCTGAAAATCAATCATTTATTATTTGTTATGCCTTGAGCTTCCCTATAGTGTTTTCCTCATTTTGTCATTTTCTTTTGTCACATAGTAGGAGATAAATAACAACTCTTGTTTGTAGGGAATTCAAGAAAAAATAAAAAAATCAAGATGTAATATAAACTCGAGAACGTTTTGACTAGACATAAAACAAATGTATTACCTTGTACCACTGCACTTCATGCTGCATTTGTAAAACTGCACCAGAAACAACTTCAAGTTCTGGCTGATATGGCATTCGTCCAACCAAGTGCAAGATATTGTTGCCTCCTTTGTCTACTTTCAACAATAACTTTTTACGCACTCCCATTTGTTGAATAATGAAATTGAAAACATGTTCATGGCGGTACATGACTGCAAGATGGAGTGTAGAATGCTCCTCTTTGTCTACACAAGAAATTGCATTCGGAAATACCATTAAGATCTATTCTACTATTTCTTGAATACCATTTTTTGCCCCTAATAGAAAGGCCTTTTCAAGGATTGATGAATGTACTGGATTATCCTGAAGTTCCCAGCAGAACATTCTCACAAACAATTTTGTGCGATCATGCATTGATTTTATCTCTTGAATGTGCTTGACATGTGGCACTACAATTAAAATGAAGTAAGTTTATAATCAAGTTTCGTGTGAAGTTAGTTGTAAATAGCTATTGCAAAATTTCAACTATCTTTTGAACCATTTTTTGAGTGTTAGTTGCTTGTAATTTACAGCGAACTGTGAAAGAAAGCAATCCAAACCAGTTAAGAACTAATAACTGACTCTTATTGATATATATATATATATATATAAGCAATCCAAACCAGTGAAGAATTAGAGGACAGTGCCAAACCTGTTGAGAATTAGAGGATTGTGCCAAGGTGATAGTGGGGTTCATACTATTATACATAATACAACTATCAGCAAGGGTACATGTAAATTCAATTGAATAATGATTGTTTTCCATCTTAAGTATTTATGTTCTCTGTTTTTGTAATTTTTGTTCTTTTGTTATCATTCTTAAAAATATGTGTTTTATGTCACTTTGGTTTTCCAAGTTATATTTTTTGTCAATTTTGTCTCTAAACTTTCATATTTGAGTTAAATTGGTCCAGTTTCAAATGTGCCATCTAAGTTGCATATATAGTTCCTAAAATATCTGTTTTGTGTCACTTTGATCTTCAAAATTTTTAATTTTATCAATTTCTTCCCTAAACATTAAGTGTGATCACCGGCTTGGTGGTCACCCATTCCATTCCAGTATGTTTTTTCAAGGGTTTGCGATTGATATATAGGCTCATAAGACTAGGATGGATTGACTTTTTAGGTTTATTTATTAAATGGGTCAGAGTTAGGAATGCTACTTGCATTAATATATGAGGTTGCCTTATATACGGTTGTCCCATAAAGACGGTAGTTTATGGACAACCAATTATTGATTGCCACATTAGTTTTCAATATCTTAAGAAGAAAAAATTTGATGGACAAACATACACTCGCTTACACTGGATCATCTCCCTACCTTTCTTTTGAATTATCTATCACCATCTACCTACATCCCCTCTCTCCGCCTTAGCTCTACCGCAACCACCATCATCGCCGGAGATCCAACACCACCAAGCCAAACCCTTCATCAACACCAAATCTAATTGTTGGATCCCAAACCCAAACCCAAACCCAAACACTCACTGATCATTCATCACTGTATCAATTATTGATTTATATTCTTCCTCAATTTGATAAATCATTCATCACTGGTTATCCCAAGTCTAAAGCCAAACCCAAACCCACCATTACCGGTATCAAACTCACCATTGCTGAATTCGCTAGAGAGAGCGAGAGACGGGATAAATGAGATAGTACAGAGGTGAGGTGAGTTAAATGAAAAATTATTGGTTAGTTGGGGCACCATATGGCCATATTGCAGCAGGCCAATCACAAACTCCCGTACCCGTTATATTTTTTATTAACCTAACATAAAATTGTAAAATTGATCTCATTCAATAATCACAATACATGTAGAGCGCTATTATAATTGACGTGCAACATTATGATTGGCTACCCGTAAACTATTTAGTTTATGGAACAGCCGTAAATAAGTTATTCTCTTAATATATACAAGAAAGCTTTATAATACACACTCTTTTAGAGTGTGTATCATATGTCCTAATTATGATATTTGTGGTTTTTGGTTATGACATTGTGGTTTTATTTATAACTTAGTTATGACTAATTGTGGTGTTAGTTATGACTTATTGTAATATTGGTTATGACATATTATTATTATTATTTTGCTTATAATCTGAAAGTTCTTCGGGTATACCTTATTGGTAATCATATTATTTAATTTTCATGATGTCTAAAATATTATTTGCAAAATTTTGGATTTTTTAATATACATATTATTTGACACAAAATATTATAAGTTTAAAATATATATATATATATTTGTTAAATATTATTTAAATAAAAATATTTTTGAAAACTCTACTATTTACTTTTGAAAATTTAGGCTGATCACTATTCACTTTTTGACAAAATTAAAATTGATAAATTATATTATTTTGACAAAATTAATTGATTGGTTGTATTATCTTGACAAAGGTGATATTGACGAGTTGTCTTCTTTTGACAAAAGTGATATATCCAAATGGAGTGATAGGTTTTGTTTAGCTGAAAATCTCTACAAAAATTTAAAAAGGGTTTGATCAGATATATATTATAAATATTACTTAAAGGGATTTTACTAAATATGCAAATAGTTGATTAGAATATTATATAGAATGCATATAATATAAATAGAATACATCACTTGAGCAATTAAACTTTTTACACTACATTGATTATATCATATTATAATAAAACAAGAATAAAAAGATGGAGTTATATATATATATATATTATCATAAAACAAGATGGAGCAAATCATTTGCTTATTTGAAAGTTGTAAACTTTGTATTAAATTGTCTACAAAAATGGTGGCTTCATGTTTGAAAAAAAAAAAAAAAAAAAAAGGAAAAGAAAAAATTAGTCTTACTTTTATCTTTTTAATTATTAACATTTGCTGACTATTTAAAATCAAGGAGCGTGCTTATGTAAGCCATGACGTCAACAAGGTTGCTGACTATTTAAAATCAAGGAGCGTGCTTATGTAAGCCATGACGTCAGCAAGGAGCGTCCAACGGATATATTTTTGTGTATAAATAGAAGCGTTGTGTGTGTAGAAAAATCAAGAATTTGAAGAGAAAAATTTATATGTGCTCCAAAATTCTGAGTATATTGTCTTCTAATCTTTCACTTGCAGATCTAAGTGTAGCCTTTGTTCTTACACTTTCATATCTACTCTTTGTAAGGGAATTATTCTAAAAGAGGGTTTAAGTACCACTTATTTTTATTCATTATTTTTGTGAGAGAATTTGTAAGGATGAGATATTTATTGTTAAGTGAGGCTCAATAAATAAGAGTAAGTCATGTGCAAAATCCGCAAGCTTGATGGTGTATTTATTCAATTGATTGTAAAGAAATTCTCAAGGAGGTTCCTTGGGAAGTGAACGTAAGCCTGGCGTACCGAACCACTATGAATCTCAGTGTTTGATTTTCTCTTCCTATCTCTCTTACTTTTATATTGATAATTATTATTCTGTTTTTTTTATTTATTAAAATTCTGAATATTGTATTAATTTTAATATTGTAAAATTTTTAGTAACCCAATTCACCCCTCTCTTGGGTTGCCTACCTGGGATAACAATTGGTATTAAAACCTAGACTCTAGTTTGTGTGACTTAACCGTCTTAGAGTAGATCATGGCAACCCCTAGTTATTCCTTACCCGAGGAACAAGCATGCAGTAGGCCGCCACTATTTAGCGGCACAAATTTTAGCTATTAGAAAACTAGGATGATCATACATGTTTAATCTAATGATTATGAATGTTAGAAAATTATTTGCAATGGTCTAAAAATTCCTACCAAAACCGTAGATGGACTTAAGGTACCAAAACCTGAAGAGGAGTGGAATGAATCAGATACTAGAATGACTCAAATTAATGTCAAAGCCACAAACATGTTTTACTACGCCTTAGATGCCAATGAGTTCAACAGAATTTCCACATGTAAAACCGCAAAAGAAAATTGGGACAAGCTTATAGTGACTCATGAGGGAACTGAACAAGTTAAAGAATCTAGAGTCAGTTTGCTAGACCATAATTATGAACTCTTTACAATGAAGCCTGATAGAACTATTCATCAAATGTTTACTCGCTTTACTGATATTATTAATGGTTTAACTTCTCTTGGCAAAGTATATACTAATGCCGAAATTGTAAGAAAAGTACTTAGGTCATTACCAAAAAGTTGGGAGACAAAAGTCATTGCCATTACCGAAGCCAAAGATTTATCAAAGCTAAGTCTAGATGAGTTAAGGGGATCTCTCTTAACTTATGAGCTCATAATGCAAGAAGGAAAGGAAGAGGAGGACAACAACAACAAGAAATGAATAGCCTTCAAATCCACCTTGAAACATCAAGAGGATAAGGAAGATGATTCAAATGAGGATAAGGAAATGGCATTCATCACTAAAAAGTTCCAAAGGTCTGTGAGAAAGAAACAAGGCGTTCGAAATTTTTTTAGAAAAGACTTCAACGACAGGGATTTTCAAAGAGGAGAAAATCACAAAAAAATTGAAATTACCTGCTACGAATGCAACAAACATGGACACTACAAATCAGAATGTCTGGAGCTTAAGAAAAAATTCAAGAAGGACAAGAAGAAAGCTATGATTGCAGCATAGGGAGAAGATAGCGATGAAAGCAACACAGAAACCGAAGTTTGCAAAAATAAGGTTGCTAATCTATGCTTAATGGCACATGGAAACGAAAATGAGGTAAATGACGAATCCTTTACATTTGATGAATTACATGCTGAATTTAAGAAACTTAGTTTGAAAAGTAATTGTAAAAAGAAAGTGATTTCAAGTTTATCAAAAGAAAATGAATCATTAACTTCCAAGATAAATGTTTTAGAAAATGAAGCCATGAAAATGAAAAAGGAAAACGAGATTTTAACTCAAAAAGAGTCTTCAATTTCTGAAAAACATTTAGTTGTATTGCAAAAATAAAATGAGTCTTTAAAAAAGGAGCAAATTATTGTGAAAGAAAATATTGAAGACTTGAAAAATTCTCTTTCAAAATTCACTCAAGGTAGAGAGAGTTTAGATAAAATTCTTAAAAATCAAAACCGTACTTTTGGTAGAGCCGGAATTGGATATAAACCTTTTTCAAAAGTAAAAACTGTCAAAAATGGCTTTGTGTATGCATCTTCTAATCACTCTCATCTCACATGTCATTTTTGTGGAACTAAAGGTCATATTTCACCTTCATGTCCTATTAAAAGAAATCCTTTTGCTAAAATAAAAAAGATGTTGGTCCCTAAGGACATCTCAAGAGTGCCAAATTCTAACTTTTATGGACCTAAGAAAAATGGGTTACCAATAGAAAAATCAAATTTTTGTAAGCATGTTTCAAGACAAATTCCAGTAACGATAGATGGTATCTCGACAGTGCATGTTCGAGGCACATGACTGGAAATAAAGCTATGTTCGCCACACTCCAACCAAAGGATGGCGGATATGTGACTTTTGGCGACAATAGCAAGGGTAAAATTATTGGTGTAAGAAGTATTGGTAAAAATCCCTCTTTTATTATTGAAAATGTTTTATTTGTTAAAGGCTTAAAACATAACTTGCTTAGTATTAGTCAATTATGTGATAAATGTTATAGAGTTATTTTTGAGAAAACTCGTTGCACTATTGAAAACACCCTAGAAAACAAAACTCTATTTGTAAGTTATAGACATGAGAATGTATATGTGTTTGATTTGCATGATTTGTCTTCTCATTTTAATATTAAATGTTTATCTGCTATAAATGATAATGGTTGGCTTTGGCATAGAAGATTAGGACATGCTCATTTTGATTTAATTTCCAAGCTTTCAAAAAATGAGATAGTTATTGGTTTACCAAAAATTATTTTTGAAAAAGACAAACTTTGTGATGCATGTCAATTTGGAAAACAAACTAGAATTTCTTTCAAATCCAAAAATTTCGTTTCAACTACTAAACCGCTTCAACCGTTGCATATTGATTTATTCGGACCATCTAGAACATTAAGTTTAGGAGGAAAATCATATGTTCTTGTTTGTGTTGATGATTATACTACATATACATGGGTATTATTTTTAGCACATAAAAATAAAGCTTTTTTATAATTTCTCAAGACTTTGTAAAAAAATTCAAAATGAAAAAAATCTTAATATTTGTAGTATTAGAAGTAATCATGGTAGAGAATTTGAAAATGATGATTTTATTATGTTTTGTGATGAGTTTGGAATTGATCATAATTTTTCTGCCCCTAGAACTTCTCAACAAAATGGAGTAATTGAAAGAAAAAATAGAACTCTTGAAGAAATGGCCCGTACTATGCTTTGTGAAAATAATTTGCCTAAATATTTTTGGGCGGAAGCCGTTAACACTGCATGCTATGTTATAAACCATGCCATGACCATGCCATGATTAGACCTATTCTTAAGAAAACTCCTTCTGAACTTTGGAAAGGTAGAAAACCTAATATTAGTCACTTGCGTGCTTTTGGTTGTAAATGCTTTATATTGAATAACAATAAAGATAACTTAGGAAAATTTGATGCTAAATCAGATGAAGCAATATTTCTTGGTTATTCTATGTCCAGTAAAGCTTATAGAGTATTCAATAAAAGAACTCTACTTGTTGAAGAATCTGTGCATGTTGTTTTTGATGAATCTAACAACATTATTTCCAAGAATCTTGTAAGTAATGATATTGTAGAAAATCAACCAAGCATGGAGAGCATTTACATAAAAGAAAATGAAGAAAACCCATTACGCGAACATGAAGAAGAAATGACAATGGAAAAATTTCAAGAAATATATGTTCTTCCAGAAAACGACTCAAATCTACCAAAAGAATGGAAGTATGCTCATGGCCACCTCAAAGACCTCATCATAGGTGATGCGGCGGAAGGTATAAAAACTCGTTACTCTGTTAGAAATATTTGTGGTAACTTAGCGTTTGTTTCACAAATAGAACCAAAATCATTTTTAGAAGTTGAAAATGATGAAAACTAGATTTTAGCAATGCAAGAAGAATTAAATCAATTTGAAAGAAATGAAGTTTGGTTTTTGACCTCTCGACCAAAAGATCATCCCGTTATTGGTACAAAATAGGTTTTTCGAAATAAAATGGATGAATCTGGAGTTGTTACTAGAAATAAAGCTAGATTAATAGCTCAAGGTTATAATCAAGAAGAGGGCATTGATTTTGATGAAACTTTTGCACCAGTTGCTAGACTTGAAGCTATTAGAATGTTACTTGCTTTTGCGTGTTTTAAAGATTTTAAATTATATCAAATGGATGTTAAAAGTGCTTTTTTAAATTGGTACATTTCGGAGGAAGTCTATGTTGAACAACCTCCCGGTTTTGAAAATCATAAATACCCGGATCATGTTTTCAAACTTTCAAAAGCTTTATATGGCTTGAAACAAGCTCCTAGAGCATGGTATGAAAGATTGAGTAATTTTCTACTTTACAAAGATTTTTGTAGAGGAAAAATTGATACAACAATTTTTATAAAAATCAAAAATGAAGATATGCTAATTGTTCAAATTTATGTTGATGATATCATTTTTGGTGCTACTAATGAAAATTTGTGCAAAGAATTTGCTAAAGATATGTAGGGTGAATTTGAAATGAGTATGATGGGGGAGTTAAATTACTTCCTTGGTCTACAAATTAAACAAACTAATGATGAAATTCATTTAAATCAAACGAAATATATCAAGGATCTACTCAAAAGGTTTGAAATGGAATCATCAAAGCCTGCAGCAACTCCAATGAGCACAACAATAAAAATTGACAAAGATGAGTAAGGTAAACCTGTAGATGAAAAGAAATATCGAGGTATGATTGGTTCTCTACTCTATCTTACTGCAAGTAGACCCGATATAATGTTTAGTGTTTGTGTGTGTGCACGTTTTCAATCCGCACCAAAAGAGTCACACATCACCACAGTCAAACGCATTTTCAGATATCTTGTCGGCACTCCAAATTTGGGATTATGGTATCCTAAGGAAACCACCTTTGAACTTTTTGGTTACTCAGATGCTGACTTTGCGGGATGTAGACTTGATCAAAAAAGCACTAGTGGCACTTGTCATTTTCTTGGACACTCTCTCACTTCTTGGTTTTGCAAAAAAGAAAACTTGGTGACTTTGTCAACTGCTGAAGCAGAATACATTGCCGCCGCTGGGTGTTGTGCACAATTGCTTTGGATAAAACAACAACTTCAAGATTTTGGACTTCACTATGATCATATTCCTATCAAATGTGATAACACAAGTGCATTTACCTTTCAAAAAATCCTATTCAGCACTCACATACTAAACACATTGAAATAAGACATTATTTTCTAAGAGATCATGTACTCAAAGGTGACATTGAACTCGAATTTGCGCCTACAAATCGTCAATTAGCTTACATATTTACCAAGCCTCTAAATGAAGAACAATTTTGTTATATTAGAATAGAACTTGGTATGATGAATACTCCAATATAATATTTATATTAAAAACAATTTTTTTTAAATAAATAATTAAATAAAAATATTTCTAATAATAATTATAAATAATAATAAAAATTAATTATATACATATATATCTCTCTCTCTCTCTCACCCACTCCGTTTCTCTCGTATCCGCTCTCTCCTTCACTCTTTTTTTTCTCTTTCTCTTGCTCTCTAGCTCTTCCCGTCTTCCTCACATCCTCAGCTGACTCCATCTCCATCCTCACCATCGTCTACAACCAGCTCCACCATCCACAAAATCATCCATCACTTTCATCACTACCATCATCCACCCAAATCTCTCACCAATCTACTGAACTCCATCACTTCTCTATCCAAAATCTGCATCACCATCTTTACCGATTCATCAAGTTCCATCACCGATCCATCAAGTTCCGTGACTGATCCATCAAGATCTGTGACTGATCCATCAAGATCCATTGTCGATCTACACAAATTCGTCATCGATCTACCCAATCTTCTCCATTTCTTCCGATCATCAAGGTCATCACCGATCAACATGTTAAAATTCTTGTTGCACTATGTTATATTTTTTTACTTGTTGTATGTGCTCCAAACTCTCTTGAATTTAATAATGGTTGCTTCTACCTTGTCTGAAGAAATTGTTTTTATTTTTATTTTCTCCTTTTATGCTAGTGCACTTGGTGTAGTTGTTTATGGCCGGATCTTAATGGCCCTTGGTATTATAGATTGGTAATTTGTTTCTTCAAATTTATGTAATTTTTAGTGCATTAATTTAGGGGGAGACTCATATATTTTGAGATTAACAATTATTACAAAAATATATATATAAAAAAGGGGCATATGTATATTCTGTGCATAATTTTAGGGGGAGCATATACACATATTTTTTTTTTACTCCTTATTTGCAATACTCCTCATCTGCACCAACAAACAATTTTTTTTTTTTCTGTGCAAAGACAGAATTCAAATATATATATATATATATATATAAATAAATAAATAAAAGAAGAAATGCTTGCAATTTTATTTCAGAAGAATAAAATATTACTCGATTACATGTAAATTTTTAGAAGGCTTCACAGATTTTTTTCCGTTTCACTTCTCTCAACAATTTTTCATGAGCCTCTTTTACATGCTTCTCTCTATTTTCGACTTCTGTGAGTTTCGGCATTATAACCGTTGCATAATATTGCACCACATTCTCCAACTGTGTATTTTTCCTTTTTAGCTCTTTCTTCTCCTTACACATATTAACCAGTTGTTGTTTTAACAAGCACACCTCATCTCTCCATTGCTGATTTTCTTGTACTCTTGCTTGTAATTGTTGCGCCATATTGGACACTGCAGTCATTGCCTGTGTACTAAGAGTCATAGTGTTATTAATAGCATCGATATCATTTCGATTACCAATAACACTAGGACCCTCATTTACAGGCATAGCATGTGCCTGCACCACTGGTATCCTCTCATTTGCTTATATTACAGGCACCTCATGCAAGTCCGAACCATTGATGGCTAAGGTAGAGAATGACATGATTACAAAAGAAGGTAAAACAAATTTTTCTCTCCAACACTTGATATTTTCGTCTCTTTGCTTATCATCCTTGTCATTTTTTATACACTCCAACGATCTAATCATCGATGCATATCTGCTCAAATCTTTTATTTGTCAACATTTTGTGAGCTCGAGATGCTCCAAAATCCCCACAATGATCTCGACAAGGCCTACGGACCATTATTATATTTTTGGTATCTCAGATTATTTTACCAAATGTGTTTTTTTCCTATCTTCATATTTTATTTTGATGATGTCAAAAGGGGAGAAAAAATATAACTTTGAATTGCTGTGCATACATGCGCTTCAAATATTTCATGTTGCAAAATTATCAAATATTTTGTTAATTTTATTTTGTGTCAAATCTATACAAATATTGCCATCACAAAAAATTAGGAGATTGTAAATTATATTATTTAATTTTGATGATGTCTAAAATATTATTTGCAAAAATTTAGATTTTTTAATATACATATTATTTAACACAAAATATTATCAATTTAAATATATATATATATATATATATATATATATATTTGTTAAATATTATTTAAATAAAAATATTTTTGAAAACTCTACTATTTACTTTTTGAAAATTTAGGCTGATCATTATTCACTTTTTGACAAAATTAAAATTGATAAATTATATTATTTTGACAAAATTAATTGATTGGTTGTATTATCTTGACAAATGTGATATTGACGAGTTGTCTTCTTTTGACAAAAGTGATATATCTAAATGGAGTGGTAGGTTTTGTTTAGCTGAAAATCTCTACAAAAATTTAAAAAGGGTTTGATTAGATATATTATAAATATTACTTAAAGGGATTTTACTAAATATGCAAATAGTTGATTAGAATATTATATAGAATGCATATAATATAAATAGAATATATCACTTGAGCAATTAAACTTTTTACACTATATTGATTATATCATATTATAATAAAACAAGAAGAAAAAGGTATAGTTATATATATATATATATATATATTATAATAAAACAAGATGGAGCAAATCATTTGCTTATTTGAAAGTTGTGAACTTTGTATTAAATTGTCTACAAAACGGTAGCTCCATGTTTGAAAAAAAAAAAAAAAAAAAAAAAAAAAGGAAAAGAAAAAATTAGTCTTACTTTTATCTTTTTAATTATTAATATTTGCTGACTATTTAAAATCAATGAGCGTGCTTATATAAGCCATGACGTGAGCAGGGTTGCTGATTATTTAAAATCAATGAACGTGCTTATGTAAGCCATGACGTCAGAAAGGAGCGTCCAACGGGTATATTTTTGTGTATAAATAGAAGTGTTGTGTGTGGAGAAAAATCAAGAACTTGAAGAGAAAAATTTGTGTGTGCTCCAAAATTCTGAGTATATTGTATTATGATTTTTCACTTTCAGATCTAAGTGTAGCCTTTGTTCTAATACTTTCATATCTACTCTTTGTGATAGAATTATTGTAAAAGAGGGTTTAAGTACCACTTATTTTTATTCATTATTTTTGTAAGAGATTTTGTAAGGGTGAGACATTTATTGTTGAGTGAGGCTCAATAGATAATAATAAGTCCTGTGCAAAATCCACAAGGTTGGTGGTGTATTTATTCAATTGATAGTAAAGAAATTCTCAAGGAGGTTCCTTGGGAAGTGAACGTAGGCCTGGCATGCCGAACCACTATAAATCTCAGTGTTTGATTTTCTCTTCCTATCTCTCTTACTTTTATATTGATAATTATTATTCTGTTTTTTTTTATTTGTTAAAATTTTGAATATTGTATTAATTTTAATATTGTAAAATTTTTAGTAACCAAATTCACCCCCCTCTTGGATTGCCTACCTGGAATAACACTTATCTTGTTTTTGGTTACAACTCATTTATTTATTTATATAGTTATGGCTCAAAAAGAATCTAATTATGATATTTGTGATAATTAACACCATAAATATCATAACTTGTATATCATACAAAATCATTTTGAGGGTATGTATTCTAATTTCTAGCATGACCCAGTGTATACATACATATAATTTACTTAGTTTTTATTTATTTTTATATAAAAAAGATTTACTTAAGATGGAAAACATATTTAACTAAATCTATAATTAAAATATAATGACTAAATATTAAGGGTGTGTTTGGTTTGTGTTTGTAGAATAGTTTTTGAGATAAAAAAGATAAAAACTTGTTTGGTTTTCCGTTTTTTAAATATTCTCTCTAAAATAACTTTGATTTTTATTGTAGAGTAGTTTTTGAGATACAAAGTATAAAAACTTGTGTGGTTTGTCTTTTTCTAAATATTCTCTCTAAAATAACTTTGGTTTTTTTGTAGAGTAGTTTTTTGAGATAAAAAAGTACAAAAACTTTTTTAGTTTGCCTTTTTTAGAATAATTTTTGAGATAAAAAGTACAAAAATTTGTTTGGTTTGCCATTTTGTAGAGTAATTTTTGAAATAAAAGTACAAAAACTTGTTTGGTTTGCCTTTTTTGCAAATATGTTTAAAAAGTAATCTTGAAAATTGAATAACCAAACACATTTCTGAAAGTTTTTTTGAGAAAATCTGTTTGGTTTGATTACTCTTAAAAAAGTGTTTGTAGAGTATATTTCCAAAAAATTTCTCCCAGAATCAAACCAAACAAGGCCTAAGTTTTTGTGTCAAAATTACAAATTATTAATTTTAATTTTATAATATATTTTTTTATTTAATAAATGGGTTTCTTGAATGGACTTGGGATTATAATACTATTTTAGGGACAGGCTTGTGAGAGATTTTAATGTATAAGGTCGATCTTGGGCAAGAGATAATTTTGTATTTCTTAACTTAGGTTCAATCCTAACTCAACCCCATTTGATATTTGTCTGCCCCTACTAAACACTGTAAAGCAATATATGTTTGATCTTCTTCCGTCATTGTTTAGGACTCAAAGTCACATAACACACTTTATGGACGGTAGGTATATTTATTCGGCAGTGATTCAGACCCCCACATGGGATGACCCCCAGTACCCCCCACATACACGTGGGGAGCTGTGAGAGGAGGATAAAAAAAAAAAAAAAATTGGACCAATCATTATTTAGTGGGGGTGGTGGGGGTCACTCCCTGAGAGTCTCACTCTTTTCCCTATTTTATTATCATTTTGTTACAATTTCAATGGGACATTAGAAATTGGATAAACTTGGCACATTGAAAACTTGGCACACAAAATTAAAACTTAAAATACTGAAGTGACATAAAATGCATATTTCAGATATTATAAATCTTTTTTATGTTCGGTCTTGTTTGGTAGAATTTTTTTGAAGTTAAAATTTGATAATCAGAAAAGAAAAATAAAAAGCGTCATTTCTTCAATTTTTAAATAATCAGTTTTTTTTCAACTTATTTAAGTTATTTTCACTTAATAAGCAGAAACTGTACTAAATAATTTGACAAATACTCTCAAATTAAAATAAATTATAATCACCTTCCAAAAAGTATAACAAAAGCCCTTTTAAGTTTGCAACCGTCTAATTCTTAGACGATAGTAGGGATCAAACCATATTCTCATTTAGTCTTTACTAATATTGGGATTAGACTTACCTATACTTGGCTAACACATGATTTAGTGACACCCAGTTAGTTGGGCTTATTGTATGCTTGTTATTGTGTGTGGTTGACTTTCTTACAAAGTTGACTTTTATTTTAATGTAATTCTAATAATATTTGTAAATCATCTATATTCTACCAATAATTCCTAAATTATGAGTTTTATTGCATTTTAATTGCTAATCTTTTGATTTTGTCAATTTTGATCATATTACGAAATGTGAGTTAAATAGTACTTGCCACTCACGCTATCTAAAATAGTTAAACGGGACGTGAGGTATTATTTAGACTTCCTTAAAAGAAGGGAGAAATTATACTAATAATTCTTATATTTTAATCTTTGTATTATTTTGGTCCTTATAATTTCAATTAGTTCGACTTTGATTTTGAATTTATAACTTTATTTTAATTTGATCTAATTGATTATAATTGCTAACATATTTTCTTTTTTATGAACAATTTACTCAAGAGCGACATGTGTCATACTTTTAAACACAAAACTGTAAAGTTGCTTTACTCAATAAGTTAACCTCAACTAATTCTGTGATTGTTTTATGTCAAAAATTCTAACACCATTATCAATTGGACTAAATTGACACAATTTAAAATTAATGATTAAAATTAATTAAATTAAAAGTATAAAGAACAAAATGACACATAAGATAAAACAGAAGAATTATCGATATAATTTACTTTAGAAAAAATCTAACCAACTTAAAACATTGAAAATCAAAGGGGAAAATTTAACAGAGCGCACACTATGCTTGTATTTAATCCTTTTGGTTAGGGAGCAAAATACAATCAAGCATATACTTTGAGAATCATATCTGTATTTCATTTTTAATTTTGTTAAGGTTTTATGCGAAATTTTGAAAATATTCTAGCTCCAGTTAATTAATGTGGACAGTGTGAATTGTGGGATCATTTAAAATCACATTTTACACTTTAGGCACTAAATTGACAAACCTCAAAAAACTAAAGGATAGAAGATAGTTTTAATCCCTAAAATATGCATTATTTTTTTATTTTAGTCTTTCAAGTTTCAGTTTATCATTTTGATATTTAAATTTGTCAATTTAAGTCAATTTGGTCTTAGGTCTGACGTCCGTCTATATTGATAATTAAAATATGAATAAAAGACAATTTTGGTCCATAAAGTATGTGTTTATTGTCGTTTTAGTCCCTTAAATTTTAAATTTTGTTATTTTGGTCGTCAAAGTTATCAATTTGAGTCAATTTGATATCTCAATTTAACAACGTTCGGGATTAAAATGACGAAATTTAAAACTTCATTTACTAAAATGACAAGAAACTCATACTTTAGGAATTAAAATAATCTTTTATCCAAGGATAAAATATTTTTCCCATTATTAATGTAAATGGATGTCAGAGATACAACTAAATTGACTCTGTTAGAAATTGGGGGCCCATGTGGCATGACCCTTTGAACCTTTTGAACTTGAACCTTTTGAACCTTATCTATGTAAGTTTGAATTTGAATTCAAAACTTATTTGGATAACCATTCAGGATATCTATATCTATCATATCAATAGATATGGATAGATGGATAGATAGCTATTGGTTGTTATATCTGATTATATATTTTATATATAATATATTTAATAGATCAGATACATATATCAGATATACGTTATGTGGTTTTTACGCATAACCTTTTTTTCCCAAACTCTCTCTCTGACTCTCTCCCATTAAAACAACGATCAAGCCTCTGCACTGTGACTTGTGTGGGTGATACTCATTTTGTAGTATCACTCCAGTGCTGGGTTGATTGATCAGATTTTAGAAGCACGTGATTTACCCACGAGGTTCTTCTCTAAAAGGTATGATTCTGATATTTCATCCGCTGCGTTATTATGCTTTATGATTTACAGACTCAAATTGACAATTTAGAGAACCAGAATGACAAAATTAAAACTTAAAGAATTAAAAAGACAAAGAATGCATACTTTAACAACTAAAATTCTCATTTATCCAAAATAAAAACTAGAGATGTGTAGGTTGAGAAACATTTGTTAGTTGTTTAACTTTTATATTTCACTGTGAATTAAGTTGGTGAGTAGAGCATTTATACTTGCAAGCCTGATAAATAAAAGCAGACGAGAAGATAAACAATTCTGACAAACCAGAGAAGAAGTAGTCTTTTGAACTTTGAATCAAGGAGCAGATTGTTGGTGCGTGTGAACTTTGAACTGGGTTCTCCGCGTCCTCAGTAGCATTCGGTAAACTTTGGAAGTCAAAAGGATCCTTTTGAACCAGAACAACTGAAAAATATATGATTCCACGTGTGAACACCTCTTTTCCATGTAGAAATTTAGGGTAAATTACACTGTTGGTTCTCTAGTTTGAGTGAAATATTACTTTGCTCTTCGTAGTTTCAATTTGAACAATATACTTTTAATTTTGTTGTAATATAGTTCTTCCGTCATTTACTGTTACAATTTTGAACGGAAAAAAGAGCACATGCAAAATTAGAGAGACCAAATTGAAATTTAAAAGAAACTATAAGAGTCACTGATGTAATGAATAAATTATGCAAGCAGTCCCTATAATTTCTTTTGAATTTTACTTTGACCCCTCTAGTTTGGCATGTGGCCTTTTTTCGTTCAAAATGTCAAGAGTAATGCTAGAAATTATGAAAAAAATATCATGAAGATGATCATGAAAGATCCTCTACTTTTGGATTACACATATAATAAAACACCACACTAATCAAAAGATGAAAAATTTTCATGATACATTTCATGATTTTTTTTCATGATGCCTAGCATTATTCTACAATAAAACTGAATATATGATATTCAAATTATTCAAATTAAAACTATAAATATTAAAGTGACACTTCTGTTAAATTACATGGACTAATAATATAATTTATTCTAAAATTTATGTGCTTTATCAAAATAAACAGACATGCCATCTCACTAAATTAAGAGTAGTATAATTGTGGGTAATTTATCATGGGATTATACCACAATCTAAAGGCTATTTGTACTTTTTTTTTCCCTTTGCTTTTTTCTTTTTTTGTTACCAAATAAAAAAATTCTCCAGTGGATGGTTGGTTGACATAGCTCTTTCCCTCCAGAAGAACGGACACTTCTATGGACTCGAGGCATTTCATGTACATTTTGTGGATACTTCTAAAATCCTGCCGTACACTTTTTAATTAAAACTTTAAATTCATAATATTGTACAATTTTTAACACGTGGTGGACACTTTGAAATCATATCTTGAACCCTCCGAACACAACTTATTCGATGAATGTCTTCATAGTAATAACATTTTGTATTCTTTGAGATGTAAGAGAAATTTAGTCAAAATCTCTCCATTGGATGCTTATTTAGTGAAAAGGATAGCCAAATTTATTTTGTTTCATAAACTCCCTAAGGAGGAGACACATAATTGAGTAAAGTACAAAATAAAATATCCTCCTTTTTTCTTAGACAATATTATCAAAATAACATGTTACAGTGACAGAGTAATATGTTACTATTTACATTAATTTTGACGATAATATTTTTTTAAAGAATTTCATAGTCAACATGGATCTTATTTGATAGATCTTGATGAGAGAATTCTAAAAATACTAATTTTATTAAAAATCAACATCTACATCAAAAGTTATATTATTTTAAAGTTTAATATTTTGGTAATAGTAATATGTGTTGGACTTTTCAAGAATTTTTTTTTTATACTTGTCATTAATGTATTAAAATTTTATTATGAGAAGGTTTTGATCAAATCTCCCAAAATGTAACTTATAAACTCTAATTATATTTTAAAGTATTTATAAGATGAATAAATTATGTATATTTTAATATTCTATACCTATTTTACATTATTTAAATCTACTGCAGACCTTATCCATCATGCTATTGTTAAAGTTTGACATGATGAGTACAAAAACATGCTCTCAATTGTGTCAAATTTGGAATGATAGGAGTTTGTCAAATTTTAACCTGATGAATGATTGTTAACATTATAAAATTTAAAATAAATTATAAATATACCTCTTAAGATTTGATTAAAATACGAATCACTTCTGTAATTTTAGAAATTACATTCTAGCCCCTAAGGTTTTTAATTTCGTAACAAATTACCCCTTTTATTAATAAATCATAAAGTCAATTAACATTTTTTAATGATATTAGAAAGATGTTTCAATTAATAATTTAGGTAATTTTATTATTGTATTAGAGTGCGATTATGAATTTTATTTTTTTAGTCAATTCTGTTAAATAAAAAATTATGACAAAGGGATATTTGTAATTTTCGAATTCACAGAAAGTAATCTGTATTTTAAACAAATTTCAAGAAATGTATTTGTAATTTATCCTAAAATTTATCATATTGCCCCCAAAAATACCACGTCATATAACCAAAGGGAGTCCAACAGTAATCAGAGTCCTTAGAGCATCCCTAATAGAACCCTTATATCCCCTCCTTACCTATTTTAAGGGGTTTGATGGCCCCTATACACTTCCAGTAGCTCCCTTAAACACTCTCCTAAAATATGAATTACTACAGTGCCTCTATATTTGTGGGGAGTCACTGCAGCACCCTTATATATATATATATATATATATATATTTTGTTTTGTTTTGTTTTTTTTGTTTGTTTGGGGACTATAGTGCACATTTATGACTTTTATTTATTTATTTTTAAAATTTATAATGAAAATTTATATTTTAATAGAATAGAGAAAAAATATAGAGTTTGTTAATAGAATAGAAAAGAATAGAGAGTCTGTTGGAGGAAGTAGATGAAAAAGTGATTTCTAAAACAAGAAATAAATTTTTAATAATATTTTAGGATAAAATATAAATAATTTGGTAGGATGCTCTTATAAAGACATTTGGTGGAGCTTGTAAACCTTCCAAGACAATATCATGTGGTCCAACGGTCCAAATATTCACCATGAGATGCACCGATTGACCACATGGCAGCAAATACTCCAAAATGATCATGTTATGAATATTAATAACTGTGTAATGATTGAGACTACTACCCTACAAGATCCCACAATATTTTCACAAATTTGAATTATTAATAATGTAAACCTCACACATATATGAATAGGCCCCACATATACGTAGAGGGTTAGAATTGCTTTGGGAGTGTGAAGGTCATTCCCAAAGAACGTCCCAAACATTTCCCATTAGCATCCAGCGATAGGCCCCACGAGCCTAGCCACATCAGCATCTGTATGATGCATAGATGTCGATCACTTAAAGGTTAGTTGTGCCACACTTGCACCCTTCAGTCTATCACTTCTGTTGGACTACCGAGACTAATAACATAATTTATCTTTAAATTAGAAAAATGTTTTGGAGATTTAATTTGTGAGGTTTAACAGTTTTAATATGTATGTGGAGCCTATTTAATGTGATGTTTTGACTTTGTTTTTTTTGTTAATTTTTTACCTCACTAGAGTTTGTTTAGAGCTCAAATCTTAGAAGAATGCATCATTGTTGTAAAATTTATATGGTTTATCAAAATAGACGGATATGTCATTTTACTATAATTGTGGGTAATTTATTAGCATGGGATTATACCCCAATCTAAAGGCTATTTGTACATTTTCTTTTTCCTTTGAATTTTTCTCTTTTTGTTACCAAAAAAGAAAAAAGGAAAAAATCTCCAGTGGATGGTTTGTTGACAGAGTTATTTCCCTCAAGAAGAACGGACACTACTATGGATTTGAGGCATTTTGTGTTGGACACCTACATTTTTTGAATACTTTTAAAATCACGCCATACTTTTTTTAATTAAAATTTTGAATTCATAATATCAAACAATTTTTAACACCTCGTGGACACTTCAAAAACATATCTTGAATCCTCCGAACATTACCTATTCGATGAATGTCCTCATAGTAACAATATTTTGTATTCCTTGGAATGTAACTAATACACTCTAAATATGTTTTGAAATATTTGTAAGATGAATACATTATGTACATTTTAATATTCTATAATTACTTTACATTATTTAAATCAACGGCAAACGTCATCTGTGGGGACATATTTTTCAGGTTGTCCACGTGGCCGAGGTTGTTGGCTGAGGTGCCACGTGGATGAACCGAGACGTTGAGATATGGTGCTACCATATCGAAATCCGAGATATTTGGATAGAGGACAATAGTCTTAGATGGTTTGAGACTCTCTGTTTAGATAGAGATAAGACTCTTAAAAGTGTTCATTCTAATCTGGGTTAGATGAGTCCAAGATAGATGTTATTTTAAGGGATAGAGCCTTACGAAGTGGTGCTTCTAGAGGATGATGGCACTGCTGACTATAAAAGTAAGGTACCCCCGAGGGTTTAAGGTATGCTTTTGCTTGTGTATTGTTTACTTATTCTAATATCTTTGAGAGATAAGTTGACTGACTTGATTGTCAGAGTGCTCCTAGGTGGACGAGCCACCGTGGTGTTTATTGTCTTCTTATGTGCAGATGTTGGACTCTTCTATTTTTCTATGTGCTCTATGGCTAAGTTCCTTAGATCTCAGCTAGAAGATCTAGTTTGGTTGTGAGGTAAAAAATCAACACCCACAATTTGGCGCTGTCTGTGAGAACTTAGTAAGAGTAGATGGTCAACATCGAATAAGGAGATTGAGTCAGAGACGATGTGCATAGTGAGGAAGAGGAACATGCCAGCCTTGACGGCGGATGAGATAAGGAAGATTGTGAAGAAGTATAGGAGGTGAACCTAGAAGTGCACAACGCTGCCAAGGGCCGCAACCGCCCGAGGAGGAGCAATGGGGGTGGACAAGATCAAGCCCTAGAAGAGTACTATAACAAGAGTGATTTCTAGGTTTGGAAGGACTAGTGCACACAAAAGGATATCGAGGTGAAAGATTTGGCACCCAAATTGACGAATTTACAGACAATGGTGAACTTTATGATGTCAAACAAGGTAATGCATCTAGCATTGCCGTTCTCAGCATCATCGCCGATCGCTACAGATGCTGGCAACCAGTCGGTAGAGGACAGACTGGTGCAAAACAATGGGAGGAGGATTGTGAACTCACCATGGTGATCTCAACATGTTGGAAGAGAGAAGCCTCAGAGAGTGTGAGTATCCCAGATCAGAGGATCATGCCAAGTGAATGGGCAACATCACCATGTGGAAAAGACATTGGATCTTAATAGGTCCAAGAGGACGCATCCAAGTACAAGGAGTAGTGCACCGAAGAGATTGAAATCGGTGAGCAGTAGGGCAACAGGGTGATCGAAAGAAGACTTGTGTGACAACCTTCAAAGAAAGAAGAATACAGCCGAGGGGACATTTACCGCATAACCGAAGTCACCGTTTTCGGTGGAGTTAGATGCTTTTGAAGCACCGAAGAGGTTTACGATGTTGCGGTTCCAAGTATGTGATGGCAAGTCCGATTCTAATTTTCATATTGACTTGTATTTAAATGCAACGTCTTTTTGGAGTGGGAATGACCCGCGTTGTGTAAGATGTTCCCATCGACGTTGGAAGAAATAGCGTTAGACTGGTTCCTAAAGTTGGCTAAGGGGTCAGTCAAAAACTGGGAAGGCTTGGCTGAGATGTTCATGGCTCGATTTGTGAGCAACAGTATATAGCCACTGAGGATGGATTCATTGCTAGCTTTGAAGATAGATGATGATGAAAGTCTTAGGGCCTACGCCAAGAGATATTAAGAGATTTACAACCGGATTCCAAGATGCAACCAGGAGTTAACCATTGTTTCTTTAAAAAACGGTCTGGAAGAAGATTGCCTACTTCGATAATCCTGAACGAAGAACCTCCTAAAAATCATAGAGGATCTTATGGTGAGAATTGAGAAGTATGCCAGAGCGAAGGAGGATAAGAGATCAAGAGAGGAAGTACAACTAAGAAAGAGAAAAGGAACAGCATACCCAAACGAAACTAGAATGGAGTTGGCAATGACAACGGGGAGCTGAGATTGAAGGTGATGTAGGCTGTTAGCACCATCTTTAAGATCCCGATTTATAGGATATTGGAGAGGATCAGGAACTAACCCTATTACAAACCACCACAAAGGGTCCCAAGGGAATCAATGTGGAGGTTTCACACCAAGTCATGTGTATATCATAACGAGACGGGGCATATGACCCAGGCATGTCGGGTTTTGAAGTAGCACTTAGAATACTTTGTCAGATAGGGGCATCTGAGAGATTTGATCGATGAAGAGAAAACAAGAGAAGTGCAAGCCAAGTTGGCTCAAGCACCAGCAAGAGTACCACGCACCACGCAACCACCTTGGGTTGAAGAACCTTAAGTTATTAACGTGATCCACTCAAAAGTGAGCATAAACAAAATCAAGAGAGAGACTCAGAGAGTGAAACACTTACAGCACGTGTTTCAGGTTCAATAGAAGAAACCCCGGACTAAGGGATGTCGGGGACCAATGATTTCTTTTACAGATGAGGACTTGGAAATCATTCAGCATCCGCATAATGATGCTTTGGTGATTACCCTCATGATTAGAGGGTGTCAGGTAAGGAGGACATTGATTGACTAAGGTAGTTCTTGTGAGATCATGTACGTTGGGTGTTACAAGGAACTTGACCTTCATAAAAATGATCTAGAGCCATCTAACAACCTGATGGTCAGATTCAATGGAACACTGACGTGGCTGTTGGGGTCCATGAGTTTGAATGTGTAGGTAGGGACAAAGACAATGGTGACAAAATTTACCGTGATAAACACTCATTCACCGTACAATGTAATCCTTGGAAGACCTTGGTTGCATGCGATGAAAGCCATCTCTTCGACACTGCACCAGTTGATGAGATTCCCGACAGAGTTTGGGATAGAGGAAGTTAGAGGAGACCAAGTTCAGGCAAAAAATTGCTTCATGGCAGTAATGAAGTACACATGTAGTGTCAGAGATATGAAGACAGTGGAGGTAGAGGACTAACACCAAGAAGTCTTAGAAGATGTCAGCAAGGAGCCAGCCAACAAGAACCAGGAGCCTTTTAAAGAAGATTATGGTAAAAGCATGAGATGAAGAATGATTTTTTCTTCTTGGCCTCGGGTTAGCCAATGAGGAATAAATAAAATTGGAAGCTTTCATGAAAGAGAATATGGAGGTGTTGCATGGACACCATATGAAATGTAGGGGATCAGCCTTGAGGGCACTTGCCACAAGTTGAATGTTGATAGGTCGGCAAAACCAGTAATCTAGAGAGCTAGAAGACCTACCACGGTTCATGTAGAGGTAGTGGAAGAAGAGATGTAAAGTTACTAGAAGTCCAAGCTATTTGAGAGGTCTATTACCCGACATGGTTGTTCAACATAGTGGTGGTCAAAAAAGGGGGGGGGGGAAGTGGAAGGTTTGCGCAGATTTCATAAGTCTGAATAAGGCTTGCCCTAAAGACTGCTTCCCACTCCCCAAAATAGACCAACTGGTGGACACCACCTTAGGGCATGTTAGGATGAGCTTCTTAGATACATATCGAGGTTATAATTAGATCGCGATGTATGGCCCAGATGAGGAGAATACTGTGTTCATCTTTTCTAAGGGACTCTATAAGATTTCTAAGGGACTTTATTGTTATAGAGTCATGCCATTTGAATTGACAAGCACAGGGGCAACGTATTAGAGACTGGTGACCAAGATGTTTAAGCATCTCATTGGCATGACAATGGAGATGTACATCGACGGCATAGTCGTGAAAAGTAAGGAGTCATCAGACCATCTAGCCGACCTCAAAGAGGTGTTCGACATCTTAAAGGCATTCTAGATTTAGTTGAATGCCTCCAAGTGTGCTTTTGGAGTAGGATCGGGTAACTTCTTGGGACACTTAGTGACAAGGATAGGAATTGAAGCAAGCCCTGACCAAATCAAGGCCATATTTAACCTGAAGAGTCTAACGACGGTAAAGGAAGTACAAAGTCTAACAGGCAAAGTAGCGACCGGATTTGAATCAATTCATAAGTCGAAGTTCTGATAAATGTAGACCGTTCTTCCAGTTATTGACGAAAGCCACAAATTTTAGATGAACAGAAGTTTACGAGGACGCCTTGGCCGACCTGAAGAAATACCTGACCTCCTCACTTTTGTTATGAACGCCAGTCCTAAGTGAAGAGCTATTTTTGTACCATGCAGTATCATACCATGCAGTTAGTGTAGTGGTAGTCTAAGAGGATAGAAGAGAACATAATGCAGTTTCCTATGTGAGCAAGACCCTGGCAAGTGCAGAGACGAGACACCTGCCATTGGAAAAGTTGACATTGCCTCTAGTGATGGCGGTGACGAAATTGAATCATTATTTCCAGGCTTACCCAATCATAGTGCTAACTGAGCACTCCTTGAAGTCTTTGTTGCAGTATGGAGACTTGTCAGGAAAGATAGCGTAATGGTATGTCATTCTAGGTCAGTATGACATTGAATACAGACCAAGGACATCAATCAAAGGACAAGTCCTGGCCAACTTTGTTGCTGAGTTCATACCGAATGTGATGCCGAGGCCCGAGCCAGTGAACTTCGGCCTGGGAGGGATAGGGGAACCAGAAAATCAAGAAGACACACAAATTGCGATCCAAACCCCCAATCCAACAGAAGGTAAGGAAGTTTAAAAGGAAAAGCTTGAAAAGTCAAAATCGTGGAATAATTACATCGGCAAGTCCTTCCGACTCTTTGTTGACAGCAATTCATATCAACAAGGAGTGAGGGTAGTAGTAGTTTTGATTTTGCCAGATAAGCAGATGTTGGAACAATCAATCAGATTGGGATTCAAGGCCTCAAACAATAAGGCAGAATACGAGTCATTAATCACCGATTTGAAGCTGCCAGTAGTAGTTAAAGCTGATGAGGTAGTCATCTATTATGACTCCCAACTCATTGTTAACCAGGCGATGGGCGAATATATTGCTCGAGATGAAAGAATGAAGTCTTCTGTCAAAGAAGGGATCCAGCTGTTAACCCAGTTTAGGAGTTGTCAGCTTTAGCAAGTTTGCTGAGAAGATAACAGTCATGCAGATGCACTAGCAAATTTGGCCTTAGCTATAAAATCAGACTCTCTCAGAACCATTATGATTGATTACTTGTTTGGACCAAGTGTTGAACCTATGATCACGAAGTACGAAATGATGTACGTTGAGTTAGGCCCAAGTTAGATGGACCTTCTTGTCAAGATCATAAGGGATGGTAGGTTACCAAAAGATAAAAAAAAGGAACACAAGGTTAGACTTAGGTCAACAAGATTCTGCTTATCGGTCAAGGGCCATCTCTATAGAAGATCCTTTACTGGACCATTGTTGCGATGTGTGCACCCTTTTTAGATGGAAATTTTTTTGTTTGAGATCCATGAAAGAGTTCTGGCAGCCATGCAGGGGGCAGATCGTTGGCCTACAGAGCTATTTCGTAAGGGTACTGGCGGCCTATATGTAGAAGGATGTAGAAGCATACGTCAGAAAATGCGAGAAGTGTCAAAAGTATGCACCTTTGATACATCAGCCAGTTGAGGACTTGAACTGGGTGTCCACTCCATGGCATTCATCCAATGGGGTATGGACTTGATTGGAAAATTGCCCAAAGCTATTGGCTAGAGAAAGTTCCTCTTGGTGGCCACTAATTATTTCACAAAGTAGGTTGAGGTTGAGCCATTAGCCAAAATCCGAGATATGGATGTAAAGAACTTTATTTGGAAGAATATCATCCCAATGTTTGGAATTCCAAGAGCCATTGTGGTAGACAATGGCACCCAGTTCGATAGTAAACTGATCAATAACTTTTGCGCCAAGTACAAGATAAATAATTACTATTCAACACATAGCTTTCCACAAAGCAATGGCCAAGTCGAGGCATAACAAAACTATCCTGGATGGTATAAAGAAGAGACTGAAAGCTACTAAGGGAAAGTGTGTTGAAGAATTGCCTTCTATGGGTATTCCGCACCATGTTGAAAAGATCAATTGAAGAAACTCCTTTTGCTATGGCCTATGGCACACAGGTAGTCATACTTTTGAAAATTGGCATTCTAGGAATTAGAACTCATGCAGTGAAAAATGGGAAGAATGAAGTCTTCTTAGCCCAAGATCTAGATCTAATCGAGAAAATAAGAGAGCGAGTAGCACTTTGGCTAGGGGCATATCAACAAAGACTTGTAAGGGCATATAACAAGAAAGTTAATCCCAGAGAGTTTAAAGTTGGAGATCTTATCTTGAGGAAAGTCATTGGCAACAAGAAAGATCCTACATAGAGGGTAAACTTGGCTCAAACTGGGAAGGACCATACATGATCATCTCAGTTGCTGGCGCAGGGGCATATTCGCGTGAAGATTGTGATGGTGAGTAGTTGCCAAGACCATGGAACACTAGTAACTTGAAGTTTTTCTTTCATTAGTCTTTTTTTTTTATTTTTCTTTTGATGTAACTTAGAAGATGATAAGTCGAAGTATTCATAAATAAAATTTTTAGTTTGAATTGTTCATTGCTCTTGAAACTTGTATGTTTGATTCTTATTAGAAAGATAGAGTTAGGCCGATGTGGTGTTTCAAAGAGAAACTGGACATTTAACTTAGGCTTCTCATAATGACAGAGCTGAACTAAGTTAAAGGGATGTTTCAAAGAGAAGCAGCATGAAACTAGCCATGACTTTACCTAGGAGGCAATAACGTCGGACAACAGACCTGGTTAGTTTGGAACAAAAAGCCGAGGTAGTTAGTACTGTGAAATAAGGTTAAGTATTAAGTGTTTTGTTTAGATGAGCTAAACATGATGACACTGGTCTTAGTCAGGATTTAGATGCTGGCTCACTAATGTGAAGGTAAGTATAACTTACATTCATATTAGAGGGCAGAGAGCACGAATAAAGTTAAGTTAGAATCTTTGATTTGAAAAGAACATGAAATTTTCAAAAGATTAATTGGTCATATCTGAGATGACAATAGGTGAGTTAATCCGAGGTGATTATGGTGAAGATTAGAATCCAAGATGTTACACTTAGAAAATTTCTAAATGTAACAATTGCTGAAGATATGAATGTAAAGAAGACATGCATCAAACAGAAGTAAACGAGGCATCCAAGACTTAAATCAAAATGAAGTTGTGCATTTATAAAGCAAGAAGTTGTTCAATTACATCATCAGGTACTTCGGCCTTGCAAAACAGAAGCATTATTCAAATGTTCAAAATAAAGAAAAGAAATTAAAAGAAAAAAGGGAAAAAAAAATCCTGGACCTCGACAATTGGAGGTGCCTCAGTGATTTGGGCAGCAATAATGTTAGCTTTAGCTTGGACTTCATTGTCACTGGCCTCTTCATCTATCTCCCTGAGGACCTCTTTGATACTCTTCTTGGTGTCGGTCTTCTCAGCCTACTTTGCCCCAAAGGAGGTGATCTTGTTGACCTCATCATCCCCAATAAGGTCCATGACTTGGTCTTTTAGCATGGGGCACTTGGGCCCAGCAGCAGTCTCTTTCTTATTTTCTTCCTCCTCTTCCTTGGAGTCTACAATTTCCTCAAATTGGGTTGAGAAGGGAGGAAACGACAGGTTCATCTTGTTGAGATCTCGAATTGGCAAGTCTTAGGGGACAAAAAGCTCCTTTAGCATAGCAACCCAGCCAAGGCAGTAGCCTTTGTTGTAGGCTACGTTGACCTGCTTTTTGTAGATGTCTCTGACATTGGTCTTTCCTTCTTCGTAGATGTAGCTCGACTTTCTTCGCGCGCCCCCCTTTCGGAGAGGCGCGAATTGGTCTCCTACAGTTCGGACTCCCGTCACGGTTCTGAATCTAATTTCACAAAGTGCAATGTGAAACTGATAAACACCAAAGAGTCCAATCCGGCAAATCATTTTGGAAAATCAGATTTTGAATCAAATAATGCCAAAACTGGACTATTTTGCCAGATTACAGAGTCGCCACCTAAATGTTTTATTTTTGGGAAATTTAGGAAACCCTGACTCGTGCCAAAGGCCACGTGTCTGTCATCACCAAAGTTGCCTCGGCTCGGGAACTTGGGTACGAGAGGGGAAGGTCCTAAAATGAGCACCCCCGCTCGCCCGATCAAAGATAGGCCTCTACTAACATGATATGTTGTTTTATAAACCTTATGTGTTCTTTTCTGATTATTAGCTAACTTTACTATGTGACGCACACATACAAATACAGACTAAATCGCGAGAATTGGAACAAAATAATTCATGTTTGTTTTCGAAAATGGTTTGAAAGTGCGACTCGTAAGTGGGCTAAAATGCGGATTTGCCACCCTCAGGTGGGCTTTGAAACATGATTTTGCCACTTCGCAAAGTGGGCTTAAAACTCACAATCATTGAATTATTCCAATTCTAGCAATAAAGCCTTCATCCACAGGCATTCATGTAGTTTAGCATTTAAGCAAATAGCCTCATGGCAAGCATGCTATCATGGCAACACTCACACTCATGCAAGTATGCTAAAGTGTAACACTTACAATGTACTCCGAGCCAAAACAGAAACTAGTTAGAAATATGCATGATCCTAACTATACAATATGCCTAATGCAACACATGCAATATGCAACTAAATAGGCTTGGCTATCTAAGATGGCACATGAATGCGACAATTTGATACACGTATTCAAATAAGTATATTGAAATACAATGCAGTTTGAATGATGCGCCGAGCCCGGTGCATGCAAGACAAATGAATGATGCAAACATGCAAACATAAGGTATGCTAATCGAAACATGCCCTAAACTAACCATCGAAAATGGTTAAGTAAAAGGGAGAAAGAACTGGGGTTGAAAGACATGCACACACACATGCACCCTTATTACAACATTGCGCCGTCTCGAAGGAGGGTCCGAATAAACAAGCTAAGCTACACTAAGCTAACTAACTAATCTATTTAAACTAATTAGACTAATTATTACAGACCAATCGAATAACTAGTAAACTACTTACTAATTATTACAACACTTCAACTAATTAACAATCTAATTAATTAAGTTACAAAACCAATGTATACTAACTAAAACATGCAAGATATGTTATGTAAACTAGGTTGCCTCAACTTTGCCTTGGGAATTGAACATGCATGTGCTCGGTTGTCGCCCCGAAACGCCTTCCGGTTTGCTCTTGAGAGGCTCTGTTTGCAGGGTGTCTTCTGGAAGTTTCTGCTCCACCTTACCAAATCAATGCTGGGGAATGCACCAGTGGCCTGCCGGCCATGGGAAGCTACTGCCGGCCAAAGATGTGCACTACCGGCCAATGATAAAGCAGTGCCGGCCATCAGTGAGGCACTGTCAACCACTGGTGTGCTGCATCACCATTCTGCAACAAAGCTCAAACCAGAGGAAAATGGAGGGTCTTCCAAGGGTATATATGTACTATGCCTCTCCTTATCATCTCAAAACATCAAGGAAGAGGCACCATTGGATCCAAAACCATCAATCAATCATCTCAATGCTTGATGGCTAAGGATCCAACTTGTACAAATTCAATAAATGCACAACAAACAAGACTCTAAGACCACTACCTTATCAAAGATGATCAAAGGCAATGGAGACAAAGGGAATTGGCTTATTTTCATCACTTTGAGTATGAAATGGACCAATCCACATTGTGTTCAATATAACGTCCAATTGAACACAATGCAATGCAACACAACAATGCTTATCTTAGCATGTTTTACTTGGTCCAATTCTTGTTTACACATTTTAAGTTACCAAACCATTCTTTAATTGATTTGTCCAATTGTGAAAGTCCTCTAATGAGAGGGAGGTCAACCAAAAGAATGGTTTAAAGCATGGGAGAGACCATGCCTTTGACTAGCAGGAACCCTCAAAAGAGGGTTAAAGCCATTTAAGCATAAGCCTCAATCTCAAGCATTATACACAACCTCAAGATTAACCAATCCTCAAAACAAATAGAAAAATGAAGAAATGAGGGAGGTGGTAGAATTTCAGTGTTGAAATGGCATGAAACACAAGACTCTAACATGTAAACAACTCATGTACAACATGTTGAAAGACTTAGGCATTAAAACTAGTGAAGAGCTTTACACTAGAACCATGCAATATCAAACTCAAATGGTCAAACCAGCTTTGGACAGACTTCAAACATGTCAAAATAAAGGCCAAAACATGCTGAGATGGAAGTCCATAAGGTAAGAAAATCATGCTCAAGTATTGGCTCACAAACAAGGCATAAGGCACAACTCTCAAAAGTGCAAAAAGAGTGGAATATGTGAGAGTATGACAAGGCTACACGCACTGAAATCATGTGTGAAATGATGTTATGGCACGCAAACAACTCAAGCAAAGCATGATAGAGGCCTTAAAACTCAAAGCTAGTAAAGCCATTTACACCATAGCGAAGGCTCAAAACAGAGCTAAAGCATGTTAAAATATGAGCAAAAACATACTAAGATAGAGCTAACACAGGCTAGAAAGGTAGGTTAACTCATTAAGCATGATAAGCTAGTAAGCATGATTACACTACAAGTACCAAAAGCAAGCAAGAAGTGACCCAAGCACCCAAAAACAGAGTTGAAGCATGCTAAAACAAAGCCAAAATCATGCTTGAACTAAGCTACAAAAGGGTAGAAAAGCATGCTAAACTAGTAGGCCATCTACACAAGCAAACAAGATACAAGGAGGGGAGGTCACCCCCTCCTATTTAGGACCTCAAAACCAACTTTCTACCACTGAAAAACCTCTGAGTTTCAGTGGTAGAAAGGCCTAACAAAGGGTGTTCCAAAGGCTTAGAAAGGTGGCTCAAAAGGCTTTACAAGCCAAAGAGCCAAGGGGGGAAACCACCCCCTAACCAAACAAGGCTTAAACCAACATTTGAAGACCTTAAAAACAGAACTTTTTTGAGGTTAAAACCAGCTTCAAAGTAGCATACAAAGATGACTAAGCACTTAATCAAAACAAAGCTTAAAAGGAACAAGTTCTTACCCTTGAAGCACAACAACAAAACAGCAAGAAGACAGCCAAACTTCTGAGCCAAAACCACTCCAAGGAGCTCAAACAAGGCTTCCAAGATCCTCAACACTAAGGTGAAGGTGTTTGGCAAAGGGTGCTAGTGCAAATGTGTAGAGAAAGTTCAATTTCAAGCACAAAATATAGAGAGAGAGGATTCTAGAGAGAGAGAGAGATAATTCTTACTCAGCTCAAACTTTGTAACCCTTTGCATGCATATAGATGAGCTCTATATATAGGAGATACAAGAAGCCTTCAAAGAAATCCAGCCATCCACGTGGGTGCAAATGAGCTCATCTGTGCAAACAGTTGTCAAAATATCTACAAAAATATCTTCTGAATACACTGGTGGCCGGCAGGGCCTATAAATGGCCGGCAGGGCAAAGCCCATGGTCGGCAGTGCCCCACCATGGCTGGCAATGCTCCAAAAGCAACATGCCAAAAGGACCAAAACATGGTACAAAAATGAGATAGAACTGAAATAGGGTTTGGAAAGAGCAAACCTGATACGTTCTGTCACGGAATTCGAGTGCTCGACGAGCAATCAGACTCATCACTGGATGTACATGTGAGAACATCCAAGTCTTGAGGACGGTCAAAAATGGGGTGTCTACAATTGCCCCTCTTTGACAGAACTCGAAAGTCGTGAAATGACGGAAGTGAATGTCAAAGCCCAGAGACGACCCATTTTTGACAAGGCCGGAGATTTGGACAGACATTCAAGATAACAATATAGATGCACCCGCAGGCTGGAGCAAAATGCAAATGATATGCACGATGCCGAACATAACTTATGATCATCTAATGAAGGCTGTAACGAAACATCTAGATGCAAATGTCATGCAAAGAAATGCTACAGCAAACTTGTACATAAGCAAGTTAACACAAACCAAACTACATCTTATGCAGAAAGGATGTAAGAAAATTATGCAATCTCTCTCAATTGCGCCTCACGCAGGAAAGGTTAAGAACAACAACAGTCAAGCGCACCCGAGATGGTAAATAAGATTCCAACACGTGGCACACGCGAGGAAGCGGTGATAACAAGTGAAACACATCCAACTGTTATACAATCAAAATAAAGAGTGGTATAAGCATCAGGATTCGTCCAGATGCATTCAACCAAAGCATCCTAATGCGCCGCACGCGAGAGGGAAAAGGGAGTGGTGCAAACACTGAAGGGTGGTATAAACATCAGAACATGGTCTAATGTTTCTAACCAAAACAGAGAGGTCTAAGCGTCGAAACTCGTTCCAAATGCTTTCAACCGGAAAGGTGGCATAAACATCGGGCCCACACCCAATGCTTCTAACCAACAAGATGGTATAAGCGTCGGACACACGTCCCAAATGCTTCTAACCGAAGGGGTGGTATAAACATCGGGCGCACAACCCAATGCTTCTAACCAACAAGGTGGTATAACCGTCGGACACATGATCCCAAACGCTTCTAACCAAAGGGTGGTATAAGTGTCAGGCATACGGTCCCAAACGCTTCTAACCAAGGGGTGGTATAAGCGTCGGGCACAAGGTCCCAAACGCTTCTAACCAAGGGAGGATAGACATCGGGCACACGACCCAATGCTTTTAACTCAAACAAGGTGGTATAGACATCGGGCACACGACCCAATGCCTCTAACCAGCAAGGTGGTATAAGCGTCGGGCACACGGTCCAAACGCTTCTAATCAGAGCGGGGAGGTATAAGCGTCGGGTACACAGTCCAAACGCTTCTAACCAAAGGGGCATGTTGGTGTAAACACCGGGCGTACCCGAATGTTTTTAACCAACGAGGTGGTATAAGCACCGGCCGTACCCGAATACTTCTAACCAACGCAAGATGCAGGAAGAGGAATGGTTTTACCCGGGATTCCTCTGAATGAACTGTACATACAATATCGTCCGGTTGCACCAGCTTCAAATGAACCGTACATACAATATCGTGCCTGCATAAGAAAGAAACTTTACTGGTTTAATGCAATACAAATGCATATTTCATGCAAGATGAATGACCATAACACAATGGTAGAGGTATGCTTCTGCACAACATGCAAGAAACAAAATCGAGGCACATTCTATGCAAAATAATCAACGATGCATACTCAATGCAACATATCAACAATGCATACTCTATGCAATAATAGCAAATGCATGGTTGATGCAATAGGTATGAACATTTTCCATGTGAAAGTATGTGCAATACAATATAACGCAACATGCATATTCAATGCAAACATGAGAGCATACGCAATGCAATGTAACGCAACATGCATATTCAATGCAAAGTACAAATTCTATGCGATGACATAAGCATGCTTGCTAAAGACGACTCAAAGGCAACTTCCGATTTACCTCTCAAAAAAGTTACAATATGTTAAAAAGGATAAACCTTGTTCGTGTTGATAAGCGATGACCCTTGTGCACTGCGAACGCAATTCTGAACTTCCGCAGAGGTATTTTGAATCAGACTTTGAGCATACCTTGCACCTCTCAGAATCCAAGGACACAAATCAAAGGAAAATGGGCAGGGGAAGCTCTTGGGAACATGCCGGCCATCAGGGGAGGCTGCCGGCCCCTTGCCGGCCATCAATGGCCACTGTTGGCCACCATTAAAGCAGTGTCGGCCACAAATGAGGCAGCGCTGGCCATCGATGGCAGCTTTGGGCATTTTGGTCTTTTTAGCCGTGGGTCTTTAAATTTAAGCAAAACCAATTCATTTCTCTACAACCCCTTGCACAAAATCTTCCTCCCTTGCTCTCTAGGTGCTCCTTCTCTCTAGATCCGCGCGTTCTACGCATTTTCCAACACCCTAAACAAACTTTATTCGCTAAAACCCTCTAATTCTCTTTACTTTGAACCGATCAGAATTTGATTTCGATGCTTTTTTCGCCATTTCCACCGTTCTAGGTTGATTCCTCTCGAGTTTCTCCCAAGGTTAGCACACTTTTTCGGGTTTTGACTTTTTCTCTCTCCTAGGGTTTGGCTTTTGCAAAGTTTCACCCTCTTCCTCATTTTTGCTCATTTTTGCTTCCCTTGCACCTGTTTTAGATGGTTGATGATGTCCCACATAACGGGGCCCTCCCCGTGCTTCCTCCGGCATAGTTTGAGGCAGACTTCGCGGCTATGCCCGAGGCCGAGCCCGAGCCTTCACCACCGAGTATACGCCCCTTTGATCCGGCAAGGTACCATCCTAAGACCCATATAGTGCCTACAGTGGGAGGCATCAAAGCCTTCACTGACTTCATTGAGGATATGCCTGAGGACCTTCTATTGAGAGAGCCGGCATCTCATTTGTCGGCCGTTGCCGTGGAGGTACGAACACTGTTTTCTGTAATATTACCCTTCAATTGTTTGCATTTCTTGCACTATATTGATCTGACTGCATCATCATCACTGCTTCATATTCAACTGTACTTTCAACTGTGCTTTCAGTACTTGATCAGATTGCATTTCATGCATTACTACAGGATGGATCCCGCTCTTTCAGAGGTTACGGCATGACGACCGCTCGTGACTGGTACGGCGAGCTCCCGGCTAGGGTTCGGGACAACATCGACGAGACAGGCTTCGGTCTGTTCTGCTCTAGTCTGACACGGGTTATAGCGAGCCGCCCTCTCTTAGGGGCTTTGGTGGAGAGGTGGTGGGATACCACCAACTCCTTCCATTTCTCCACCACGGGAGAGATGACGATGACTCCTTACGACTTTGCCATGATCACTGGCTTAGACGTAGGGGTGATCCGATCCCTCTTGACCTTGACATGGGAGAGTGGGAGGCAGCATGGACCGCACTGCTTGGGGTACACCCACCGACACTGCGGGCGGGCATGGTCCGATATAGCTAGTTCGAGGAGCAGTACAGGGGGGAGGAGCCCGAGACACTAGAGGAGGCAGAGCAGTATGCGCGGGGCTTCCTCATGTTCCTTTTCGGTTCCACCTTGTTTTCGAACAGGTGGATTACTATGGGCTTGTATCTACTGAGTTCATTGGTGGTACTCCATCAGGTTCAATTCTACGACTGGGGCGGAGCCGGCCTCACCACTTTGTACGGATACATGAGCTCGACTTCTTGCATTAGTGGGAAGTCGATTGGTGGCTACTGGCGGGCTTGAGAGGTACACAGCTTAGTTCTCCCTTTTCGCTTTACATTTTCTGCTTAACATTTCTTGCAACACATGCACTTTCTACTCTTCATTTTCAATATCTGCTCATACACTGTATACTTTCTGCTTTGTATTTCTATATCTGCCCATACATTGTATTGATCATATTTTCCTTACAACTGTGGGTGTACGCATACTTCCCAACTCTTGCCCTAGAGCCTGCAGCGGAGACCCCGATGACAGTCCCGTTTTCTCGGGTATACGACGACCAGCTCCACCATAGGACCCGGGAGAACTTCATGTTCTTCCGCCAGTACTTCGACACGGTTATGGCACACGAGGTAACCTAAAACAAAGTCATCCCGCTTTTCAATCAACTTGATACATACATTAGTCAATTGACAGCAACTAATCATCTGTTCATTCTCTTATTCTCAGATCACATGGCAGCCGTGGGACGCGATACCGTCGGGGCTTAGATTACAGTATTATACAGCTTGGATCGTCGCCCGCTATCATATTCTCCTCGAGGGCCCAATCTACCGTGCTTGGTTCTTGAGTGAGCGTTTCACACGCTAGACTTTAGGACTGCTTGCCCCGTTCGTACCGACGGCACCTCCAGTATCGATGAGAGAGACACACAGACTATCTGTCAACCTGGGGATCCAGTTTATGGTAGGCTGGAGACGGATTACTTCCGTGCAGAGGGTGACTATGCGACCTTCATCCAGACTCATTTGATGCCGCCTCTGACCGGTGTTCGCGGAGGTGAGGGAGTGAGAGCTCCAGCTATGAGAGAGAGAGGCAGAGGGGCCAGAGCGACCAGGTCTCGTGGTAGGAGAGATTCTGGGGAGAGGCAGAGAGCGGGATGGCCAGAGCTGCCTACTACACTGACATGCTGGGGACGGTCTGGAGAGACTTGTCATATTCCCATTGAGCTTGCACTTGTTGGTCACGAGCTTGTCGGCGTTCAAGGCCCGACTCCGGTATGTTCCATACTTTACATTTTGCACATTTAATTCATTTCGATTATGCTTTATAGACCACTGATCATCTCATCACATTTACAGGCATCCATAGACTACACCGGGTAGGCCCTCGAGCTAGCAGCTTCTTTGATGGGGATGGTTCAGACGAGCATGAACCTGCTCAGCCTCTACAGGATTCCGATAAGTTTCTTCAGCTTGCACTTTATGCCATGAAAGTCTCCGCCAACGTATTAGCATTTCAACTGTTCCACACTACACTAATCTGAGTCATCACATCAAAACACTACATAGATACACTGCTCTCATACATTGCACACATACACTGCACCGATACATTGCATCTGATATGCACCACAACTAATATATTCTGATAAACTACCCTTTTCAGATCCCTTTCCAGACCCCAGCTCCACTGAATGCCCCAGCAAGAGCCACAGTAGGACCTTCTGTTCCTCCCCCAGCAGCAGAGAGGAGAGGGAGACAGGCTCAGACACACAACCGAGGTAGAGCTAGGGGCATCCGCAGCGGGAGTGGCCCTTCAGAGCCCATTCTGGGCGATGATGATGACGAGACGAGACGAGACGAGCGAGGAGGCTGAGGCAGCGAGTCCACAGTTAGAGTCATCTGAGGGTGGAGATGACGACGCTGGCTCAGATTCTGCCAGCAGAGAGGCTGAGGAGGGTTCCAGGTCAGGCTCTCATCCAGCGTCGGACAGCGGTGCCAATGGTGATGGTGCTCCAGAGTCCGCTCCGCCGAGGAAGAGGATGAAGAGGGCCTCTCGATCTTGAGATGGCTGGCACTGATTTAGATGCTTTTTTGCTTTGTTTTCTTTTTGCTAGTAGTATTAGCACATTGTACAGCCTTAGGTAGTTTTATTTTTTGAAAACTTGTACTCTTTTGCAAAAAGTGACCATGATGGGAATGAAAACTCAGCTTTTGTTTAAAAAGTGTTGCATTTTGTATTCTAAGAATCACATAACATCGCACATCATGAAAATGAGATTGATCTTTTGAAAACTGCAGATTCAAATGCATTGTCTTAATCAGGTAGTGAACCAACTAACAATGGAAAGAACAAAACAACTCGATAAACTACACAAAGCCTTGATAGGCTTAAACAATGTAAATACAACTCGATAAGCAAATTGCAACAACTCGATAAACAAAACAAAGATAATTACAACTCGATAAACAAAACGAAGACTATTACAACTTGATAAACAAAACAAAGACTATTATGTCTTAAACAAAACACTCTCAAGTCCAAAAGGACCAAACAAAGACCTCAAAAGGTACAAATAATAGAACTCCACTGCAACAAACAACTAGATCTTCACAAAGGTGGTCAGGCAGTCTGAGGGAGAGGCTGCCGGCCATGGAAGATGGCCTGCCGGCCATCACCTCCCTCTACCGGCCATCAATGTGCCCCTGCTGGCCATTGATGAGCCACTGCCGGCCATCAATGAGCCACTGCCGGCCATCAATGGTAGAACCTTCGAAACGTCGACACCTAGCCTCCACTCACTGCTTTATCTTCTATAAAAGTTCTAGCTTCGTGATTTCTTCATTTTAGCTCTGTTTTTGCCCCAAATGGAACCATTCTTTGCCGAAAAACTCTCACTTTGGATTGCAACTTTGGATGGCTCGGAAAAGTTGAATTTCTAAGGTTTCGGGATAAATGTACTATTCCCACTGAGCCGCACTCCGCTGTGTTTTCCATTCCTCCATGCCGCAGCTAGGTGTTGGAATCCGGTTACACATGTTTTCAACTTTGGCGGACAAGAGGTGTGTCCCACAATCGAAGAATTCCAAGCTTTGATGGAATCTCGGCGTAATGAAGAAATCTTGCCCCAGTTCCGTTCTGGCCACATCCAGGCTTTAGGAAGGATGTGCGGGCTTACTTTGCATGATGCTCGATCCTTGGTTCACAACGGGGAGTTGGACATTCCAAGCTTGATTCATCGGTTTTCTGATGCCGGTGACCGCAGCGACCGTGTTTGGCAAGGTTTTTGGTAGCATGCCCTCTGCTTGTGTATGCTGGCCCATTTCCTACTTGCCCCTGGCTTCGGAGGGTTTAGCATTTGTTTGATCGAAGTTGCCCAAGGCTTGAAAAAGGGCAAAAGCTGCATTGGTTTGACACTGGCCGAAACTTTGATGGGTTTGGATGCTTTCCATCACCGGGAGACAACTAAGTTCGTAGGAAGTCCACTACTCTTGCAGGTAATGTTTCCCACCCTTCTCGCATGTATTTCTCACATCACTCGGCCCTTAGGCTCTGTTTTTCTCTCAAAACCCTTTCTCACTTTTCTCTCTACGTACACCTCTCTATTCTTTAATCTCTCTTATTTTTCATCCCTCCCCATGTATGGCTCATGGAGAAGTTGAAAGTAGTGGACGCTTGTCCCACATATTCAGCACGCGGCTATTTCTTTCGCGCACGGCTAGTTGATTTCCTGAACGAGGGGTGGTGGTGCCATTGGATGTGCAATAGGTCTGCTGTTGACATTGCCTGGCGCTGCTCCTGGTTTGATCTGCCTAAGATGAGCTACAGCATGTCTCGCTAGCCTAGCATTCTGTTGGTTGGCCTGACACACTATGTCTTTTACTTTCCATTTCGGTTCAGGCGTTAGTTCGGTCACGATCAGACTTGCCCGGAAGAGGGGATAGAGTACCCAGCTTCATTTCCAATCTGAGGCCCACAGCTAGCTTGGTATTCCACTGCATGGAGGACAAGAGAACTTCTGGCCCCCGCTCCCACTATCAGTTGTGCCCTTTCTGGCGAATGCATAGCTTGGCTTGAAGATGAGGCACAAACTGAGCTTGCTTTGGCATCTGAAGCTTCCACAAGCTCTGGGAGGGGGCGCAGGAACACCTGACTTGACTATGCCCCAAGTTTATTGCTTTAATCTGTACTTTCAAGTTTTCTTTTGAATGTAATAAAAAGCAACTTCAATTTGTATCAAGAGTCGAAGAACTCTGTATTGAAATCAATGAAATTGAAGGTTGTGGGTACTGAAAATTTTCCGTTTGGTCCGAAAATGGTCTAAGTTGTAAAAAGATTAATTTGAACAAAATCAAATTTTATTAAAACTTTCCAAAACCATTTTCGATATGGATCACAACTGGACACACCCGAGATCTATCGCTGAGATGTACAACCCCAAATCCAATAACTGGAAAGTTGCCCCTTGTCTGAATAGCACTGCACTGTAGCTCACAACCGAACTCTTGGATGCAGAAAAGACAAAGATGACCAAAACAATCACATGGACACAGTTGATTTGGAAGTGTTTATGGCTGGACTTCAGGATGAAGTTGCCTACGTATCCCAAAGATGGGAATCAAGCTTTACGTAGTTCAGTTCGGGTTCACTCGGGTTTTAACACTCTCCTTTTGCGCTCTAACTTTTGCCAAGGCCGCCCTTTCTGGGTTTTCAATCTTGCGAGCTCAGTTTTTCTTATTTCAAATTTTTTTGTGCTCTAACTTTTGCCTAGGTCGCCCTCTCGGGTTTTCGGCCTAGCGAGCCACTCAAGGGTAGTATTTTTTCAACTTGCCCATGTTGAATGGTTGAGAGAATTCGAGGCCATCTAAATCCATAAGAATGACAGTTCCATCCGACCAAATAGACTTAATGATGTAAGGACCAGTCCAATTGAGTCTGAACTTGCCCCTAGGATCGTGGATGGGAGCTCGATTGTCTTTGAGCACCAAATCCCTTTCTTTCAAATTCCTGGACTTAACTTTCTTGTTGAAAGCCCTGGCAATCCTGCGTTGATAACCTTGAATGTGGTACAGTGCTTTCAGCCTTCTTTCGTCGAACAACATAAGTTCCTCAAATCTACTCTACTGCCAATCTGCTTCCGCTATTTGGCACTCAGTCATCACCCGCAGCGATGGAACCACAACTTCGATCGGCAGAACAGCCTCCATCCCATAAACCAGAGAATATGGAGTTGCCCCAGTAGAAGTGCGAATCGATGTTCTGTAACCCCAAAGAGCAAACGGCAACTTATCTGGCCAGTCACTGTAGGTTTCCACCATCTTCTGTAGAATGTGCTTGATATTCTTCTTGGTGGCCTCAACTGCTCCGTTAGTTTACGGCCGATAGGTGGACAACTTATGAAAAGCCATGTTGTATTTCTCCAACAAGTCTATCACTTCCTTCTTGAAGTGGGAACCATTGTCCGAGAAGATCTCATTCAGGACCCCATAACGACAGATAATGTTGTTCCTGATGAACTTGGCTACATATGATGCTTTCAACACTGCGTAGGATTGGGCCTCAACCCACTTTGTAAAGTAGTCTATCAACACCAGGATGTACTCATGCCCGTTTGTAGACGCGCCCTGGGGCCTCACTACAGTTCGGCTAATCGTTTTGAGAAAAAACAGATTTTTTAGAAAGAAGTGCCAAACATGGACTACTTTGCCAGATACAGAGTCGCCACCTAAATATTTTTTTATGGGGGAATTTAGGAAACCCTGACTCGTTTGCCTAAGGCAACGTGTTCGCCATCACCAAGTTGCCTCGGCTCGGGAACTTGGGTACGATTGGGGAAGGTCAGCTATGAGCACCCCCGCTCGCTCGATCAAAGATCGGCCTCTACTAACCGTGATATCTAGTTTTGAAAATATTGTGTGCTCTTATTCCGGTTATTAGCCTAGCTTTACTACGTGATGCGCACAGCAAACAAGTATAGACTAAGTCGCCTAAATTGGAACAAAACATTTCATGTTTGTTTGTTTGAAAACGGTTTGATGGTGCTACTCGTAAGTAGGCTAAGACATGAATTTTGCCACCCTCAAGTGGGCTTAGAAAATATGGTTTTGCCACTCTCAAGTGGGCTTAAAACTCGCATTCAATGCACTGTTCCAATTTAAGTAACCCAACCTTCATCCACAGGCATTCAAGCAGTTATATCACATAAGCAGCTAGCCTCATGGTAATCATGCAGTCATGGAAAACACTCACACGCATGCGGTATGCTAAAGCGTAAAAGCTTACCTAGTACTCCAAGCCAAAACAGAAACTAGTTAGTAATCATGTGGATGATCCTAATTCATGTCAAGATGGCTAATGCAACACATGCAAGATGCAACTACAATAGGCTCGGCTATTCTAAGATGGCATATGATGATGCTACAACTAACACGTATTCAACTTGGAATTGAAATACAATGCAGTTAGTATGATGCGCCGAGCCCGGTGCGTGCAAGACAAATGTATGGATGCACGCATGCATAGCATAAGGTATGCTAAATTAAATATGCCCTAATACTAACCATCGAAAGCAGGTAAGTAAAAGGGAGAAAGAAGTGGGGATTAGAAGACATGCACACACGCACCCACACTTATTACAAATTCGCCCTCGCTCGGAGGGACCAAAAGAATAATACAAATTAATTAACTTACAAGCTAAGTAATTATTATAGACCACCTAATTAATTAAGCAAATTAACTAAGCTAAGAAAGTAGTAAAGGCCTCGGGAAGAGGGTCCAATGCGCTCGTGCTCGGGTTTGCTCGGAAATCCAATGCCATGCACAAGTTTGCCTCTGTTTTCCCTGCTCTGCTCCTCTGAAAATTGCACAAGTCCCAGGGAGCACTCTATGGACACTGTGGAACATCATCGGCTAAGACAGAACACCACCGGCCATGTCTGGATGGTCATCGACCATTTGTAAAGCCATCGGCCAACAATGGATGGCCGGTCGGCAGTATAGATGGCCGACCGGCCAACGCTTCCTGCAGAACCTGTTTTAACAGCAGCAGAGGGCAAAACAAGGCATGGCAATGCATTTCAAGCAAATGTATGCACCACCACATCCCTTATCGTATTTATGACTCAAAGTGGTATGGTGCTCGATTCTCGGACCACCAATCGCGCATTTCAATGCGTGATGGCCCAAGAGACCAAGTATGCATTTTCAATGTAGAATGAAATGCACATAAACAAACAATAAGCTCAACCTCTATCATACTCAATTCAAGAGGCAAAGCATGCATGCCAATGTAATGCAACCTAGGCATGTGAGCTAAGTGTGCAACATGATCATGCAAACAACAAAACCATGTGCAATAGGCACATGAACTAAACAAGTAAGCATGCAAGGCATATAACATCAATGTTAATGACACACATGCAATAACATGAAAGGCATAACACATGTAAATATGCAAAGCAACTTAACACAAGAAACATGCCAAATGCGATGACACTTAAACATGCAACATGTTAATAGGCTAAGTACCTAACATACAAACATGTACAGCATGCAACAACATGCCAAAGGAATGGTCTTAAACTAATTTGGACAGCTCTCTACTAGGTCCAAAACAGCGGCCAAAACGATGCAACAAAGGCATGAAAACACACACACACAAGCATGCATGCACAAGGGCCTAAACATGGAGCATAAGCCATCAACTCTTCAAAACATGAAAGGGATGGAAAATGCAAGTATGCAAGCATGGAACATGGACTGAAATATGGTTTCCAATGATGCCAAATCATGAGAATAGGCCAAGTAAAGCATGCTAGTGATCCACATACCCAAGGCTAGTAAGCTAGAATGCAAAGTAGCTATACAAAACATGGAAAGCATGACTCCAAAGACCCAAGACAGACCTTAAGCATGTTAAAACATGACCAAAAACTTCACAAAGCTAAGCCAAAATATGCAAGCATGGTGGTCCAAATGCTAGATACATGTTAAGGCAATTTCATGGCATTACAAGACAAGTATGCTAAGCATGCATGGTGTGTCTAAATCAACTTAAAACAGTGCTATATCATGACAAAATAAGCACAAATAACACTTAAGACATGGCCAACATGCGCTTAAAAATGGTGCTCACATATGAGGCTAAAATGGCACTTTTTGAAGACAACAAGGAGAGGGATGACCTCTCCTTCTTAGGACCTCAAACCACCATCCTCACCACTGAAATCCCTCAAGATTTTAGTGATGAGGAGGTCCAAACAAGGTGGTCCCAGAGCTCACCAAAAACACACAAAAATGAGGCCAAACAAGGCCTAAGAGGGGGTAAACGACCCCAAACACAAAAGTGACCTTAATGAAGTATCTTAAACACAAAAAAAAGGAACTTTTTTATGTTATACACAAAGCTCAAAACAGCAAGCAAGACAGGCTAAAAGTGTGTGCAAAAACGGGGAATAAAGAAGGAAAAGGAGTTACCTTTGTAGCCAAAAGGGGACAGCAGCCTCTTGGTCCAAAAAAATAGTCCCTTAGCCTCTGAAAATGGCCTCCAAGCTCCTTAGGTTGATGATGGAGGTGTTGTTCTAGGAGGTGTAGTTCAAATGGCCAAGAACTAGCCCCTTTTGAACCCTCTAGCACACCCAAATGTAGAGAGAGAGGGAGATATAGAGAGAGAGTGATATATATATCTTATATATCAGATTTTTTCAACCCTTGAAAAGGAAGGAGAAGCTCTCCTTATATAGGCCAAGGCAAGGTGCCAAGCTTCTAAGAGAACCTAAGATAAAAAGGGTCAAAGGGTGCAAGCTTCTAAGGGAAGCTAAGCAAAGGGGCCAAGCTTCTCTTAGAAGCTTAAGCAAAGGGTGCAAGCTTCTCTAAGAAGCTAAAATGGTCAAGCTTCTTGGAGAAACTAAAAAGGTTCAAGCTTCTTGGAGAAGCGAAAAAGGGTCAAGCTTCTTGGAGAAGCTAGAGCAAAGGTTCAAAAGGTTCAAGCTAGAACCAAGGGTTCAAAAGGTTCAAGCTTCTTGGAGAAGCTAAACCAAGGGGGTTCAAAAGGTTCAAGCTTCCTCAAGAAGCTAAAACAGGGGGTTCAAAAGGTTCAAACCCCCTTAAGAAAAGGTCTCGGCCAGAAAAAGTGGCTAATCGGCCAACAAAATTGGCCGACCGACCACAAAATGTGCCGACCAGCCACCAAAGGTGCTGACCAACCACCAATAGTGCCGACCGGCCATCACCAATGGCTGGTGGCAAGAAAACAGGGCCGGTGGCCTCAAGCCATGGCCGGTGAGGTGTGGGGACATCCAATCAAGCCATTCCCTGTCCCCAGAAGCAAAAACAGAAGTCGAGAGGTCTTGAGGCAAGGCACGCGGCCTAAACCTCTGAGAACTCAAGACGAACACGAACATGGATAATCACCAAGTGTTCAAATGGTGATGTCCAAGTCTTGAGGACGGTCAAAAATGGGGTGTCTACACTTGCCCCTCTTTGACAGAACTCGAAAGTCATAACAATGACGGGAGTGAATGTCAAAGCCCAGAGACTACCCATTTTTGACAAGGCCGAAGACTTAGACAAAGCATACAAGCTACAGATAAAGATATGCGCCCGAAGGCAGGGGCAAAATGCAAGACAATGCACAAAGCCGAGCATAACTTATGATCATGCAAGAAACATAGGGACGTATCCTGGTGTTTCGGAAAGGTATAAGCATTGGAACGTATTCCAAATGCTCTTAACCAAAGAGGGAGAAACATAGGGACATATCCTGGTGTTTCAAAGTGGTTCAAGCATTGGAACGTATTCCAAATGCTCTTAACCAAAGAGGGAGAAACATAAGGACGTATCCCGGTGTTTCGGAAAGAAGGAGAAACATAGGGACGTATCCTCGTGTTTCGGAAGGAAAGAGAAACATAGGGACGTATCCCGGTGTTTCGGAAAGGTAGAAGAAACATAGGGACGTATCTCGGTGTTCCGCAAGGAATGAGAAACATAGGGACGTATCCCGGTGATCCGCAAGGAATGAGAAACATAGGGACGTATCCCGGTGTTTCGGAAAGAGAGAGAAACATAGGGATGTATCCCGGTGTTTCGGAAAGGTAGAAAAAACATAGGGACGTATCCCGGTGTTTCGGAAAGAGAGAAACATAGGGACGTATCCCGGTGTTTCGGAAAGGTAGAAGAAACATAGGGACGTATCCCGGTGTTCCGCAAGGAATGAGAAACATAGGGACGTATCCCGGTGTTTCAGAAAGGGAGAGAAACATAGGGACGCATCCCGGTGTTCCGCAAGGAATGAGAAACATAGGGACATATCCCGGTGTTTCGGAAAGAGAGAGAAACATAGGGATGTATCCCGGTGTTTCGGAAAGGTAGAAAAAACATAGGGACGTATCCTGGTGTTTCGGAAAGAGAGAAACATAGGGACGTATCCCGGTGTTTCGGAAAGGTAGAAGAAACATAGGGACGTATCCCGGTGTTCCGCAAGGAATGAGAAACATAGGGACGTATCCCGGTGTTTCAGAAAGGAGAGAGAAACATAGGGACGTATCCCGGTGTTTCGGAAAGGTAGAAGAAACATAGGGACGTATCCCGGTATTTCGGAAAAGGAGAAGAAACATAGGGACGTATCCCGGTGTTTCAAAATGAAGGAGAAACATAGGGACGTATCCCGGTGTTTCGGAAAGAGAGAGAAACATAGGGATGTATCCCGGTGTTTCGGAGAGAGAGAAACATAGGGACATATCCCGGTGTTCCGAAAAGAGAGAAACATAGGGACGTATCCCGATGTTTCGAAAAGAGAGAGAAACGTAGGGACGTATCCCGATATTTCGGAAAAGGAGAAGAAACATAGGGACGTATCCCGGTGTTTCGGAATGAAGGAGAAACATAGGGACGTATCCCAGTGTTTCAGAAAAAGAGTGCGCATAACAATGCGATTGGAAATGTGCATCACATGCAAGTGGAAAGTGTGTGACAACGCAAATGAAGAGGTGTGCATGACATGCAGTGAGGTGCACAAAGAAGTGCGATAAAATGCATTTTCTATGCAAGTATGGGGCATTAATCATGTACTCTGGTGCCTCCGATTTACCTCTCAGAGGACTTGGCAACACGCTTAGCTCAAAAGGGACACCCTGTCTATATTGGCGAGAGATAACATCTACAGTTGCTTTAATTGCGATTTGACTTGAAGCAGGCTTAAGCTTGGGGTCGAGATACACTCATACTCCAGAGAAATGGTGAGGCCTGAGAAGGTGCACCTGGAATGCAGTCTCGGAATTTGAAACAAACTCGATGCTCCAAATTTTCCCTCTTTTCTTTTGCTTTGCAGTCTGGAACCCATATAGCTTCAGATAGGTCCTTGTTTTACTGTTCTCACATGACCTGGGTTGAACCCTGCGGTTTTATGAAAGAAAGATCTTGTTTTGCACAAATGTGGAGAATGGCACAGCACTCTGAGCACAAAGATGATTTTTTTGAAATTGAGAAATGAGTTCTTAACCGGGTATTGAGCCTACGGGCACAGCCAAAACGACTCAACAAAGAAAAACAAAGGTAAACAACCTAAACACATCGAGTAACACTCGAAACGACTCAAAGCAAGAATCGAGACAAACAAACAAAGACACGACACAGACGCGTTACAAAGATGAGAGACCTCTTAGTACACGAGGAGCCAGTTTCTCCGGGTATTGTTTCCCACCCTTTCTCATTTGTGATTCTCACATCACTCGGCCCTCAATCTCTATTTTTCTGAAAAACCCTTTTCTCACTTTTTCTCTCAGCGCACATCTCTCTATTCTTCAATCTCTCATTTTTAATCCCTCCCCTGAGGTGGTTGATGGATAAACAGAAAGTTGCGGGCTCTTGCCCCTAGCATTCCGCTAGATTCTTCTTCTTGTTCACAACAGTGAGTTTCTTCCACAGAGGGGCTGCGCTACAATTGGGTGTGTAGCAAATCTGCAGCTGACATCGGTTGACGATGCTCTGGGGGAGTTTGGACGTGATCAGATCTGTCCAGATAAGGGAGTGGAATATCTTGTCCCATTCCGGTTCGTGCTTCGCACTTGGCTTGATACCTCGTTGCTTGGAGGATGAGAGAGCTTTCAGCCCTTTTGCGGTCAGCTTCAGTGGTGCCCTTTTCTGGCGAATACGGTGCCCTTTCGGCAAGTGAGTGCCCTTTAAGTATGTTGAAAGGGAGAAAGACAGAACCTGACTCAACTGTGCCCCTTTCATCATTTTGACCATTTTTTGTTTTTGCTTTCTACTAAAACAATTTTGACCAAATGAGAGTTAGATTAACATGCTTGTTCGATTTTTGATTTGAAAATCATGCAAGTTAGGTTATGAGCACTGAAAATTTTCCTTTTTTGGGTCCAAGAAATGGTCCAGTTTTGGAAAAAATGAATAATTTTCGAGAAAATTAGTCAACCTCAGTAAAAATTCTCAAAAACTATTTTTGCAAACGGCCACTGCTCAACAAGCACGGAACCTACTCTTGATGCACAACCTCGGATCTGAAGGAAAATTGCCCCTTGTCTGAAGAGAGCTGCATGGCAACGGAAAGTTGCCCCTTGTTTGAATGGCACCGCAGCGCATTGAATGGCAACGGAAAGTTGCCCCTTGTTTGAATGGCACCGCAGCGCATTGAATGTCAGTCCATGTTTGAACACCGACACCTAAATCTCTCAGATACTCAGAGAAGATAAAGATGATCAAACCATTACATGGACACAATCGATTTGAAGTGTTTGTGGCTGGACTTCAGAATGAAGTTGCCTACGTATCCCAAACATGGGAATCAAGCCTTACGTAGTTCGGGGTTAAGGTACACTCGGGTATTAACCTCTCCTTTTGCGCTCTAACTTTTGCCAAGGCCGCCCTTCTGGGTTTTCAACCTTGCGAGCTTTGTTTTTCTTTTCTTTTCAATTCTTTTCATTTTTTTTCATCTTTCTTCATTCTTTCTCATTTTTTTTCTCTTTTCTTTTCTTTCTTTTTTCTTCTTTTTTTTTTTCTTGCTCTAACTTTTGCCTGGGTCGCCCTTCCGGGTTTTCGGCCCAGCGAGCCTCTCAAGGGTAAAAGTGTAGCTTTGTCCATGTCAAATGGTTTTGAGATCTTGAAGTCATCTGAATCCAGGAGAATGGCTGCTGTTCGCTGATGATGCAGAGTCCATCCAATGGGGGCTGAATTTGCCCCTAGTGTTGTGGATCGGAACTCAGTTGTCCTTCAGCAGAAACTGTCTTCTTCCTCCCTTCTGGGATTTGGCATTCTTGCCGATCTTCATTGATTTGTGGAATGATCCATCTTTGGCTCTTCGAGCACATTTGAAATTCTTTGCCCCTAGTTCCAGGGGTGCTTCTGATCTAGCTTTGCAAGCTTCTTTTGATGACATCTGATCTTCTTGATCTGACTTTCTTGCCTCTTGTTCGAGGGCTGCTTTGAATCTGGCCACACAGGCCTCACGTTGTAGTTGACCATTGAACATTTGAATTTAAGTCCAAGGTTTGACAATGAGGGTCGAGTCTTGAGGCTGAGAGCGATCCTAGGCTGCACAATCTCAAGAGCGATTCCACAGGTCTTCGCAGGACGCGCAAAATAGTTTTTTGAAATCTTTTTAAGAAAGCGACAAATCGCTCGCGCTGAAGACAGTGTAGAACCAATCTGGATCAAGCCAGGATCCTTCTCAGTACTCACATTAACAAGCATGATCTCATCATTAAGGGCTTAGCATGCCTCTCTTTCTCTCAATTGATCAAATTTTTGCAAACCCGAGGAATTCCTTCCTCTTTGTTTTCACACAGTGTTCAAAAAAAGTTTTGAAAACTTAGGTCAATGCAATGAATTCAAGGCACAGAAAAGACACAGCTTCTAGTCAAATTGCATCTCATTTAGAATTTCTGGCACAACTGGCACACGGCAGAAGCAAACACAAGAGTGTGAAAATCACTGCTGTTCATTCAAATCTGTTGGCATAACTGGCTCCAAGGCAGAAACAGACTCAAAAGAAAACGAAAAGACAAACACAAAACAAAATGGTGATGTCCGAGGTAACACCCCCGAAATCACCCGACTCTTAACAAACAGGACTGACTCGATACAACAAGACAGACCCAACTGACTCAGTATGAAAAGACTGACTCAAAACAAAAGAACAAGACTGACTCAATACCCAAGTCAGAAAGTACAAAACTAGCATTCGCAAATGCTCAAAACAGTGCGTGCCATACGCCACATCTGAAGTAAACTGAGCGCCGCCCGCAGGTGGTTCATCCCCCGATCACATCACATTATCCCCCACAAGTTCACTGATCAAGTGCCGATAGACTTTGCAGGACCTGGTGCGGCGATGACCTCATTGTCAATTAGATTTTGTATCTCGTGACGAAGACGGACGCAACTGTCGGTGTCATGACCGGTTTGTTGATGGAAAGCACAGTACTTAGTCGGGTCATGCTTTGGAGGGAGAGGATCGGGTAGAGGCCGTTGTTCTAACGGTTTCAGATGTCCTTTCCTGAGTAGGACCCCTAGAGCTTTAGACAGAGGCATATAAAGCGGGGTGAAAACCCTCTTGCCTCGGGGTAGATAGTCCGAAGTTCGGGGGTTTGGATTGGATGCACCAACAAAGGGGGTGGCTGTTTTAGGAGTGGTGGTGACCATTCCAACTTCAGAAGATCTTGCAGCTGCATCACCACTGGTGGTTGCATTCGAACTGCGGTTGAATGCCCTCTTGGGCTGCTCTTGGTCTTGGTCAATCAAACCCTGTTTCATCGCATCCTCGATCTGTACTCCCATCTCATGCAAATCTGAAAAGGTAGGGAAGGGGAGCTCGATCATTTTCTGCATTAGTTTGGGCTGGAGGTTGCGCACAACCATCCGAATCTGATCTTTGTCGGAAGGCCTTGTAGTCATCATTGAGGCCTTTGCTCTCCATCTTATCACAAACTCTGAGAAACCCTCCTTTGGCTCTTGGCGGGTGACTTCAAGATCACGAGTTGTGACCTTAATCTATGTGTTGTAGGAGTATTGATCATTGAAGGCCTCAGCCATCTCTTCCCAATTCTATTTCACAAAGTTCTCCAATTTCGCATATCAGATTGTGGCTATCCCAGACAAGGTTCGGCCGAATAGTGACAATTTCTGGGCTGTGGTCAAACCCATTGGCCTCAAGATATCATAAAACAGTTGGAGGTGCACCATTGGGTCTTCAGAGCCATCGAATCGATCGATATGTGGCATCTTGAACCGATCCGGTAATGTCACCACTGAGTCGGTATAACCATCCTCTATATCAGGAATAGAGTGGGCCCCCTGAGACTTTTTGAACAATTTCTCAAGCTTGCTTACTTTCAATGCTGTGGGGTCCGTTTTGAACTCAAAGGGGGAGTCTGGTAGGTTGGTGGGTGTTTTAGATAGCTGGGGTAGAACCGGGGGCGGAGCTGGCCCGACTGGAATGTCCGTATCATCCTGGACGTGGGTTGCCTCCCCGAGTATGGGAACTCTTGGTGGGGGAGGAGCCTGGTGTGAAGTAGATACTCCAGTTTGCTGCTCTAGCCTGGCAATTGTCTCTGCCTGTTGGGCTATGACCACAGCCTGTTGCTTGGCGAATTCTGCTTGACAGACAGCGTCTTGCTGCATGGCTTTCATACTATCCTGGAGTTGGCGCACCATCTCTTCCAGACTCGACATATTGTCCTGGTCTAACTGAGCAACCGGTATATCTCCCTGAGGTAAAAAACAGATATCTCAACCCAACTGCGCACAGGTGAGATGGATAATGACCGCTGATCCGAAGACTGTTGAACTGATGATCTGTGCCTGACTGGCGTTTTTACCCTGCCTCTGGCAAAGGAACACTGATTGCCCTTGAACTGAATCTCTGACCCGACAAAGTCTATCAGCACAAGTCCAATGTACCTGGGGGATAGTGGAGCCTTCTGAAGCTATAGTTCCAGGACTACCTAGCAAAAGAGAAAACAGACAGCATCTCAGCTCAATTTCACTGGAACGGATATGAGCATAGCGGAACGACTGTACTCAATACTGATCACTGTTCCCCAAATAACTGTCCCAAAACTGATACCCTCAGGTAAAACTGATTCCCCAAATACTGATGCCCGCAGGCCTGATACCCAGACTTGCAAACTGATACATGCATTCCCTGTAGAGATACACTCTAAAAGCACATAGCATGTAAAAGAGAGCCAAAACACCCCTATGTTGGGGTAGGGTTTCCCTGTCCTATTTTGTCAGGAGCTAGGGTTTCACTACGCACGCAGCGGTTTCAAACAACCTATAATCGGGTAAGCAACCTGTCCTAGTTTGGAATGGTCACTATGGATTTCGATATGCACTAGGTCGAATGGTCAAAAAGGGTGCCCCGGTAAAACCGGGGTTTGTGTTCCCATACTGGCAGAGCCCGCAACCGGTCAGCCTTATGGCATGCTTTGACAAAGTCAAGCCTCCGGCAAACCGCTCAGGAATAGCAGATGGCCAACACGGTGTCCTAGGCGCACCAATGCACATGCAATGCAAAGAAACACATAAGTGTAGTCAAAACAAGATATCACGAGTTCGAGTCAAGTTCTCTAATATCCCCAGCAGAGTCAAGAAACTGTAGAGACGCGCCCTAGGGCCCACTACAGTTCGGACTCAAATTGTCACGGTTCTTAATCTGAACCAAAGAGTCCAAATCCGGCAAATCGTTTTGAGAAAACAGATTTTTAGAAAGAAGTGCCAAACATGGACTGCTTTGCCAGATACAGAGTCGCCACCTAAATATTTTTTTATGGGGGAATTTAGGAAACCCTGACTCGTTTGCCTAAGGCCACGTGTCCGTCATCACCAAAGTTGCCTCGGCTCGGGAACTTGGGTACGATTGGGGAAGGTCAGCTATGAGCACCCCCTCTCGCCCGATCAAGATCGGCCTCTACTAACCATGATATCTTGTTTTGAAAACATTATGTGCTCTTATTCCGGTTATTAGCCTAGATTTACTATGTGATGCGCACAGCAAACAAGTATAGACTAAGTCGCCTAAATTGGAACAAAACATTTCATGTTTGTTTGTTTGAAAATGGTTTGATGGTGCTACTCGTAAGTAGGCTAAGACATGAATTTTGCCACCCTCAAGTGGGCTTAGAAAATATGGTTTTGCCACTCTCAAGTGGGCTTAAAACTCGCATTCAATGCATTGTTCCAATTTAAGTAACCCAACCTTCATCCACAGGCATTCAAGCAGTTATATCACATAAGCAGCTAGCCTCATGGTAATCATGCAGTCATGGAAAACACTCACACGCATGCGGTATGCTAAAGCATAAAAGCTTACCTAGTACTCCAAGCCAAAACAGAAACTAGTTAGTAATCATGTGGATGATCCTAGTTCATGTCAAGATGGCTAATGCAACACATGCAAGATGCAACTACAATAGGCTCGGCTATTCTAAGATGGCATATGATGATGCTACAACTAACACGTATTCAACTTGGAATTGAAATACAATGCAGTTAGTATGATGCGCCGAGCCCGGTGCATGCAAGACAAATGTATGGATGCACGCATGCATAGCATAAGGTATGCTAAATTAAATATGCCCTAATACTAACCATCGAAAGCAGGTAAGTAAAAGGGAGAAAGAAGTGGGGATTGGAAGACATGCACACACGCACCCACACTTATTACAAATTCGCCCTCGCTCGGAGGGACCAAAAGAATAATACAAATTAATTAACCTACAAGCTAATTAATTATTACAGACCACCTAATTAATTAAGCAAATTAACTAAGCTAAGAAAGCAGTAAAGGCCTCGGGAAGAGGGTCCAATGCGCGCGTGCTCGGGTTTGCTCGGAAATCCAACGCCATGCACAAGTTTGCCTCTGTTTTCCCTGCTCTGCTCCTCTGAAAATTGCACAAGTCCCAGGGAGCACTCTATGGACACTGTGGAACATCACCGGCTAAGACAGAACACCACCGGCCATGTCCGGATGGTCATCGACCATTTGTAAAGCCATCGGCCAACAATGGATGGCCGGTCGGCAGTATAGATGGCCGGCCGGCCAAAGCTTCCTGCAGAACCTGTTTTGACAGCAGCAGAGGGCAAAACAAGGCATGGCAATGCATTTCAAGCAAATGTATGCACCACCACATCCCTTATCATATTTATGACTCAAAGGGGTATGGTGCTCGATTCTCGGACCACCAATCGCGCATTTCAATGCGTGATGGCCCAAGAGACCAAGTATGCATTTTCAATGTAGAATGAAATGCACATAAACAAACAATGAGCTCAACCTCTATCATACTCAATTCAAGAGGCAAAGCATGCATGCCAATGTAATGCAACCTAGGCATGTGAGCTAAGTGTGCAACATGATCATGCAAACAAAACCATGTGCAATAGGCACATGAACTAAACAAGTAAGCATGCAAGGCATATAACATCAATGTTAATGACACACATGCAATAACATGAAAGGCATAACACATGTAAATATGCAAAGCAACTTAACACAAGAAACATGCCAAATGCGATGACACTTAAACATGCAACATGTTAATAGGCTAAGTACCTAAACATACAAACATGTATAGCATGCAACAACATGCCAAAGGGATGGTCTTAAACTAATTTGGACAGCTCTCTACTAGGTCCAAAACAGCGGCCAAAACGATGCAACAAAGGCATGAAAACACACACACACAAGCATGCATGCACAAGGGCCTAAACATGGAGCATAAGCCATCAACTCTTCAAAACATGAAAGGGATGGAAAATGCAAGTATGCAAGCATGGAACATGGACTGAAATATGGTTTCCAATGATGCCAAATCATGAGAATAGGCCAAGTAAAGCATGCTAGTGATCCACATACCCAAGGCTAGTAAGCTAGAATGCAAAGAAGCTATACAAAACATGGAAAGCATGACTCCAAAGACCCAAGACAGACCTTAAGCATGTTAAAACATGACCAAAAACTTCACAAAGCTAAGCCAAAATATGCAAGCATGGTGGTCCAAATGCTAGATACATGTTAAGGCAATTTCATGGCATTACAAGACAAGTATGCTAAGCATGCATGGTGTGTCTAAATCAACTTAAAACAGTGCTATATCATGACAAAATACGCACAAATAACACTTAAGACATGGCCAACATGCGCCTAAAAATGGTGCTCACATATGAGGCTAAAATGGCACTTTTTGAAGACAACAAGGAGAGGCCCTCTCCTTCTTAGGACCTCAAACCACCATTCTCACCACTGAAATCCCTCAAGATTTTAGTGATGAGGAGGTCCAAACAAGGTGGTCCCGGAGCTCACCAAAAACACACAAAAATGAGGCCAAACAAGGCCTAAGAGGGGGTAAACGACCCCAAACACAAAAGTGACCTTAATGAAGTATCTTAAACACAAAAAAACAGAACTTTTTTATGTTATACACAAAGCTCAAAACAGCAAGCAAGATAGGATAAAAGTGTGTGAAAAAACGGGGAATAAAAAGGGAAAAGGAGTTACCTTTGTAGCCAAAAGGGGACAGCAGCCTCTTGGTCCAAAAAAACAGTCCCTTAGCCTCTGAAAATGGCCTCCAAGCTCCTTAGTTTGATGATGGAGGTGTTGTGCTAGGAGGTGTAGTTCAAATGGCCAAGAACTAGCCCCTTTTGAACCCTCTAGCATACCCAAATGTAGAGAGAGAGGGAGATATAGAGAGAGAGTGATATATATATCTTATATATCAGATTTTTTCAACCTTGCTGGGGAAGGAGAAGCTCTCCTTATATAGGCCAAGGCAAGGTGCCAAGCTTCTAAGAGAAGCTAAGATAAAAAGGGTCAAAGGGTGCAAGCTTCTAAGGGAAGCTAAGCAAAGGGGCCAAGCTTCTCTTAGAAGCTTGAGCAAAGGGTGCAAGCTTCTCTAAGAAGCTAAAAAGGTTCAAGCTTCTTGGAGAAGCTAAAAAGGGTCAAGCTTCTTGGAGAAGCTAGAGCAAAGGTTCAAGCTAGAACCAAGGGTTCAAGCTAGAACCAAGGGTTCAAAAGGTTCAAGCTTCTTGGAGAAGCTAAACCAAGGGGGTTCAAAAGGTTCAAGCTTCCTCAAGAAGCTAAAACAGGGGGTTCAAAAGGTTCAAACCCCCTCAAGAAAAGGTCTCGGCCAGAAAAAGTGGCTAATCGGCCAACAAAGTTGGCCGACCGACCACAAAATGTGCCGACCGGCCATCAATAGTACCGACCGGCAGCAAAAGGTGCCGACCGGCCACCAAAGGTGCCGACCGACCACCAATAGTGCCGACCGGCCATCACCAATGGTCGGTGGCAAGAAAACAGGGCCGGTGGCCTCAAGCAATGGCCGGTGAGGTGTAGGGACGTCCAATCAAGCCATTCCCTGTTCCCAGAAGCAAAAACAGAAGTCGAGAGGTCTTGAGGCAAGGCGCGCGGCCGAAACCTCCGAGAACTCAAGACGAACACGAACATGGATAATCACCAAGTGTTCAAATGGTGACCTCCAAGTCTTGAGGACGGTCAAAAATAGGGTGTCTACACCGTTCGACCCCTTCGGAGTAACTGCCCCAATAACATCAATTCCCCAGATTGAAAACGGCCATGGTGAAGTCATGTTGTATAGCTTCGACGGCGGGATGTTCATGCGGTTTGCATGGATCTGGCATTTGTGGCATCGCCGAACAAAACCGATACAATCCTCCTCTATGGTTGACCAGTAATGACCCTATCTGAGAATCTTCCGAGCTAGCATCACTTCGCTTATGTGCGATCCGCACTCTCCTCCATGGATGGCCTCCATCAGGCGCTTCAACTCTTCAGCATCGACACACAGTTTATGCATTCCCAGATGGCCCCATTTGTACAATTTACCCCCACAGATGATAAACTGAGCAGCCATGCGCCGTATCGCCCTCTTGTCTTTGGCATTTGCCCCTGCCGGATAAGCCTCCTTTTTTTAGAAGTTCCAAATGTCAAAGTACCAGGGGTTCTGATCTTGTGCTTCATCTATGGCGGCAATCAGTTCGTAGGCCGGCACATACCTCTGTTCAATAATGATTGGACGCATCCAGACTCCCAAAGGGATGTTTATCATGGAAGATAGAGTTGATAAGGTGTTAGTGAACCTGTTGCTCTCTCTTAACAGATGCGTGAAGGTTAACTTCTCAAACCTGGGAATCAGAACATCCAGGGTTTGGTGATAGATTTTTATCCTTTCTTTTTTAACCTTCCAGTCTCCTTTCGCTTGAGACACAACCAGGTTCGAGTCCCCAATGACGTCCAACTGTTTTGCCCATAGTTCCAGGACGGCTGCTAAGCTAGTGATACTTGCCTCATACTCTGCTTCGTTGTTTGATACCTTGAACTGGAGTTTGAAAGCTAGGGGTATGTGGGAATTGTCGGGCGTTATCAGCAACACCCCTATCCCATACCCGTACTGATTAGACGCTCTGTCAAAGTACATAGTCCAAATCTCTTCTTCAACCTGCAGAATGGCCTCATCTGGGAACAGATACTCTACTGCTTCATCTCCCTTCACTGGGTGATCGGCTAGGAACTTCACTACCGCTCTCCCTTTCACAGACTTGCGAGTCATATACTTTAAATCGAATTCGGAGAGAAGAAGCAACCAACGGGCTGGCCTACCCGTAAGTGCTGGTTTCTCGAAGAGATATTTGATGGGATCCAATCTCGAAACTAGTATTACGGAGTGAGCTAACAGGTAGTGCCTCAACTTCCTGGTAGCACATACCAAGGCCAACTAAGCCTTCTCGAGCGGAGTGCAACGGGTCTCGTATTCCAGCATCTTCTTGCTTAGGTAATAGATAGCCTTCTCTACTTTATCCTCAGATTCCTGCGCAAGCATGCAGTCCATAGTCGTGTCGATTACTGACAAGTACAATATCAACGGTTTTCCCAGCTCTGGCGGTGACAACACGGGTGGGTTCTGTAGATACTGCTTGATCTGCTCGAAAGCAACTTGGCATCGGTCATCCCATTGGAATTTCTTTCCTTTCTTTAGGAGACCAAATAGTGGTTCACAAGTCAAGGTTAATTTTGCAATAAACCGTCTTATGAATTGCACTTTAACCAGAAAGCCTCGTACCTCATTTTCAGTCCTTGGTGGTGGCATTTCTAAGATGGCCTTAATCTTAGAAGGATCAACTTCATTGCCCCCTTGTGTAATCAAGAACCCCAGCATTTTCCCTGCTGTGACACCAAAAGTACATTTTTGAGGATTCAGTCGCAACCGATACTCTCTAATCCATTGGAAAAATTTCTTCAAGGTGGTGTAGTGGCCCTGTCTTTCCTTGGACTTGACAATCACGTCGTCCACATACACCTCAACCTCTTTGTGAATCATATCGTGCAAGATCGTAGTTGCAGCCCATTGATAAGTAGCCCTAGCATTCTTCAAACCGAACGGCATCACCCTATAACAGTAGGTCCCCCACAGGGTGGTGAAGACAGTCTTCTCTCTATCCTCGGGTGCCATCATGATCTGGTTGTACCCGGAAAACCCATCCATAAAGGAAAGCAGCGCATGTCGTGCGGTGAAATCTACCAATTCGTCGATATGCAGCAGAGGAAAGTCGTCCTTCGGACTGGCTTTGTTCAGATCTCTGAAATCCACGCATACCCAAATTCTGCCATCTTTCTTCGGTACCGGAACAATGTTGGCCAACCAAGTAGGATAGTGAGATACTAACAGGAACCCTACGTCAATCTGCTTGGTGACCTCTTCCTTGATTTTCAGAGCCCAATCCGGTTGTATTCTCCGAAGCTTCTGCTTGACGGGTCGGGCCTCAAGGTCAAGAGGGATCCGGTGCTGTACAATCTCAGGATCGATTCCAGGCATGTCTTCGTAGGACCACGCGAAAACATCTTTGAAATCTTTCAATAAAGCGACTAAGCGCTTGCGTTCCTCCGAAGACAACGTAGACCCGATATGGACTAGACGCGGATCCTTCTCAGTACCAACATTAATTGAAGTGATTTCATCAACCAAAGGTTTTACAAACCTCTCCTCCTCTCGATCAATCAAATGTTTTAAAATCGGAGGAATTCCTTCATCGTCATTTTCATTAAATTTTTGAAAATCCTGATTAATGCAATAAACGAGCGGCACTGAAAAGTACTCAGAAACCACGGTACCATTCTCATTAACAACTTCCAGATCATCTGATTCTTCAATTACAACCGATTCAAAAGAAAATGAAAAAGACGACCTGGACAAGACAACGGTATTCGGGTTATCACTTCCAGGAATACCGGACTCTGACTCAGAAGAACTAGAATCTGATTCCGACTCCACAGACTCTGTGGAATCAGATTCTGGTTCACTACCTGACCCAGAACTGCTAGATGAAAAGCCTTCCTCGTACTGCCAGACGAGGGAGGGTGCGATGGATGCATTCAGAATGCCAAAAGAAGGGCCCATAGCCGTTTGATCCCCAATCATGGAAACAGAGAAGTCGTCCCCCTAGCTCCCTGATGTGATCTGAGGATCCGAGAGGAGACAAGCCAGCGCTGCTCCCATCTCAAGTTTTGTGCCATCGGACTCATCATCTTTGCACTGTTCAGCCTCAGCTGGTGGGTCGGTCTGCTCTTATGCAACTTCATCCCCTGACAACTGTAAGTCAAAGAAGATCTCAAAGTTGGGCAAACACCACTTCTCAAAATTCAGCCATGGCTCTGGAAAGCCACAAAATAGAAAATCCTCCCCCTCTTGGACAAAGCGTCCATTCAGGGTCCCTTGGATAAGTCTATGCACCAACTCATAGTGCTTCCCAACTTGTTTAGCCTTGACTCTTCTAGCCATCTCCTTTCCATTTCTCACCCAATCGTCCTTGGTAGGCGTGTAACCTAGACCAAAGGTATAAGGGTTATATGGCACTTTGGCCAATTTAGCGACGCCCTTTCGGCCACTCCTTCCCAATCCTATTCCGAGCACATGTTGAAGCTTATTCATGAGGTAAACAGATTGCGCACTGACATACAATCCCTCATCAACAGCTGGAAGATCTTGCACTACCTGAGCCTCGGCCAAAGTAAACCCAGACAGGAAGACATCTTCCTCACCGTTTGCAATTTCCAAGATCGGCGTTATAACCTCTGGTGGCGGATGTATGGAAGAGTTCCCAAAAACAATTGCTACCCCCTTCCCATGGGGGTATTTCAGCATCTGATGTAAAGTGGAAGAGACAGCTCTTACTAAGTGCAGCCATGCCGTCCAAGGAGTAAGTTAAAGGTGGCTGGGACATCCAGAACATGAAACTCGATGTCCTGTTGGGCCGGGCCAACCTGAGTTCTAATCCGCACCGTCCCCATCACTTCCCAACTGGTATTGTCATAAGCCCGGATCACCTGGGCTGTTGGTACGAAATTTGCGGGTTTCAACCCAATAGCATAGGCCATACGCGACAGACACACATTTATTGCAGATCCCGTATCAACTAAGACAATTGGTATCCACTTCTCATTACACTCCACAAAGATGTATAACGGCTTGTTGTGCTCAGAGCCCTCAGGCAGTAATTCTTTATCTGTGAATGTCAAAGTTGGTGAAGCGCCACCTGGGAACACCAGTCCCACTAACTGCTCGGGGGTTGTATCAATAGAAAGCTTTGCCTTATCCATTGCTGATAGAACGACCTGTTTATGTACCTGCGAGGCCATGAGCAGTCCCCAGATAGAGATGTCTGCTTGAATCTTTTTCAGCTGCTTCAGTAAAGCTTCCTCCTCCAATTGTTTCTCTTTCTATTTCTCTGTTTCCTTGTCTTTCCCTGATACCTCTGGTTGATCCAGGTGTGGAGGCTTAAAATACCGCCCACTTCGAGTCATGTGGTCAACTTCCTCGGTATACCACGTATTATCCGGGAGATTTTGTCCCCAGTCCTCATCAGTATGGGCCAGACGCAAATCATCGTCTTCTCACCACATTTCCTCGACAATCGACAAACAACTATCTGGTTCTGTTGCAGTTGTTCCTGTGTTCACAACACATTCTGTCCCCGCAGGACCCTTGGCTTTTCTTGCCCTTTGATCAGTCTCAATTCTCTCCTGGTTGAACCGCTTCAGCGCGGCCTCCTGTTCTGCATTATCTGTATACAAACCGCCTAATTCCCGAGCAAAATTCTCCGTACCGGTGCTCTCCGGCAGTTTTTCTTTGTTGTCGACTGTTCTGGCCATTGCAGATGTTCCTGTTTCTAACTATTCCTATTTAGGCTGAGACCCCTCATCGATATCCGACTCATCACTAAGCCACCCCGTATTATCCGTTGCTCCATTCAGGTCAAACCAGTTAATGTGCACATCCCCCGAATCCTGTTCGTCGAAAAATTATAGATTAGCGATGTCCTCCTCAAGGTCTACTAAATCATCCAACCCCTGACTTGGCCTGTCTTTCCAGACTACATTTACCTCTATTCCCTCTGGCAATTCCACCCTCGGCTTGGCCTGATCAGTTGGTGCAATAAAGCGACAAGGATTGTATGCTTCCTCAATTAAGCTTGCAGAGCCCTCAGGCATGCCCTCTTCTGTCATGGCCACGACCATGGGTTCAGTTCGAGGTATTGATGTGTTCATCATGCATAAATCTATGCATTCTGGAATGAACAACGCCGGCTTAGGCATGTGGGAGGGAGTGATGTATATGCTGGGTCGTACGGGACGGCCATTGTTTGGATCAGGTTTACTTGCCTGGGTGGAGGAGGGGGTTGTTGCTTATGTGGTGGGAGAGGGTTTGTGGTGACATTTGGCTTGTCAGGAGGTTGTAGACACCCCATTTTTGACCGCTCTTAAGACTTGGGCGCTACTGATGGTTTACTTGGTGATGGAAGTTGTGCAGTGTAAATGTCACGTCCCCAAACCCGCCCCTAAAAGTTTGGGCATGACCACCTCAGAAGCGGACATAAAACCTGATGAATATAATCTATGGGGCCTGAACGGAAGCATTTAATATCATATAATAGCGTAAAATAATATCCATTGAGCTAACACTACTATGCCAGGATCACAAACAGAACATAATGCAGATAAATATACAGTGACGTGCATCTGAAAATAGCTATGTACATATACATATACAAACCCAACCCTCTAGGTCGAGCATATAACAAAAACATGGAAAGATAAACGGATTATATACACATCAGGCTTAACAGACATTTAGGGTACAAATTATAAATTTAGCAAAAACTCCATAACTTGAACGGTCAACATCTAAGAGTTTAGATACTCAGGGGTTGACAACTGGGTGACAGAAGCCACAGGTTAAGGTTGATCTCCAGGTTGAGTGCCTACAGAAACAGACATAAAATAAAGTGAGCCAAGCTCAGTGAATAATAGTACATAACAATTCAATGCTTAATATGAAATATTCTACATACCTGTGTATTTATCAATAAAGAGAACATATGGTTAATTTGTTTCTGTATACATAGCAAAGTATTTCGTTCAGAGAACTTGTCATATCTTGAACATTCGGAGTTCCGTAGCGTATCTAGGCATTTTGGGAAAATTATCCAGGAAACGTATCATATCATAAACATGTCAGAAGTTCATAACACTTTTATCATTTCAGAAAAATACTTATCATATTAAACATTTCGTAATCCAAAATATGGATTTCATTAGACATTGTATAGCATAGTCATTTTCAAAATCATTTATCCGAAAGTATCTTTTACAGAACGGCCTTGGGCCCAACTTTAAACAGAGTGGCTTGAAATCCTTAACGAAATGGCATGAAATTCTTGACAAAATGGCATGAAGCCCTTAACTTGTAATGGCATAAGCCCTTGTAACTTGTAATGGCATAAAGCCCTTGTAATGGCATAAAGCCCTTGTAACTTGTAATGGCATAAAGCCCTTGTAATGGCATAAAGCCCTTGTAACTTGTAATGGCATAGAGCCCTTGAAAATGGCATAAAGCCCTTGTAACTTGTAATGGCATAAAGCCCTTGAAAATGGCATAAAGCCCTTGAATACTTATATGAACTCAAGCGGTGTCTCACATCGTATTTTATCAACATGAAGTTGTTTTATTCATTCCATTACTTCTTTACATAATTAACTTCATTCATGTAGAGACATAGGAATCATGCGTAAATGAATTATTAACCGAGGCCACATATATCATTACCATATGCTTAATAAGGACAAAATAACCCACATTCTAACATGAATCACATAATAATGTTAAACATTTGCATGCATGTCATAGGTTCTTAACGACCTTAGGTCCATATGTATCACAATGGGATAATCTTAGTTTCATACAGATACTTGGTTTAAAGATGAACATAATTCCATGTATTCATTCAGAAACGACGTGGTTTGCTTATAAATAATAGAGAATTATTATTCATTATTAACAGAACAGAGTCATTTCAAAGTCATACCGATGTATGCCAATCTTTCAACGTTCACATTGACTTTCAATCATTATAAATGTTCGTCTAACATGTTCGTGTAACACTTACAAGTAACAGAGCGTTAGTGATAATAATTATCAATGGTAAATAGAAGGTACATCCTCATACTAGTACTCACAGTGTGTTGGTGGTGAAATTATTCCTCCCGAAGCGTGTCCTACACACATACGAAATCACACATTAATTCTCTAAATCATTTTCCCTAATTTCCTTTCTCATTTTAACATGATTCACAATGCTCATAACAAAGTTCATTCGTAAATTTTAACATTATTTTGAAACATCTCAGAAATCCAATTAAACTTGTACACATATCATTCATCCCCCCAATTTCATGATTCTTCGTTCAATTTGGGCAAAATCATTATTTATCACCACAAATTAGCCTAGGGTTTCAAGAAAAATAAAGTTTTCCATAAAAATTTAAACTTCTCATACCATGACCTTACATCCCAATTTTCTCCTTGATTATACATCTAAGGGTTATACTCCATCACATTAACCCATCAATTGAACCCTCAATGCTTCAAACCCGAAATCCCCCAATCTCATAATTAATCTATATGCTCAAAATGAAAATTGTATACTTATACAAGGAAAATACCTCAAATCTATCTATGGATGTAAGTATTGAAGAGTATTCAAACCCTTACCTCAATAATCAAGCAAATGGGTGAGCTTGAGAAGAAGCCTTCACAAATCCAAGTTCTAATCGGGTAAAAACATTGATCCTCCCTTGTTCTCCATCCTTGATGCCAAAAACCATGGTGGATCGTGAGCAAAGTAAAGGGATTCAAGGATTTGGGGCTAGGGTTTCGGACTTAGGCGAAGAGGAAGGAAGAGGGAAGAAGAAACATATAAAAAATGATCCAAAATCTCGTTTTTAAAGCTGCTGTCCCGAAAACCCCGCTCGAGCGGACCTGCTCTTAGCACAGATTCCAAAACTTCAAACATGCGTAACTCTCTCATCCGTACTCCGTTTTAGGTCGTTCTTGTGTCCAAATTGAAGCCCCGGAGATAAGCTTTCCAATGGTTCTAACCTCACATCCAAATTCAAAGTGTGTAAAAAGAAAAGGGCAAAAGAGTGACGGCTGGTCGCAGACAAATTACTCTAATTTAAGCTTTTGGTCCAATCTTACTTTACGATCATATTACCACCTCAATCAATACTCCAAAATAAAATAAGAAGGTTCCAAATACACTACTACAATGTCAAGGGCAATCTTACTTTTCACGCTCGAGCGCCTCTTCCCACGCTCGAGCGTGCACAGACCAATAAAGCAGTCCGCTCGAGCGTCGAATCCTCCGCTCGAGCGGAGATTCACAACTCCCAGAATCTCTGGCTGTCTGCAAAATTGCTGGGAACCCCAAAAGTCCGCTCGAGCGTCAACTCCTCCGCTCGAGCGGAGGGAAAAAAAATTCTAGGTCGTCACAGTAAAGGTTCGATTTCTTCGGTAAGAGGAGAGTCAAACCCTAACCTCACACCAAATTTTGGACCAAAGCTATTTTGGATGGTTTTTAGACCTTAAAACCCTCTCTTTCAAAATATTTTTGAAAAGAAGTTTCTACGATGTTCCGAAGCTCACATTTTGTCAAATGTTGCGCTTTTCGGTAAACCGAGCAAGGACAAAGTGGAAATGAATGAAAGAGAGGTGAAATCTTTGAAAAATCTTTCAAAACACCTTGTCTAGGGGTTTGAAGTTGAAGAAAAGAGGAGTGGAGGGGAGAAACCTAGTTGAGGAAGAAGTTGGGCATCAATCCGGTTGGACCGAAACTGAGCAACCTTCACTAAAATAGGGATATCTCTTAGCACACTTGGAATTTTGAGGTGAGGCTTCCACCATTGGAAATCTTACTTCTGGGGCTTCAATTTGGACACAAGAATGACCAGAAAAGGAGTCCAGATGAAGGATTTATGCCTAGTGCAAGTCGGGGGCTGGAGTTAGTTTTTGCCGTCAGCCTCTATGGGAGTGCATCGGCCACAATTGGAGCTCATCAGCCATAGGTTGGCCAAAAGTGAACCTAATCGGCCACAAATGATGGCCGGTCGGCCAACAAAGTGGTCGGTCGGTCAGAAATGTCCAGAAAGCCCAGAATTGGCAGATATTTCTCCTCCAGCTGTTTCCAGCTTGTGCCACCTGTCCTAGCTCAGATATTTTCGACCAAGCTTGATATTTTGCTATATAATGAAGCCTTATATCTCATATTCAAGGGGTTAGAAGATAGGAGGATAGATTAGAACAATTTTGGCAAAAGATTTGGGAGCCTCTCTCTCTCTAGAAACTCTCTCTAGATTTCACTCTCTCTAAGGATTTTGTGCTAGAAGGCTTGCATACATCCATCTTCAACCTATCAACCCTTAAGAAGACTTGATCACCATTGGGCTGAGGTCCCTTGGAACTTGTTTTGGGCCGCTAAAGCTTGGTTTTAACTCAGAAATCTTGCTGTTTGGCTTCAAGAGTAAGCACTTGTCCCTCTAAAGCTTTGTTTTGCATGCTTGTTTTACCACCTTTGCAAACTGTTTTTGGTTTGATGTTGAACTAAAGAAAACTCTGTTTTCAGTCCTAAAAATGATGGTTTAGGCCTATTTTGTGTTAGGGGGTTGTCTCTCCCTTTTGCTCCTTGGCTTGTAAAGCCTTTTGAGCTATCTTTCAACCTTTTCAAACAACTTCTTTTTGGCCTTAAAACCACTGAATTCTAGAGGAATTTCAGTGGTAGAAAACTTGTTTTGAGGCTCAAAATAAGAGGGGGTGGTCCCCCCTCCTCTTGTCTTGTTAGCATGCCTTGTTGGCCTAATTATTGAGCATGTTTTTCTAGCATGTGTTGGCTTGTTCTTAGCTTATTTTGGGCTTATTTCAGCATGTCATAACTCTGATTTTGGTTGGTGAGTTCACCTCTTGCATGCTTCATACACTTGTAGTGTAAATCTTGCTTACTAGTCTAACATGCTTGATGTTTTGGCCAATCATGCTAGCTCATTTTAGCTTAACTCTAGCTTGCTTTAGCTATTGTTTTAGCATGCTTTAGCTCTGTTTTGAGCCGGTTTGATCACTCGAGCTTTGCTTCCTATGCTTGTAGTGCAATTGTGCTAAATTGCCTAACATGTGCTATTGTATTAGCCTTTCATTCTAGCTATTCTTAGCTTATTTCAAGCATGTTTTAGAACTCCATTTGGGCTGTTTTAGGACTCTTTTGGGTTTCCTTGGTCATATGATTTATGTTTTGTATAGCTATAGTGCAAGTGCCTATGCTAGTTTTAAGTTTTGAGCCTCCTAGCATGCTTCATTTGTAACATGTGCATGATTTGGCATCATTTAACATGATATTTTAGAGCATATAGTGTTGTCACACTTCCATGTTTTTCACTCTTTAAGTGCTTTTAAGAGTGGACCTTTATGCCTAGTTGATGAGCCATCACATGAGCATGTGTTCTTGGCCCTTTTGTGCCTAAGTTTTGGTGTGTTGACCACTGTTTTGGAGCCTCATAGGTCTGTCCATATGTGATTTAAGTCCATTGAGCATTGTATTGCATGCCTCTTCTATGATGCTCTTTACTTGCTTTCATGCTTTAGCCTCCAAATATGTCATGCATGCATTGTTTGCATGGTAGAATCTTGTGCATGCCATTCTAGCATTGTTAGGAGAGCATGTTGTTTGCATGTTGTTGCATTGAATGTTGTTTGCATGTGTGTTGCATTGCATTGTGTTTGGATTGGATGTTGATCCAAACACGAGAAACGAGGGACATTTCATACTTGAAGTGATGAAACGTGCCTCATTTCTCAATCACTGACCCTCTTGATCAAGCATGATAGAGGTGTAGGCTTATTGTGTCATTTGTGCATTCATTGACATTGAATTGTGCAAACTTGGCTTCTTTGGCCATCATGCATTGAGATGCATGATTGATGGTCTGAGAGTCGAATACCGCACTCCCTTGAGCTTGAGAAATGATAGGGAGGGTGGTTGTGCACACATACCTTGCAAATACACTGCCATGCCTCTGTTTGTGCTCTGTTGTAGCAAAAGGAGAAATTGCAGGAAGCAGTGGCCGACCGGCCATCAAGGCTACCGGCCGGCGACCAAGTCTGCCGATCGGCTATCAAAAGTGGCTGATGACCATTATCTCTGGCCGATGGCGATTCCTCTTGGCCGACCATCTCTCAGCATGTTCTTAAGGTGGATCAGAAGCATCTAGGAAGTTGGCACAATTTTCAGAAGTTCAAAAGAATGCAAACAGAGGCATTAGAGGCACGGTAGTGGATTTCCGAGCGAGGCGATCGAGCATGCATGCACTTCTCGCCCCGAGGCCATTTTAACTGCTTTGTTTAGCTAGTTAATTTGCTGATTTTGTAATTAATTAGTTAATGTATTTAGCTAATTTATTTCATCTTTGTAATATTCTAATTAGCTTAGTATAGCTAGTTTCAATTTGATTTGTAATTAATTAGCTTAGCGTAGCTAGTTAGTTGATTTATTCGGACCCTCCGTCGAGAGGGCACATTGTTGTAATAAGCGTGCGTGTGTGTGTGCATGTCTTCCAAACCCATGTCTTTCTCCCTTTTACTTATCCGCTTTCAGTGGTTAGATTAGGGCATATTTCAATTAGCATACTTATGCTTGCATGCGTGCATCATTCATTTTGTCTTGCATGCACCGAGCTCGACGCATCATTCAAACTGTATTGTATTTCAATTCCTATTTGAGTACATGTATCAAATTGTAGCATTCATATGCCATCTTAGATAGCCGAGCCTATTTTAGTTGCATTTTTGCATGTGTTGTATTAGGCATCTTAACATAGCTAGGATCATGCGTGATTACTAACTATCTTTTGTTTTGGCTTGGAGTACACTGTGAGTGTTTATGCTTTAGCATCCTTGCATGAGTGTGAGTGTTGCCATGACAGCATGTTTGCCATGAGGCTACGTGCTTATGTGTTTAACTGCGTGAATGCCTGTGGATGAAGGCTTTATTACTTGAATTGGAACAATTCATCAAAATGTGAGTTTCAAGCCCACTTGAAGGTGGCAAAATCATGTTTTAAGCCCACTTGAGGGTGGCAAATCCGCGTCTTAGCCTACTTGAGGGTAGCAACTTCAAACCATTTTCGAAAAACAAACATGAGATGTTTTGTTCCAATCTGCATGATTGAGTCTATACTTGTATGCTGTGCGCATCACATAGTAAGCTAGCTAATAAACCGGAATAAGAACGCATGTGTTTTCAAAAACAACATATCATGTTAGTAGAGGCCGATCCTTTGATCGGGCGAGCGGGGGTGCTCATTTTAGGACCTTCCCCTCTCGTACCCAAGTTCTCGAGCCGAGGTAACTTTGGTGATGACGGACACGTGGCCTTAGGCACGAGTCAGGGTTTCCTAAATTTCCCAAAAATAAAATATTTAGGTGGCGACTCTGAAATCTGGCAAAGCAGTCCATGTTTGGCGCTTTTTGATTAAAATCGATTTTCCAAAACGATTTTTCGGATTTGGACTCTTTGGTGATTTATCAGTCTTACATTGCACTTTGTGAGATTAGATTCAGAACCGTGACAGGAGTCCGAACCGTAATAGCTAGAACTACAATTCGCGCCCTCGTGCGCGGAGCGAGTTCGGGCGGTCTACAGAGGTGCTATTACTTCGTTGTCAATGAGATCCTGAATCTCATGACGTAATCTGAAGCATTGGTCAGTATCATGCCCATGCTGCTGATGGAAGGCACAATACTTGGCTGGGTTATGTGTGAGAGGGAGGGGATTCGGCAATGGACGTGGTTCTAGGGGCTTCAGATACCCTTTCCTAATCAGGACCCTAAAGGCTGTTGATAAAGACATGTAAAGTAGGGTGAAGGTCCTCTGGCCTCTGGGTGGGTACTTTGCAGGTGGTGGGGTGGTTCCAGATTTGTCGGTAAAGGGTGTGGCTGTTTTTGGTACAGTGGTGACCATTCCGACATCAGAAGCCCTTGCGGCTGCAGTGCTACTTGTAGCTGCATTCGAACCGCGTGTAAAGGCCCTTTTGGGCTGCTCCTTCTCTTGGTCAATCAGACCCTATTTCATAGCATCCTCTATCTGTACCCCAATCTCGTGAAGATCAGCAAAGGTGGGTAGGGGTAAGACAATCATTTTCTGCATCAGCTTCGGTTGCAGATTCCAGACGACCATCCTTATCTGATCTTTCTCAGTTGGCCTGGTTGGCATCATGGAGGCCTTGGCCTTCCACCTAGTGACAAAGTCAGAAAAGCCCTCCTTCAGCTCTTGTCTAGTTGCCTCGAGATCATGAGTTGTGACCTCGATTTGAGTATTGTATGAATATTGGGCGACAAAGGCCTCAGCCATCTCTTTCCAACTTCTCTTCATGGAATTCTCTAGTTTGGCATACTAGATAGCCGCAATACCTGAAAGGGTCCGGCCAAAAAGGGATAGTTTATGGAGTCTAGTCAGGCCCATCGGCTGCAAGATATCTAAAAAGATCCTCAAATGGACCATAGGATCGCCCGAGTCGTCAAAGCGATCTATATGAGGCATTTTAAATCTGTCTGGCAATGTCACCGCCGAATCTATGTACCCATCCTCTATATCTGGGATCGAGTTGACTCCCTGAGCTCGCTTGAACAGCTTCTCAAGCTTGCTTACTTTCAAGGCTGTAGGATCGACCTCAAATGCGAATGGTGTATCTGTTGGATAGGCCGGTGCCTTGGAGGTCTGAGGCGGGAGTGACCCTATTGTCTGAGGTGGGACTGGCCCTGCTGGAATGTCCGTATTCTCCTGGACATTAGTTGTATCCCCGGGTATCAGAACCCTAGGTGGGGGTGGGGGCGAGGCAGAAGCTGCTGTTTGTTGTGGTTGTTGTTGTTGTTGCTATTGAAGCCTAGAAATGAGTTGAGCTTGCTGGGCGACAACCTCTGTTTGGCGAGCGATAACCTCTGCTTGATGGGCAGCATCCCGCTGCATGGTCTCAATGGTTTGTTGGAGTTGATGCATCATTTCCTCCATACTGACTGAGGGGTGTTGATCTGTCTGTTCTGGTCTGTACTCTGTTTCTGAGGTGGAAGCAGAAAACCGGGTCTCACTAAGAACAGGTAACTGACGAATCGGTGAACTATGTCAAACTCTTCTTCGTCTCGTAACCGGGGGGAGTGAAGCAAACATTGGTTATCCTCTCACAAGATCCCCAGATGAATAAAGCCTCTTAACTCTGGTCCAGAGTGCTTGGGGGGTAACTACCTCGTCGGAAGCAATGATGAACTACTACCTTGCAAAAAGAAAAATAAAGCAAAAGGAAACAATAATCAGCAAACGGACAGCACCTCGGCTTATATAAAGACAACACACAGTTGAAATTATAAGCTGGAGAATCTGTACTCAAATACTAATTTCTACCCCCCAAATTTTCTACCTCAGAACTGATACCCCGAAACTGGTACCCAGACTTGCTACTGATACATGGATTCCTGTAGAGACACACCCTAACAGCACATAGCAAGCAAGTGAGAGCCAAAACACCTCTATGGTGGGGTAGGGTTTCCCTGTCCTAGTTTTGTCAGGAACTAGGGGCTCACTATGCACGCATGCGGTTTCAAACAATCCTACATTCGGGTGAGCAACCTGTCCTAGTTTGGAACAGTCTCTACGGCTTCCGATATGCAACTAGGTCAATTGGTCAAAAAGGTGTCTCAGCAAGACCACCTAATATACCTCTCGCACCTAATACCAAGAAGTGAAAGGTGGATCAAACGGTATAGCAGTAGTCCAGATCCAAGGTTTGTGTTCCCATCGTGGCACAGCCTGCAACCGATCAGCCTTATGGCATGCTTTTCCAAGCAAGACTCCAGCAAATCGTTTAGGAATAGTAGATGGCAAACACTGTGACTTAGGTGCACCAATGAAAATGCAATGCAAAGAAACACATAAGTGTAGATGAAACAACATATCATGAGTTTGAGTCAAGTTCTCTAAATCCCCAGCAGAGTCGCCAGAAACTGTAGCTCGACTTTCTTTGCGCGCCCCCCTTTCGAAAAGGCGCGAATTGGTCTCCTACAGTTCGGACTCATGTCACGGTTCTGAATCTAATTTCACAAAGTGCAATGTGAAACTGATAAACACCAAAGAGTCCAATCCGGCAAATCATTTTGGAAAATCAGATTTTGAATCAAATAATGCCAAAACTAGACTACTTTGTCAGATTACAGAGTTGCCACCTAAATGTTTTATTTTTGGAAAATTTAGGAAACCCTGACTCATGCCAAAGGCCACGTGTCCGTCATCACCAAAGTTGCCTCGGCTCGGGAACTTGGGTACGAGAGGGGAAGGTCCTGAAATGAGCACCCATGCTCGCCCGATCAAAGATCGGCCTCTACTAACATGATATGTTGTTTTATAAACCTCATGTGTTCTTTTCTGATTATTAGTTAACTTTACTATGTGACGCACGCATACAAGTATAGACTAAATTGCGAGAATTGGAACAAAACAATTCATGTTTGTTTTCGAAAATGGTTTGAAAGTGCCACTCGCAAGTGGGCTAAAACGCGGATTTGCCACCCTCGGGTGGGCTTTAAAACATGATTTTTCCACTTCACAAAGTGGGCTTAAAACTCACAATCATCGAATTATTCCAATTCTAGCAATAAAGCCTTCATCCACAGGCATTCATGCAATTTAGCATTTAAGCAAATAGCCTCATAGAAAGCATGCTATCATGGCAACACTCAAATTCATGCAAGTATGTTAAAGCGTAACACTTACAGTGTACTCCGAGCCAAAACAGAAGCTAGTTAGAAATATGCATGATCCTAACTATACAAGATGCCTAATGCAACACATGCAATATGCAACTAAATAGGCTCGGCTATCTAAAATGGCACATGAATGCGACAATTTGATACACGTGTTCAAATAAGTATATTGAAATACAATGCAGTTTGAATGATGTGCCGAGCCCGGTGCATGCAAGACAAATGAATGATGCAAACATGCAAACATAAGGTATGCTAATCGAAACATGCCCTAAACTAACCATCGAAAACGGTTAAGTAAAATGGAGAAAGAAGTGGGGTTGGAAGACATGCACACACACACGCACTCTTATTACAACATTGCGCCCTCTCGAAGAAGGGTCCAAATAAATAAGCTAAGCTAACTAACTAATCTAATTAAACTAATTAGATTAATTATTACAACACTTCAACTAATTAACAATCTAATTAATTGAGTTACAAAACCAATGTATACTAACTAAAACATGCAAGATATGTTATGTAAACTAGGCTGCCTCAGCTTTGCCTTGGGAATTGAACATGCATGTGCTCGGTTGTCGCCCCAAAATGCCTTCCAATTTGCTCTTGAGAGGCTCTATTTGCAGGGTGTCTTCAAGAAGTTTCTACTCCACCTTACCAAATCAATGCGGGGGAATGCACCAGTGGCCTGCCGGCCATGGGAAGCTACTGCCGGCCAAAGATGTGCACTACCGGCCAATGATGAAACAGTGCTGGCCATCAGTGAGGCACTGCCGGCCACTAGTGTGCTACATCACCATTCTGCAACAGAGCTCAAACCAGAGGAAAATGGAGGGTCTCCCAAGGGTATATGTGTACTATGCCTCTCCTTATTATCTCAAAATATCAAGGAAGAGGCACCATTGGATCCAAAACCATCAATCAAGCATCTCAATGCATGATGGCCAAGGATCCAACTTGTACAAATTTAATAAATGCACAACAAACAATACTCTAAGACAACTACCTTATCAAGGATGATCAAAGGCAATGGAGACAAAGGAAATTGGCTCATTTTTATCACTTTGAGTATGAAATGGACCAATCCACCTTGTGTTCAATATAACATCCGATTGAACACAATGCAATGCAACACAACAATGCTTATCTTAGTATGTTTTACTTGGTCCAATTCTTGTTTTCACATTTTAAGTTACCAAACCATTCTTTAATTGATTTGTCCAATTGTGAAAGTCCTCTAATGAGAAGGAGGTCAACCAAAAGAATGGTTTAAAGCATGGGGAAGACCATGCCTTTGACTAGGAGGAACCCTCAAAAGAGGGTTAAAGCCATTTAAGCATAAGCCTCAATCCCAAGCATTAAACACAATCTCAAGATTAACCAATCCTCAAAACAAATAGAAAAATGAAGAAATGAGGGAGGTGGTAGAATTTCAATGCTGAATTGGCATGAAACACAAGACTCTAACATGTAAACAACTCATGTACAACATGTTGAAAGACTTAGGCATTAAAACTAGCGAAGAGCTTTACACTAGAACCATGCAATATCAAACTCAAATGGTCAAACCAGCTCTGGACAGACTTCAAACATGTCAAAATAAAGGCCAAAACATGCTGAGATAGAAGTCCATAAGGCAAGAAAATCATGCTCAAGTATTGGCTCACAAACAAGGCATAAGGCACAACTCTCTAAAGTGAAAAAAGAGTGGAATATGTGAGAGTATGACAAGGCTACATGCACTGAAGTCATGTGTGAAATGATGCTATGGCACACAAACAACTCAATCAAAGCATGCTAGAGGCCTTAAAACTCAAAGCTAGTAAAGCCATTTACACCATAGCTATACAAAGCATGCCTTACATGACCAAGAAGGCTCAAAACAGAGCTAAAGCATGTTAAAATATGAGCAAAAACATACTGACATAGAGCTAACACAGGCTAGAAAGGGAAGTTAACTCATTAAGCATGATAAGCTTGTAAGCATGATTACAGTACAAGTACCAAAAGCAAGCAAGAAGTGACCCAAGCACCCAAAAACAAAGTTGAAACATGCTAAAACAAAGCCAAAATCATGCTTTAACTAAGCTACAAAAGGGTAGAAAAGCATGCTAAACTAGTAGACCATCTACACAAGCAAACAAGATACAAGGAGGGGAGGTCACCCCCTCCTATCTAGGACCTCAAAACCAACTTTCTACCATTGAAAAAACTCTAAGTTTCAGTGGTAGAAAGGCCAAACAAAGGGTGTTCCAAAGGCTTAGAAAGGTGGCTCAAAAGGCTTTACAAGCCAAAGAGCCAAGGGGGGAAACCACCCCCTAACCAAACAAGGCTTAAACCAACATTTGAAGACCTTAAAACAAAACTTTTTTGAGGTTAAAACCAGCTTCAAAGTAGCATACAAAGATGACCAAGCACTTAATCAAAACAAAGCTTAAAAGGGACAAGTTTTTACCCTTGAAGCACAGTAACAAAATAGCAAGAAGAGAGCCAAACTTCTGAGCCAAAACCATTCCAAGGAGCTCAAACAAGGCCTCCAAGATCCTCAACACTAAGGTGAAGGTGTTTGGCTAAGGGTGCTAGTGCAAATGTGTAGAGAAAGTTCAATTTCAAGCACAAAATATAGAGATGGGGAATTCTAGAGAGAGAGAGAGAGAGAGAGAGAGAGAGAATTCTTGCTCAGCTCAAACTTTGTAACCCTTTGCATGCATATAGATGAGCTCTATATATAGGAGATACAAGAAGCCTTCAAAGAAATCCAGCCATCCACGTGGGTGCAGATGAGCTCATCTGTGCAAACAGCTGTCAAAATATCTACAAAAATATCTTCTGAATACACTGGTGGCCGGCCGGCCATCAGTGGTGGCTAGCAGGGCCTCATTGGTGGCCGGCAGGGCCTATCAGTGGCCGGCAGGGCAAAGTCCATGGCCGGCAGTGCCCCACCATGGTCAGCAGTGCTCCAAAAGCAACATGCCAAAAGGACCAAAACATGGTCCAAAAATGAGATAGAATTGAAATAGGGTTTGGAAAGAGCAAACCTGGCACATTCTATCGCGGAATTCGAGTGCTCGACGAGCAATTAGACTCATTGCTGGATGTACCTGGGAGAACATCTAAGTCTTGAGGACGGTCAAAAATGGGGTGTCTACAGTAGGCCTTAGCATTAGCCTCTTCAATCTCCTTATTTTTAGAGGCCAGCGCCTCAGCAAGCATCTTCTCAGCTATGGCAGTCCGCTCCCCGACAGCTTTTGTAGCCTTCTCCGATTGAGCCTTGGCAGTGTTAATCACTGTTCTCAGCTTCTCTCGCTGTTTCTCGGACTTATTGAGTTTGGCAAGATAGTCGGTGGCCTCCTGAGTTTTTTTGGTTAGATCCTTCTTGGCCAACTTATGTTGGATAAATAAGGAGTGGGCATACTGGACAGACTGCAAAAAGAACAAAGTATTAGATAAGTCAAAAAATTTCTAAGTATTGACTACTAGAAAGAAAGTAAAGAACCTTACCAAAATAGAGTTTCTCATCATCATGGCGAAGTGTTCGTACTCATTGTACTCACTGAAGTTTGACATGTTGATAGGCAAAAGTAGGGTAGTAGAGAGAGTAGTAGTGACCTCGGGGTGCTTCTGGGCGCTGTCTCTGACCTTTAGAGGTTAGTCGTTCACAATGATTTCAAAGAACCATGAGTCGTCTTTGGAGACCTTGGGGCCCAATGAGCAGAACCATTTCAGTTTGGGAGCTTGTGCATATCCTGATGTTATCTGGGAGATAGGAAGGCTATCCTCAGGGTCTTTCTTCTTAGAGGAGGAAGTGGCAGTTCGCTTAGGCTTGGCCTTAGCTTTGTCCCTTTGGACACTCTTTTGATTCTGGACTAAGAGTGGAGATGGGGAGGAATAAATGGTAACGAAATTGGGAATGTCACTGAAAAAATCCTCTATGACTTTGCATCTTATTTCTTTCGAAGTGGAGGCGATCCTGACACCGGCACCAAGTCTAAAAGCAAGAAAGATTAGGGAAGGATTTGCTGGATCGTAGGTCGAGAGGTCTAGACCTCGGCATTTCTTGCTTATGGTCTTACCTGCAAGTGCATTGGAAGGTCAGCACTGACGTTGGCACTAGAATGGCAGAGCGTGTTGTGATGGGGCTGATGTGGATGTTGATTGACTGGGTCAGATATGGAGCCCTGGTCTAGGCGAGGTGAGGCTGTCGGTGTTATTGTTGATGATGGAGTCCTACTTCTGGACGGAACGTCAGGAAGAGGTGACTTGTATGTCGGGATGTAGTTGAGAAGGAGAGTAACCTTTCGCTCATTGATGGGAAAGTCCAAGAGCCTGGTATGGTCTTTTCACTTGACGTAGGCCTTGTGGAAAGATTTGTTAGGTTGAGGTAGATCTGTAAAAATAAAGAAGGAAAATATTAGAAATTTGACTAAGTGTGTAATGCTAGTTTCTAGAGTGTGTGGTCTAAGGAACTAAGTCCTTACCTTCATAATCCGTAAAGATCCCTTTGCGCAAGAGATAGAGACGCATGTTGTTGTCTGGAACAAATTCCCAGTTGCCCGAGACGATGAGATAGTCTTCCCCAGCACCTTTGTTGGAGTCTAAAAGGTCGGTTATCAGCTTATAGACGGTGGACCTTGGTTTCAGGTAGTAAGAGATGCCATTGGTGGATTTGAGACTACACATAGTGTAGCAGTACTGGACATCGGGGAAGGTTAACCTAGCGTTGTGTCAGCAGCACAACTCGGCTATACCGTTAATGATTTTAAAGGTGTTACTATCTAGCTGTGTGGGGTTGAGTTTGTAGTAATTCATCATTTGGAGAAATAGGATGTTGAGGGGGAATTGGATTCCATTTTCTACAATCGATACCATAAGAAAGGGCTTGTAGTCATCCTCGAGCATGATTGAATTGTTTTTTTCTAGCTAGTCGAATTTGGACATCATCTGGCATGTCAAATTCTCGGCGAAAGTTTTGGATTTTGGTCAGGGTGTCTACTCTCCACCTATGCATACCCATGGTCTTTGTAAGCCAGAAAGTTTAGGTTTTCTTAGGGTTTTCTTGCACAAAGATCTTGGGAAACTCTACGGAGATTCTGGAAATCACTCATTCTAACCTAGGGAAGTTCTTTAATTTTGAATGCTTTGGTTTGAAGGTTCTGGGTGAACTTATCAATGTTCTAAGTTTTTGTTTTCCTAGTGTTACAACGAACCCCAAATTCTAACCAAGATTGTGCAAGAACAATGGCAATATGCAAAGAATGGCAGTGAGCAATCTAGAAACAGTAAAGAAGTATAGATTTAGAGCATGAAGATAGAGGAGAATTGGATTGCAGAAATTCAAGAGTGATGAGCATTCAAATATGATGAAAATAGGCTGAACTAAGTGCAAAATGTGTAAAGAAAGAATATAATATGCTTACAAATTGAGGAATATTGGAAATTTCAGAAGAACAAGTTTAAGAACACAAGAACCGAAACTTAAAAGACAAGAATGAGGGACTTACAAGTCGGGAATGGAGAGGTGGATGCTGGATTTGAGATCACCGGAGTGAGGCGGTGCTTTTGGTCGGAGCGGAATGCATGAATAGTCGCCAGAGATGGTGATTGGAGTGGTTGCGGTAGAGAGCTTTGAAGGGTCAGCAATGGAGATTTCTAAAGTTTAGAGTGAGAGAAGAGAGAGAGAGAATTGAGGATGTGAAATGAAAGGTCGGAGAGAAATAGAAGAGTTTTATGGGAAATGCATAGAGGCGGCAAGGCGAAATCATTTCAAATCCTTGCATGACGTGCCTAACTGACGTCATCTAACGTCAGACGGTGTGGGAAAAAGTTGAAATGACGCATTTGTTAATAGCATGTGACAGGGACGAGCCAATGAGATGGTGCCACATGTCTTGGTGGTTTCAAAGTTAGTTATAGAAACAAACTTGGAATCTTGAAATCTTGAACTAGCAGGTTGTGACCTCGGCTAGTAGCATGATCTCGGTTGAGATGTTGTACTTGGATGAGACATAACATGTTGGTTCTTGATTCATGATGAGTGGACACTTGAGTCCTTGTTCCATGATGCCAATGAGCCCTGATCTCGATTGAAGAGATATCTTTCATCATGTCGTTTAGCCGACATATTGGGAGGTTAGACGATGTAGGTTCCATCACCTCAAGATTATGTTGTGCAACCATGCTCTTCCCAAGATTATGTTGTAAGTGGAAGGGACTTTCAACACCTAGAACTCCACTTGTTTTGTTATCGTTCAGGCTTTGACCAGCAGAATTATCTTGCCAACTGGCCATTCTGGCATTGAATTGAAATCAACCAAGGGAGAAGTCGCGGGTGCTAAATCTTTGTCTTCCAATTTGAGTTGCTTGAAAGTCTCATAGTACATTATCTCACACGAGCTCCCTTGGTCAATCAAGATCCGTTTGATGTCGAAATTTTTGATGCGCAGCGTAACTACTAACGTGTCATTGTAAGGGCTTTGAAACCTTGCTAAGTCCATGTTAGAGAGGGTGATGATGTTTGTTGCTTCCGCCTCCCCTCTTTTCATGGTAGGCTATACACTCAGTACTTCTCTCATGTGCTCAGCTTTTTTGATCATCCCTCTGAGGTCGCAGACTCTTTCAGGCTCAATGATCCCATGTATCACGTTAATTACTGCTTGAGGTAGACCTTCCATTGGCATCCCATCCGGTCCATTACGGTCCTAGGGGGCTGGCCGAGCTCTCCTTTCAATGTATTGGTCCAGATGGCCCGCAACCACTAACTCTTCTAGGTGTTGCCCCAATGGTGTGCAATTTTCAATTTGGTGCCCTACTTCATTATGGAAGGTGCACTGATATCAATCGTTGTAGCCCCTTTGCACTTCTCCCACCTTGGCCGGCCGTCGAACGAAGGGTTCGTCACGTATCTCGCTAAGAATCCGATAGATGGGCTTCTTGAACACAGTGGTAATGACGATCCAGACTCTCAACCTCCTTGTCTGGGCGTCTTCACCATTTGGTCGTCGGCCTCGACCATTCTTGTTCGATCGGTCCTCCCGTTCGACTGTGTTAACTTTTGCTGCCGGCTTTTTGTCTAACATCGCTGTTGTGCTGGACTTTACCTTGGTGAGAGCGCCATCTTCGTCTACCCTGATGTGCTGGTGTACTCTCTCCATCAAGGCTTCCATCATGAGGGGTGGTGTCATTGTCATTGAATCCCTCAACTTATGGCCCACCGGCAAACCTCGCTTATACTGCTCGATAGCTAGGTTGGTGGGCCAATTGCCAATCTAGTTGAAGGTCTTCCAATACTTGTTGTTGTATGCCTTCAACTTTTCTTTCTCACCTATGTCAATGACGAGCAACTGGTCTATCTCGACCGGAATTTTGGTGTTTGTCTTGAACCTGGTGACAAACGGCTCTGCCTATTGTGCCCATGAAGCGATGCTGCCCTCTAGCAGTCTCTTAAACCAAGTTAAGCTCAGGTAGCCTAAGCTTGATGGAAACAGGATACACATTAGAGCCTCGTTTTGCCGATGTATAGCCATAACTTGGCGAAAATGGCTCAACTGCATGTAGGGGTCCGATTTCCCAAAGGGTAATAGTGCGTTCTTTATTGCCGGAACGAACGACAAGCTTTGCAACCTTGCTAACGCTTTGTCCACCGGTTCGTAAGCAAGGCGCGACATTGGCATTCCAACCTCGACACTTCTATGTGTCCTAGGAGCCAGTTGTTGTAGAGCAGAGACCCTTTGAGGGTCGCGTGCCTGGGCATCTTCTCTCATTCAAGTCCTCTCTTCTAGCACTATTCGCAGGTCCGTCGACCTAGGCAACTCAGTGTGCTGAGAAGTTGTTTGATGCGTATGTAAGGGTCGATAACTGTTTCCCTCTATGTAAGACCTTTCAGTCCTCGTTCTGTCAGACCTGGAGTAATGAGTCCTGGAAGTTCTTGTTTGTGTGTCACCTGTCCTGAGGCTTCTACTTTCAAATTGCAATGGTGTGATTCGCCTGTCACGATCTCCTATGTGGCGAGAACGCATTCTTCCTTCACCGATCTCTCCCCATTCTACTCATTTGCCTTTTATCTGGCACTTCATCGTCTCCATGTTAGTCGCCATCCTCCTTATTAATTCGTCTTCCTCCTTCACGTGATCCTCCAAAACCTGAGAATCCACCCTCCGTCTTTGTCCATCTAGGCTTTGAGATTGACGAGGATTAGAGGCCCATTTTTCTCGCACCCTTTATGTGGGTTCCGTCGTTGGGGATCCAATTCGGCCATAGGTGGAACAAAAGGCAAGCCCTCGCGCCTCCCGTCCCCTTCTAGGGTTTACCCGTCAATAGCAGAATGTGGCAAGCCTTCGTTGTGCGCCATTGAAATCAATTGAATGAAAACTTGATCAAAAGGTTTGTTCTCTATCGTTTTCCCACAGACGGTGCCAATTGTACGAGCACGAAATAATCTTCTCGTATAATCCTGTTGACCAAGTTTGACTCCTCCTAAGCTAGCCAGCGGGTATGTGCCGAAAATCCCTCCGATGCATAAGTTAGCAAGCAGACAATAGACAATAAGCTCTGTGTATTTGAGAGTAAGAATTGCAATACCTATGCATAGGTTCTGTCATATGCTATTATAGATTCAACATGGCACAGTCCTAGCAGGACTCTAACTCTCCTTTGCAGAGTCCTCCCAGGAGTCTCATACCTAAGGATAATGCATATCCTTAGAATACCCTCCTCACTGCAAGCCAAGTGAGATGGCCACACTCTGTTCGACTGTCGATGCCCAACCGGGCTACCTTGCTCTGAACTGCACCAATAGCCGCACATTGTTCTACCAATAGTCGCACACTGTTCTACTAAGCTGTGTATAGCTCAGCCCTCGAGAAGAAAAACACTTTGGTTCAGTCGTGGACTGTACGAGTAACCAGGTTCAAGATCCAGTCACTACTACTGACCGGTCTATAACAAGCTTGGCCCAAAATCGGGCTACTCAGTATTGTTATCCCAATCTGCTAAACGCCCCATCGCATGCAATCCACTTTATCTAGCTCGGCCAAATTTTGATAACACAAATTACCCTCTTAGATGGCTATTTTTGAAAGACTCAACACTGGTGATCGACTAATAATGTTTATTGTCAAAAATAAAGCCTTCTTCTATCTTTGTAGGGGTAACAAGGAGGATCATAATCATCTTTTATTCAATTGCTATTATTCCAAGAGAGTGTGGGAGGTGCTCATAAGAAAATGCAATGTAAATTTTTAGATCATAAAATTAAGAGCAAAATCTGCTTTATTGTATGACTTAATTCAAAAAAGTACAACTTTGTTGGGCTCAATTTGAGTAATTTAATTCATTTTATTTTATTACTTGGTTATAAGAATTTTAGATTTGGTCATGAGTTAAAGAAAACTTTACCAACTCAAATTAAATTCTGTCAGGATTTGAGTATAGATTGTCAAACCTTAAACATTTTGATTTTTGTTATTAACAATATAAAACCCTAGTATTTAACATGTGCATACATCGGAACTTAAAAACATAAATTTTAGCTTGATTTATGTTTGTTTTAGATTTTTTTTTTTTAATTCATGTTATATTATAAATGACTTAAAGAGTCATGTAGTTACTACTTTCAACTTTTATTTTACGTACAATCATATTATTTCAAAAATATATTAGATTTTACCATTAAAAACAATATTTAAGCATATTAATTATATCGTGTAATGAAAATTAAGTATGGAAATTTTTTAGCATTGAGATATATACATACTAATCTTTTAAAAGTTTTAATATTTCAATGCAAATTTATTAGTTGAATTTAAGGCAAAATATATATACCATTCAACATGAGGAGCATTTTAAAACAAGGCAAAACTCTATACAATCGAGCAATCTAAAGCAATATGTATTTTAGAAGAGGTTAGTTTTATACTTATTCGTATATTTGTCTTTTTATTATTATTGGGAATTGGTACAAATATTTATATTTAAAAGAATGTTTAAATATCTCTTCCTTTCCTATTTTCTCTTTAAGTCTTCTGCCTTGAGCATCTATATGTCCAAACATGTGTATATTAATGTATTTATAAATAATAATATATGTATGTGATATTAAATATATGGGCATATGTATAAATGTATCATAACTTGTATTCACACATTTGTTTTTAAATTGTTGTTCAAGCTATGTTTGGCAATGAATTTTTGGTTAAAAAAACACAAAAGACAAAATTGGCTACATAAGTCAATAAGACAAAATGTTACATCCAAATCATAATCATTTTCTCTCACAAAAGTCTAAAAAAGCCAAAAACAAAAACCAAACGAGGCTAAAAAAGCTAAGCTAAAATAGCCAAAAAGTCGGGCTATTTTAGCTCTTCCCAAACGAAGGCTCAATTTATTTTGTTTAATTGTCCTCTATACAATACTATTTCACATAATTTGTTCTTGAAATCCTTCTTAACTATATTGATTTTAAGTTAATCTTCTCTCCAAATGTTTATCATTCAAAATATATCACTCAAAATTTCAAATCACATTGAAAAAAAAAAAAAAAAAAAATTGTGTTGGGGATGTTTGGAATAGGTGGAGGCACCATGCGTCGTATTCCTTGAGTTCATTTGATTTTAAGAGATTTTTATTTATCAAATAAATTCCTATTTTATATAGGATTGACTAATCTATATATATGTATATATACAATATATTACGCAAAGAAAAATTATTCATTCCCCTAATTTTGCTCTCCCAATTCCACCCCAATAATCTGGAATTAGGGGGTTAAAGATGAGAGAGAGAGAGAGAGAGAGAGAGAGAGAGAGAGAGAGAGAGAGAGGAGTGTGAGACCGCTTCACATGGGTCTTAATGATGTCATTGGGGTTGAAATTAGGGTCCTCAATTAGGAGAAGTGGCATCTCTCTTAAGAAAAATGGATTTTTCATTAGTTTCAAAGGATTAATGTAAATTTCTTAATTTTTTAAAAAATTTTAAACATTAAGAAATATACATGGCACACAAATATCAGTCCATCTAATCATATCTATGATTTTGAAATTTAAAAACCTTAATATAGAAATTTTAAAAAAAAAATCCATATCTAATTCATATCTAATTTGAAATTTAAAAAATTTGAAAGGAAATTAACTTTAGTCTTATATCAAATTTTAAAAATATTTGCTTCCAAATTTTATATATTTATTTTTGAAAACTAAACAGTACATGTGGTGTCTAAAAATTAAGAACTTTTTAGCCGTCAGAATATTTATAGCAGATTTATTAATTAAAAAAGAAATTTCGCATGGCTCATGTAAACATAAATTAAAAAAATACATGTGCAGTGCAAATTTTTATGCCACAACAAAAAATGCATATATCGTGTTTAACCATATATAAGCCTTCTTTTAAAAATGAAAAATGAAAAATATGTGGTATAAGATATACATGGTAAAAACTATTGGTCTATCTAATTTTTTGTGATGGAAAATTAAAAATAAAATTTTAACCATATCTAAGTTGCATCCAATTTGAGATTTATAAGACGAGTCCAAATAAAATTTATTTATTTGTAATTTAAAACCACCGTGAAAATTTGTGAGGAGTAGGTGTATCACATAATAATAGTAGTGGTAGTAGTACTTACCAAAGAATCCAGCAGTTATTTCAAGATGCATAAGCACTACAACAAAAAGCACTTTTGGCGACTAAAACTGCATTTTTCGTCGCTGAAAGTAGTAGAATTGGCGACTAAAATGGAATTAGTCGCCAAAATTGATCACTTTTGCCGACTAAAAGAGTTTAGTTGCCAAATATAAGGGTTTTAGCGACTAAAAGGCAGTTTAGTCGCCGAATGTAGGGGTTTTAGCGACTAAAGGTTGTTTAGTAGCCAAAAGTCACGGTTTTTGGCGACTAAAATGATTTAGTAGCCAAAAGTGATGGTTTTGGCGACTAAAAAACAGTTTCGTTGCCGATTATAGGTGTTTTGCCAACTAAAAACTGTTTGGTCGCTGAAAGTGAAGCTTTTTGGCTACAAAAAAAAATTAGTAGCTAAAAACAGTCAATTACCGACTAAAATTCAGTTTAGTAGCCAAAAGGGGACGTTTTTGGCGACTAAAAATAGGTTTAGTCGCCAAAACTGCTTATTTTTAGGTGGAACTTAATTTTTTAGCGACTAAATAATAGTTAGTAGCCGAAAATGATAGAATTGGCGACTAAAAATTTAATTTAGTCGCCAAAAGTGGCCTAAATTTTTTTTAGTAAATAATTTATGTTTTACATAAATTATATTGAATTAAAATAATTATATTTATATATATTGTTTTGTATTAATACCGGTCAATATACTATATAAATAATATATATTGCATATATATTCATGTGATGTTGTAGTGGCATAGTGAAGGGAGTGTGTTGCAAAAAGGTTTGGAATGTGGGACGGTTGGCGCGGTTCGAAACTTAGAAAAAGCAAAAAAAGTGGGGTTTTTTTTTTTCGACGGAAACACCTTTGGCGACTAAGCCGTTTAGTCGGCGATTCAGTGAGTATTGGCGACTAAATTATTAGTCGGTAAATGTATGATTTTCAAAAGTGCAAAACACTATTGGCGACTAACACTTTGGTCGCTAAAGACCTGTATTTTGGCGACTAAAAAATTATTAGTCGCCAATAGCTACGCCGACCACATATACGCGATAAATGTGGCGACTAAAAAATTTTGTCGGGGAAAGTAAAATTTCGACTTTCGGCGACTAAAAACAGACTTTTGGCGACTAAAAATTTAGTCGCCAAAAGTGCTTTTTCTTGTTGTGAAGCATATCCAACTCCGATTCGGATAGCTGTAGGTTGTGCACCTCACCTACTCTCAGAAAATAACACAAAATCTCCTTCTGACCATGGGAAGCGGCCAAGTGAAGTGGTACATACCCATCCGAATTACGAATGTATAGCAAGCTTGTGTCTTTTCCCACTAGAAACTCTGCAGCCTTTAAATGACCAACAATTGCAGCTTCATGAAGTGTAGTATTCCCTTCTTTGTTCACTCTTCTCAAATCAACCCTTCAAAACTCCACTTGTTTCTTTATGAATTCTATTTTCTGCCCCGACATAACCCCTACCATCAGTGCCGTATCCTTGCTTTCTGTGATGCTATCTGTCTCTGCTCCTGGATGTTACATGTAAAATATTTCCACTCTCCCCCAATCGCCATCCAGTATTGCTCGGTGCAGTGGCCGATATTGGCTAAAATTGACTTTTTATTTTTTCAAGTTACTATCAAACACGGATACACAAAAGTGAGATTTAATTAAAAGTGGTTAGAAATGAATGGAAAATTATAGCATTGTCAACTTACCATGACGAGTTCCATACGATGCGGGATTGAATTCGCGACTAAAGAACCTTGTGTAGTTGCCGGAGCTTGTTTCCATTTTTTTTTAATGTTTTTCTAAACTTTTCCTACTACTCGAATATATTATTGATATTTGCTACCTCAATTTTATTTATTTATTTTTGTAAATCTATTTGGAGATTCTCTCACTATCATCTTATTTAATATTTGAATAATACTTGCGACTCTCAAAACTTATGACCCTCACAATCCCCAATTGATTTATAACTATTTATTATTTTTTTTATTTTTTATTTTTTTCCCTCTATCCCCTCCCTCTCTCTCACAAATTTGTGTGGGGATGTGGGGGTGCTGGGCTTTGTATCAAGGCTATTAATATTTATGCTCAGTTTCACCTACAAGTCTGTTTACTTTCTAAAAGTCAGCCGCACACTAAAAATTAATTTTAAAAAAAAGAATATTATTATTCATGTTTAAAATTGAAGATGTGATACTTGTTGGTGATAATTACAAATAAAACACCAGAAAATACAAATAATAAAAGTTACAATAAAGGGCTGAGGCGCGGGAAATTCGCTCTCTTTAAGGAGATTCAAGCCCTCTGCGGTTAGGCAAAGCCTCACACCGGTGCAGCAGAAAAACCTTGACTTGTCCCCCCCAGGATACAACAGCCCGACTAAGTCGTATGGTTCACCAATACTGCACAATTGGTTGAACCCAAAGCTTTATCACACACACCCTTTTTATTTGCTTGATAATCTCACTCAAGACATAACAACACAACCAAAACTTCTTCACTCGTATGTCTAAAATATGACACAAGTTCAATATATATAGAAATGAAACTAGTTAGGCGATTACCTTGGTGGATAAGAAAATGATCAAGACTTGGAAGACTTTGGCAAAGCCTTATCTTGTAAGACTTGGATGGATAAGCATGGTGGACTTGACCAAGACTTGGAAACTTACCTTGGAAGTCTTGGAAAGGATAGGAATGGGAAGACTTGGAGAAGACTAGGAAAACTTAGAGGAAAAGAAAAGAAAAACCAATATATAACACATTATAATATTAAAATACCTGCTAACATTCCCCCACCTATTTTAATATTATAGGTAACAAAAACTGAGATTATTAGGCAAATAAGGATATTATGCATCATGGTAGGTGTGCTCTACATTGAACCTCCATTAGTGAAACAATAATATCTACTCCAGCACCAATAGTATGCTCAGCATTGAACTATGACTACTTAAAGGAAATAAATAATTATTGCACACACATAATATTCCAGGTGTTCACAAAAGCTTTAAAAGCTAGCACATTACGGCCTTGTGCGATCCCAGGATTCATGAGTGTGTTTGAGAATTAGCCCAAATCTCATAGGTAGCGGCCCCACTACCACACTCACATAGGTGAATTCTGTCAAGGGTGCTCCTGTAACTATGACACCCCACTCAATAAGAGCTACAGAAATTCATTAAGAGTTTTTTAATAACTCAACCTCTACAACGTTACAGGATAAATGCACTTACATCATAGGGATGGGTAAAAAGTAATTTAGTGCATTTCTCACGGCCATCATATGATCGTTTTTCTCATTGAACCCAGTTACAGGATCTCTGGTCCCTGGGTTGAGTATCCTCATACATGGCTCCTGCTATATTCAATGGGCTTCAACCCCATCCCCCTCGATGTATTCCAGACTCTATCTCTTGCTAAGGCCTTAGTTAATGGATCTGCAAGATTATCACCAGATTTAATATAATCCACATTTATGATGCCATTATTCATATAAGATCTCACAGTACTGTGTTTTCTTCTGATAGGTCTGGATTTACCGTTATAATAACGGTTATTAACTCGACCAATTGCTGCGGTGCTATCACAATGAATCAATATAGGTGGAATCGGTTTTTCCCAACAAGAGATTTCATTTAACAAATCTCTTAACCAATTTGCTTCTTCACTAGCTGTAGCTAAAGCAATAAGCTCAGCCTCCATTGTTGAATTAGCAATAATGGTTTGTTTTTTCGATTTCCAACTTATAGCACCACCTCCCAATGTAAATAAGTAACCAGTGGTTGATAATGAATCACCTGACAAGGTATTCCAATCGGCATCACTGTAACCTTCAAGTACTGCAGGATACTTATTATAAAACAAGCCATATTTTATGGTACCAGATAAATATTTCATAATACGCTCAATGGCTAGCCAGTGATCACTGCCAGGCTTGCTAGTAAACCTGCTAAGTACTCCAACTGCATAGGCAATGTCAGGTCTAGTACAGTCAGTCGCATAACGCAAGCTACCAATCATACTAGCATATTCCTTTTGATTAATTACATCCTCATCATTTTCAATAGGAAATAAACGCACATGAGGATCAAAAGGAGTAAGAACATGCTTGCAGTTATAAAAATTATATTTTCTCAAAATTTTCTCAACATAATGCGACTGATCAAGAAATATACCATCACAGGTTTTGGTAATTTTCATTCCCAAAATATAATTAGCCTCACCAAGATCTTTCATATCAAAATGGCTACTAAGCATATTTTTAGTTTCCACGATGATATGCAAATTAGAGCCAAATATAAGTAAATCATCCACATAGAGGCTAATAATGACATGTGAATTTTCTTCAGATTTATAGTAAATGCATTTATCACATTCATTCGTTTTATAGCCATTCTCAATCATGCAGGAATCAAATTTCTCATGCCACTGTTTAGGGGCCTGTTTTAAGCCATATAGGGATTTAACTAGCTTGCACACTTTGCTTTCTTGACCGGGTTCCACAAAACCCTCAGGTTGATCCATATAGATTTCTTCACCCAGGTCTCCATTTAAAAAGGCTGTTTTAACATCCATTTGATGAATTTTTAGATCATGAATTGCAGCCACTGCAATTAATAATCTAATGGATGTAACTCTAGTAACCGGAGAAAATGTATCAAAAAAGTCAAGATCTGCTTGTTGTTTAAAACCTTTTGCAACAAGCCTTGCTTTATATTTATCAATAGTTCCATCCGGTTTAAGTTTTTTTCTCAAAACCCATTTACAGCCAATAGTTTTACAACCTGGTGGTAAATCTACTAATACCCAAGTTTTATTGGATAATAATGATTCCATCTCATCATTTACAGCCTCGTTCCAAAAAACAGAGTCAGGAGATGCCAAAGCTTCTTGTAAAGTTAATGGAGTTTCCTCCACATTAAAAACATGATAATCAGGGCCAAAATCTTTTTCTAATCTGGCTCTTTTACTCCTTCTAGGTTCAAAAACTACAGTATCTTGGTTTTGTAAAAGAGGAGTAGAGGAACCGGTTTCAGATAAAATATTTTCTTGATAATTTTGACCCCCACCATTTTTAGATTTAAAAGGAAATTTTTCTTCATGAAAAATTGCATCACCTGATTCAAAAATTATTTTGTTTTCAATATCAAAAAATCTATAGGCTGTACTATTTGTTGCATATCCAAGAAAAGCACAAGTGGCAGCTTTCACACCTAATTTAGGTCTTTTAGGGTCCACAAGTCTAACAAAAGCTAGACAACCCCAAACCCTCAAATATCTCAAATTTGGCTTATGCCCTTTCCACAACTCAAAAGGTGTAACTTTTGTTTTTTTATGTGGCACTCTATTCATAACATAACATGCAGTTAAAATTGCTTCTCCCCACAAATTTGAAGGAGCACCTGCTTCAATTAGCATAGCATTTGTTAAATCAGTTAAAGTTCTATTTTTCCTTTCTGCTACACCATTAGATGCAGGTGAATATGGTGGAGTAGTTTCATGGATTATTCCCAAAGACTGAGCAAACGAGTTGAATCCAAAAGATTCATACTCCCGGCCTCTATCACTTCTATATCTTTTAATCTTTTTACCGAATTGATTTTCAACTTCAAGAAGGAATTCTTTAAATTTTTCAAAAGCATCACTTTTATTTTTCAACAAGTATACATAAGTGTATTTTGAAAAATCATCAATAAAAGTGATAAAATATCTATTTCCACCACGTGTTAAAATTCCTTCAAATTCACATAAATCAGTGTGAATTAATTCTAACAATTCAGTATTTCTCACCACACTTTTATGAGGCCTTTTAGTTATTTTTGCTTGACTGCAAACTTCACATTTCTCAAACTTATTTGTTAGTCTGGGAATTAATCCTAAACTACTCATGACTCCCACATATCGGCTATTAATATGACACAGACGAGCATGCCAAAAATTCATAGAAGACAGCATGTAAACAGAAACATGTGCTTTCTTATTCTCAACATTTAATTTAAACATTCCATCACAGGCATACCCTTTCCCCACAAATATGCCTTTTTTAGTGATTACATATTGGTCAGATTCAATAGTCTGCTTGAAACCAGCTTTGTTGAGCAAATAACTCGACATCAAATTTTTTCTCATGGACGGTGTGTACAACACATCTTTTAAAACAAGCACACGTCCAGAGGTAAAATTCAGCTCAACATCCCCACACCCGAGCACCTTGGTTAAACTGGAGTCACCAAGCATAACAGTCCTCTCCTCATTAAAAGGAGTGAAATCTTTGAACCAATCTTTATCATAGCAGACATGCCTATTGGCACCAGAGTCTGCCCACCACCCTTCCACAGATTGAACCATAAAAATATCTGTGATCATAGCCACAAATGGTTCCTCGGTAACATTAGCCTGTGGTCGAGACTGTTGTTTCCGAAATTTGCAAGTTCGAGCAATATGCCCACTTTTGCCACACACAAAACATGTCACATTTGTCAATCTTGTGAAGGGGGTTCTTGGTTCCATTTCTTTTGCCTCGGGTAATTTTTATTTTGTGGCCTTCCAGTATTTTTCCAAATTTTCTTAACTGGCTTCAAGTGACTATTTTTATGAAATCGACCTTTAGGTAAAGTATTTCCAGAAGTTAAATTTACCTTTGCAGTGGAATGCTCTTGTGTCATAAGCGCATCTTGTCCTCGTGCTTCCTCCTCCACCCGAATCCGTGTGATTAGAGTCTCCAAGGACGTCTCTTTTTGCTTGTGACGCATCGACTTCTGGAACTCCCTCCAAGATGATGGAAGTTTGTCAACAATACCTGCTACAACAAGATTGTCTCCAATTTTGATGCCTTCGGATCTAACTTCAGCCACTAGCATCTGAAAATCTTGAACTTGCTCCACCACTGATTTTCCATCTATCATTTGATAGCGGAAAAAATGGCTTGCAGCATATTTTTTAGCGCCTGCCTCTTCAGTGTCATATTTGTTCTGCAAGGCTTTCCAAATTTTCTTGGCAGTGGTGTAAGTAGTATCATAATAATCATAAAATTGATCTGAAAGACAATTTAAAAGATAGTATCGACATTTATACTCATCTGTGTTGTATTTTTCGATTTTTTCAAGATGAGCAGCATACTCCTCGTCGGTCATCTCTTCAGTGGGGACTTTGTTTGGATTTTTCTCGGTCAGGATATACGCCACCTTGAGGAGACTGAGGTAGAAAAGCACCTTGCCTTTCCATCTCTTGAAATGAGCTCCCTTGAACCGGAAGGGCTTGTTGAGATCGCCGGTATTCTCGTTGGGCTTCTCCAGTACTGGCTCCATGAACTTTTGCTATTTGAATCTCCTTAAAATTGTTGGTGATAATTACAAATAAAACACCAGAAAATACAAATAATAAAAGTTACAATAAAGGGCTGAGGCGCGGGAAATTCGCTCTTTTTAAGGAGATTCAAGCCCTCTGCGGTTAGGCAAAGCCTCACACCGGTGCAGCAGAAAAACCTTGACTTGTCCCCCCCAGGATACAACAGCCCGACTAAGTCGTATGGTTGACCAATACTGCACAATTGGTTGAACCCAAAGCTTTATCACACACACCCTTTTTATTTGCCTGATAATCTCACTCAAGACATAACAACACAACCAAAACTTCTTCACTCGTATGTCTAAACTATGACACAAGTTCAATATATATAGAAATGAAACTAGTTAGGCGATTGCCTTGGTGGATAAGAAAATGATCAAGACTTGGAAGACTTTGGCAAAGCCTTATCTTGTAAGACTTGGATGGATAAGCATGGTGGACTTGACCAAGACTTGGAAACTTACCTTGGAAGTCTTGGAAATGATAGGAATGGGAAGACTTGGAGAAGACTAGGAAAACTTAGAGGGAAAGAAAAAAAAAACCAATATATAAGACATTATAATATTAAAATACCTGCTAACAATGCTTTATGAAAATATTTGAGTTAATTATTTTTTTAATTTATTGTTTAATCATTAATCAATTATCTTACTAATATATTATTAAATTTAAAAAATAATTCTACAAAATAAATTTATATATCATTATCTTAAAATAAAATATCCTCCCGTAAACGAAATTCTACACCACACGGAATATGTGGAAAATGATACTAGGCCCGACTCTTCAAGTCCGAGTGACACCGAGTGCTGCGTCATACATACACGTGGCCAGCCTCCGTAAAGCTATTTTCTTTCTTTAAAAATGGAAATTCTTTATTTTATAAATAGATATAATTTTTTAAGGGGCAAAAGTATATATAACTCTCAATCACAAAAAAATAATAATAATAATAATAAAAATAAAAATAAAAATAAAAAATTTAATACTACATCAATTTCGGACTGGGATTCTCTATATTATATAATTATGGGCAAATTACCAAGAAGTTTTCTTTAAAAAATGTATAGCCTATTTAGTCTCATAACCTTTTATTTTTACTCAAAAGTTCTATAACGTTTTTCTTCTTTTTCTTGCCTTTTTTCTTCTTTGCCTCTTTTGCTCTTTGTGATTTTCGACGATCGTCGACGGGCAATCACATCTTACTTCTTCTCTTTCTCTTTCTGATATATAGTCACTGGTGACCAACGACTACCATCGAATGGGGTTCAGCGGCAACTACCGACCACTAACTCCTTCACCCCCACTGACGGTAAAGAAGATATGTTTCTGACGAAGAAGATGAGTAGATCTACTTAGATTTGACGTAGATCTACATCAGATCCAACTAGATCTAAACAAAAAATAGTTGTCAGAGTACAATCATCTCTCTATATCTGTCTCTCTCCTTCGATCTCTTAATTTTTCTACATTTTCTCTTTTATACACTTCTCTTTTCTGTTTTAATGGAGAATATTTTCAAGTTCTGAACAAGTTGTTTTCGAGTTTTATTTATAGGTGGTGAAAGCTGTAAATTTTTGCAGTTTCAATTTTTTTTTTGGTGCTGGAATGAATCATGGTTTAAAACTACAAAATTTTACAGTTTCATAACATTCTTTAAAACTATAAAATTTTATAGTTTCATAACATGTTTTTCAGTTTGATTAATAAGGATAAATATTTAATAGATTTTTGTTTTTAAACTGTAACATTTTACAGTTTCAAAGCTTGCTTTTCAGTTTAAGCAATATTGGAGATTATTTACTTAAACCCTACAAAAATTGAAAAATAACATATGTTTTTTTTTTCATTGCTGTTGTTTTTTTGTCGTTACATTTTTTTTTTCTTTTAGTTTATCAATATTTAGCATATTTTGCTATGTTTTTTCGCTCTAATTTCTCTATTTATTCCCTTTTTTTTTTCAGGCAATATTTTGGACATTCCGGTGAGTCTCCAATGATGTTCTTAATGTCCAGTTAACGTTCTAGACATTCCGGTGACTTCCATTGACGTTCATAACACTCCGGTGAACTTCTGGCGACTTTCGGTGATGTTGAACATTCCGGTGAGTCTCCGGTGACCGCTTGACGGAAGTCCGACGGTAGTGGGATGTAACACCGTCTGTAAATTAAAAAAAAATAAAAAGGATTTTTTGGAAACAATTAAAAATATATAGGACTAATTGGTGCAAGTGTTTTGTTTTGAGATTAGATGGATTTTGAATTTTGTGTATGGGACTTATTGGTAAGTTTCCCTATAATTATAATCGAAGATTTCCAAGACATAATCTAAGAGTTGTGAAATAATCATGACAATTAATTAATATTTAAAATTTAGAAAGAATCATTATAAGCCTTTGGATTTTAAATTTAGAAAGAAATATTTACAAGCCTTTGGATATTATAATTTTAGAATGGAGAGGATCACAATCCATCTATTTCTACCATGACAAAAAATTAAAAATATTACCATTAATTAATATTCCTTACTAACATATTTCAGTATAAAAAAAAATGAACATATAATTGAAGATATTTTATTATTTGTGTTAACTTAATTTCAAAAGAAAAAAAAAAAGAAAAAAAAAAGAGATAATTGTTGAAAAGTCCAACCTAAAGAGGGTATAAGGCATTAGGTTTAGTGGATATTTTTTGTTGGCGAGAGATCCACCATTTGTGAAATACTTTGATAAGAAGTCCTTTTGTTTGTTTTAAAAGATATTTTATTTCTAATTTTACCTCTTAATTTTTTTGTTGACATTTTTTGATTATCTAGTCAAATTTTTGCCTATCTATTCAATTTTTTTACCCCATCTATTTAATTTTTTTGATCTTTTTTCAATTCAAATTTTTCTTATCTGTTCAAATATCTATCCAAATAAAATCTATCTGTTGAAATTTATCTATTCAAAAATTTTTATCTGTTGAAATTGCTAATTTTTTTCCTATCTAGTGAAATTTATCAAGCGTATTTTTTATCTGTTTAATTTTGTGACTATCATCTATTTAATTTTGTGACCATTATCTGTTCTCCCTCTATCAGTTGCAATTTGTTTCATCATCATCATCAACAACAACAACAACCTGGTTGATTAGATCCTCTCCAATCTTGGATGTAGTGCTGGCATTGTGCTACCTTCTCGGTGCCAACCTAGTTGGGATTGTTAAGTGTAGTTATGATGCTTGTTGCACCTCCCTCATTTATTGATGTAAGCTCTTCATTTGTTATCTTCTTTCATCAATAAAGCTTCTTTATTTCTGATAAAAAAAAACACAACAACAACAACAAAAAAAAAAACAGAAACAAAAACAAAAACCAAAGGGGGAAAAAAAAAACAGATAGACCATCAACAACAAGAAGCCAAATCCCAAAAAAAAAAAAAAAAAACTAGCATCTATGTACTGCCTCAGCATCATCAACTCAATACATGAAAAAACAACCCTACAAGTTGAGATCATCCATAAAAAACATGCCTCAAAGAACAAACCCTCGCTTAGATATGAGATCCACAGCTCCGCTCCGTCATCAAAACTCTTACTATCAAGATTGATAGAGAGAGAGATATGTGAGAGAGAGAGAGAGAGAGAGAGAGAGAGAGAGAGGAGACTGAGACCAACACTCCCGTATCCGGATGAACCAAAGCAAAGACAAAAAAAAAAAAAATTTAATATATAAGAAGTGGTAGAGGGGTTTTTTTTGGCCTGGTTTTACTACTTGGAGTAGAAGAACCACACTTTGCAACACTTTTAGCTTTCTCTTTCTGTCCAACATGTTTCAGCTTCTTCTCCTTGGAATTCGTCTTCTTTATATCCTTCACCACATCATCACCACCATCACTCTCTTCAGTCTTCTGGATTCGAGGACGCAATTCCACCGTCTCCTATCCATCACTCAAATTCTTCACTAGACTTCTTTTACTCTTCTCCAACCCACTCTCCGTTGCTACCCTACGAAAATCATCCCCAAGCTTTCTTACCAGCATCCTTCTCTTCCAAACCCCAACCTCGTCACCGCCACCGCCACCGCCATTTTCTTCTCCCTTTAAACTCATAAACTCGAGTTTGCCATTGTTGGATATTTTCTTAAATAAGTGAAACTTTTTCATGGATCAAAACAACTAGCATGTAACAGAATCACAAAATCTCAGCTCCAAAATTGTGCATTATGAGTTTTAAAGCTTCAGATATTAGCTCGACTCAATAATGCATTTCAGGGACCGTGTATTCCAACCAACACATCCTAAATCAACTTAACGAAGTGAAATCGAGTGTGAGTTCATACATAGCCACACATATTGGAAGGACGAAACACTTCAAACTAGCAAGCATCACCTCATATCTATATATGTATGTGTGTTTGTGTATTTCATCACAAATATGAAGCTTGAAATGAAGTGAAGAATTGAGTAGTATCGCCATTTCTTGATAATAGATTTTCTGCTCAAGAGACGGAGTTCATTTTTGCAGAGAAATTTGTGGAAGAGGGAGTTACGCCAAACGATTTGCAGAGAAAGCTTCTAAAGCTACTTGTTCAAAGATGAAAAGAGAGAGAGTTAGGATTTGAAATTGTGATGATGCCCTGCCTCCATCGCGATCGGTGTCGTAGGCAGCGATAGGCTTGAATCCTTGTTATCATCATCTTTGTCTGAATCACCACAGAGATTGACAATCAGATTGGTGGAGATTTGGCTTCACTTGTTAAGGAATTTTTCGCGCTGGGCACGGAGGTTTGTATCGTTGCCATCGATGCAGCTTGGAGGTGGACAAATAACAAATAGGCTCGGCGGGTTGAGATCGGAGAGAGAAGATCTTAGGTCTAAGATCTGAGATCATACGGTAACGGCAGTGGAGAGGTTGCTCCAGCGGTGGCGGTGGTAGAAAAGGAGGAGAGAGAAATCATTGTGATCAAGAAACCCTAGAGAGAGAGAGAGAGAGAGAGAGAGAGAGAGATGGAGTTAGATTGCAAAAACAGTTTTGGTTTGGGAATAAACAAACAGATATGCAATATATATAGATGGTTATTTTGGTCATTTTACCTATACTTGTCCTTATGGACAAACTAATTCAGCACCTATACCTTTGGCTAAACAAAATTCAAAATTAGATTTTTGGCACATGGGCTCCAAAAAAAATTAGGGAAAATTAGTGAAACATCCCTCTCCAGCTTTGTGTAGTAGGAGAGGTCCAAAATGTTTTTTTATTAGCTAAGGTCCCTCAACATTTTCACAGAGAAATTTTGCTCGACTCAGAGAATTTCCACTCAACTCAGAGAAATTTCAAAATTTCTTTGTTAGGATCATAGGAAAAATTTTCTATGAAAATTCAAATTTCTCTGAGTCGGTGTGACAACCCCAACATACATATTATTTTTATATATTAATTCATTGAGCAAATTTTCATAATTATGTGTTTAATTGGCGTTTATCTGTTTGTTTATGGAATATCTGTTAGAATACCAACTTTGAATCAGAAATTGGAAGCCCAAACGGATTCAGAAATCAAAATTGACTAGTTCAATAAATTAATAGAAATATTTAGAATCATATGGCAAGTTTGATTAAAATTTGATTCGGATCAAAATTATTAGAATTGATTAAAATCAATTATATTTAATCTCACTTAATTAGCCTAACCTAATCAAGCCTGTATATATGTAATATAAGCTTAATAAGCTCATTTCTCACCATCCTTTGAGCTGAAATTGTAGAGAAAGTTGAGAGCTCAACTTCTATAGAGAGAGAGAGAGAGAGAGAGGGTAGGGGGTGAATTGTGAAGAATTAAAGGGATTAAGATAGATTATCACCAAATTAAAACTCTAGGTAAGAATCTCACCTATAATCCTTGTAGATAATCCTTGTAGAAGTTGAATTCATGAGGTTATAGGATCATTTGCATGAAATTTTCAAAGAAATGCTCGGATTACTTTGAATTTGGTAAAAATAGCAAAATTGGGACATCCATGTATATTTCATCATTCTTGAGTTTGATTTCAACAAAAACATTGCATGCGTGAAGCTATACTTGCTATTTTTGAGAATTCTTCATGATTTTTCACTTATCATCTCATATGATCATGTTTTGAAAAGAAAAGAGGTTGAATTTATTACATACATGGCAAAATTATGGAGTTTTGGGTTTTGTTTTGGAAAATTTGAAAGAGATTTTGAATTATAGTTTGTAATTATTAAGTATTCATGCTTTATAAAGTGTTCCTTCATGTTTTCTTTAGCAATGCAAGCTTTAGACTTGAAACTAATGGCTTTGAACTTCAAATGCAGTTCTAAAATTCCAAAATTCTTCTACTTCGCTTGAGCGCAATTTGCATGCATCCAGTATTTTTGCAGACACTGGCTGTTGGTTCGAGCAACGAAGTTACTGCTCGAGCGATCACCTTTTATTTTTCACCTTAGCTTGAGTGAGCATCAAGCCTAGATTCGGACCATTCAATACTTTTGCATATCAAGTGGTCCACTCGTGCGGCCAAAGGTACGCTCGAGTGAACTACCATGTTCTCAGCATTTCTAAAACACACTCCCATGTGCATGTTTTCATCCTCATGCTCGCTTAAGCATTCTTGGGCATTGTTTAGCCAACATTAATAGGGAAATGAATTAGAAACACATAAAAATGAATTGAATTAAGATAGAACGTTTAATTGAGAGTTGTGTTTCAATGTGTGCTTTGTTATGTGTATTGTGTAGGTGGATGCCCGAGGCTTAACACTGGTAGAACCCAATGTGGGTAATATCTCTATAAAGATATGTTCGAAATGTGTTTAAAAATTGTTACGTGAATGATATTTTGAAATGTTATTTCATATGAATAAATGAATGTCATTTTTTTTTTTTTTTTGTACTCGTGGCATCCTTTAGTGAGGCCCTCACCTAGAGGAACCAATACCATGGCCATTGATTAATAGGCCCTCTCTTAGGGGAAAACAATACCACGGCTTATTGGATTAATTGAAGCACAGAGATCTCTAATGTTAGACCATAATGGTCCATATTGAATTATGGACTATTGATTGACCCGTTGTGGTCTGTTGGATTGACCGTTGTGGTCCTATTGGCTTTAAACCACCGTTTCATTGTTACTCTATTGGATGTACCACGTATAATGATTCAAATGATTATTGTTATTGCAAAGGATTGATATGATTGTTAATCAAATTGTTTTGTTTATTGAAATGGATTGTTTGGGAAAATGAAAGATATGTTTCGTATTATGTTGGGCTTCATTCATCTAAACCCTTTATATTGATATTACTCACTAGGCTCCAGCTCACCCATTTCCCTTATATGTATGTAGATAAGCAAGTGGAACGCCAAGTCTAAGGCAGCCTTGGAGTCTGCCCCTGTAAAGCCATTTTGAAGTGCCTCTGTGATGGGGCGTGCTTAGACTCGAGAGGAGTCTAGCTTTGTCAATCCTTCTGTTTTACTTTCTTTTGTTTTGTTATTTGAGAAGATTTGTTTTGAATGGATATTATATACAAGGAGTTAATTGGATATGGTGTACGTATGTATATAAGCATGAATGAAGTTTGAAGTTTTAAATATTTACGAATTTGGCAGATATGCACTGCTTAATGGACTATCTTTTATCTTCAATATTGCTTTCGCTAAGCCCCGTTATTATATTATGATTGATTTTGTCATTGAGGCCATTGAGGCCACAGGTAATCTGGGATTACTGGTCAATCATGACACCTAACCCTCTAAGGTCAGGTTTAGGTCGTGATAGAGTGGTATCAGAGCATGAGTTCTATCTCTTTCACTTATCCATTGAGAAATAAGGTGTCTAGAAAAGACTTAAGGATTGCATTCATATGCATATGGATATCAGAATGAGATAACTTTTGCAATTGTATATGTGAATATATGTACATATATATTGTGTTTGCTATAATACAAGGTTCATATAGATAATGGTGAGAACAAAAGGGAATGAATTGGAGAAGTCCACCTCCTCAAGGCTTGATAGGATGGAAAGAATGATAATGATATGGCTGATAGCTTAAGGCAATAACAACAATGGCAACAATAACAACTACCACCCCCACCTCCAATATCCATACCACCACCAATACAGGACCATCAATCAGATGACCGAACCATTGCCCTCACTATGGAATTAAAAAAGATGAAGCCACCTTTGTTTCATGGAGGAGTAGACCCGTTCAAGGCTGAAGCTTAGGCCTTGGGGATTGAGAAGTTATTTGTGGTGTTTCCTTGTATCGAGGCGCAAAAAGTCCTGCTAGCCACATTTACTTTAGAAGATGAAGTAAGAAGATGGTGGATGTTAATCCGTGATGATAATAAAGAAATTGGCTCGGCTCGATTCCTAGAAATCTTTTATGAGAAGTACTTCTCACATTGTATCCGGGACAAAAAGGTATTCGAGTTTGAGCAACTAAAATAGGGGAACAAGACATTGGCTAAATACAAAGCCCAATTTACAGAGTTGGCACATTTTGCACCGCATATGGTTGACACATATTACAAAAAGGCTAGGAAGTCGGAGGGAGGTCTTCGAGATTCAATCCTGGAGAGAATAAACACACTTAAATTACCAAAAGTATGTTGATGTACTAGACAGAGCACTGACGTTAGAAGCAAACATGGCCTCTCACAACTGTAATTTTGAATGGAGAGGTAAAAGACAAAACTTCAACGCAAATAAGGGAACAACATCCTCGATGAACAAGAAATTAAAATCACAAACTTCTGGTAATTCAAGTTCGACTCAAAGTGGCAATTCAGTACCCACTTGCACTGTATGTAGAAAGAAACATTGGGGTGTTTGTTACCATACTACGAGAGCGTGCTATCAGTGTGGGAAAGTTGGTCACATGGCAAGAGATTGTACACAACCATGAAAAGGCGATAATCGAGGTGCTACAAGTTCAACCGAGTCAGCTCTAACAATGAAATCAAATGCAACACCTGCTACAACAAGAAATGATTTAAGGAAAGGAAGAGTCTTCGCACTCATTCCAGGGGATACTCAGAACACAGAGGCTGTGGTTTCAGGTACACTTTTTGTTTGTGGCCAAGCTGCATATGTATTGATTGATTCGGGTTCCACACACTCTTTTGTTTCTATGGTATTTGCTGATAAATTGAATAGACCTATGGAAACCTTAAGATACATATTGTATGTTGCGTCACCAATGAAAGGATCTATGTTGTGTTCATCTCTTTATCCTTCATGTGAATTATTATTTGGAAATGCCACCTTATATGCTGATTTGTTACCCCTTGATGTGAGACACTTTGATGTTATTTTGGGTATGGACTAGCTATCTAAATACCATGCAACTATTGATTATGCTTCTAAATGAGTGATATTTCGACCTTCGAGTCAGAATGAATTTTATTTTTAGGGAAAGGGTGTAGTCCCTCAACCATATTTAATATCTGCAACGAAAGCCCATAAGTTGATTAATAAGGGTTGTCAAGGGTACTTGTGTAGTTTAATAAACGATCAGACCATGGACATCACCTTGGACAGTATTCTAGTAGTAAGAGACTTTATAGATGTGTTTTCAAAAGAGTTACCAGGACAATTGATTGATAGGGAGATTAAGTTTACAATTGATATAGTACCGAGTACCCAACGATATTTAAAACTCCATATCGTATGTCCATTACTGAAATGAAAGAACTGAAAATCCAATTCCAGGAATTACTTGATAAGGGGTTTATTCAACCATGTACATCGTCGTGGGGCACACCGGTCCTCTTTGTAAAGAAGAAATATGGCACCTCCGATTGGTATTGACTATCGGGAACTCGACAAAGTAACTATAAAGAACAATATCCTTTGCCACGTATTGATGATTTAATTAACTAGTTACAAGGGGCTCAGGTATTCTCAAAGATGGATTTAAGGTCGGGATACCATCAACTAAAGGTTAAAGCCAAGGATATTGAGAAAACTGTTTTCTGAACCTGGTATGGACATTATGAATTTTTAGTCATGGCTTCTAGAGTCACTAATGCACCCGCAACTTTTATGGATTTGATGAACCGGATCTTTAAACCATTTTTGGATGAATTTTTTGTTGTATTTATTGATGACATTTTAGTTTATTCAAAGTGTAAAGAAGAGCATGAGCAGCATCTAGGGGTAGTCCTTCAAGCACTCAGGGAGAAACAATTGTATAGGAAATTTAAAAAATGTGAATTTTGGTTAGATGAAATTATATTTTTTGGGGCATGTTATTAACAAAGATGGCATCTCAATTGACCTGTAGAAAATTGAAGTGATTATAGATTGGCCTACTCCGGCTAATGTAAGGTTACTATCAGAGGTTTGTCAAAGATTTCTCAAAGATTGTTGTATCATTGACTCAACTAACTCGAAAGTGGAAACCGTTCGAGTGGACAAACCAAAGGGAATCCACATTCCAAGATTTGAAAGCAAGACTAATCACAGCTCCAATTCTTACTTTACCATCAGGTACCGAAGGATTTATAATTTTCAGTGATGCTTTTTACAGAGGTTTGGATTGTGTCTTAATGTAGAATGACAAGGTGATTGCTTACGCATCCCAGCAATTGAAACCATATGAGAAGAACTACCCAACGCATGATCTAAAACTTGTCGTTGTTGTTTTTGCACTAAAAATCTGGCGCCATTACCTTTACGGGGCAAAATGTGAGGTATATACAAATCACAAGAGCTTGAAATATTTCTTTACATAGAAAGAGTTGAATATGCGATAGAGGAGATGGCTTGAATTTATCAAAGACTATTATTTGGAAATTCAATATCTTTCGGGTAAGGCCAACACTGTAGTTGATGCACTCAGCAGAAAGAATGTGGGAAATTTGGCTTGTTTGTTTACAGATCAAAGAGAGCTCTTGCAAGAATTTGAAAGGCTTGAAATAGAAGTGGTACCTTATGAGCAAGACAATTTATTAGCCGCAATTTCAGCACAACCAGCAATTATAGAAGATATCAAACAGAAACAAGTGAATGATAATTTCTTTAAGAAGATCAAGTGTTGAAGTTTCAGGAAAGGCTTTGTGTGCCTAATGATGCGGACTTGAAAAGAAGAATTTTAGAGGAAGCCCACAAATCAATGTTTGCTATGCATCCGGGAAATACCAAGATATACCAAGATGTACCAAGACTTGGAACAAGTATACTGGTGGCCAAACATGAAGAGAGAAATTGTCAATTACAACTCAAAATGCCTCTAATGCCAACAAGTCAAGGCTGAACACTAGAAACCGGTAGGCTTACTTCAGTCTCTTCCTATTCCAAAATGGAAGTAGGAGCATATAATGATGGATTTCATCATCGATCTACCCCGTACGTCTAGAGGTATAAATGCTATATGGGTTATTGTTAATAGATTGACAAAGTTCGGCCACTTTCATATCATTGAAACTTCGTTTAATGTTTATAGACTCGCTACTATCTACATTGATGAGATTATCCACTTACATGCGGTTCCAGTGTCTATTGTGTCAGATAGAGATCCTAAATTTATTTCTAGATTCTTGCAAAGTCTGCAACAGGCAATAGGCACAGAGTTGAGATTCAGCACCACCTTTCATCCACAAACCAATGGGCATATTGAGAGGATCATCCAAACATTGGAAGATATGCTTTGTATGTGTGTCTTAGAATTTCAAGACAACTGGAAAACTTATCTACCGTCGGCCGAGTTCACATATAACAACAATTTGCAAGCCAGTATCGGCATGTCATCGTATGAGGCGTTGTATGGTAGGAAGTGTAGGTCTCTAGTTTGCTGGACTGATGTTGGTGACAGGGCTAAATATAGGTCTGAACATGTGCAAGAAACAACTGGAAAGATAAAGATCATTTAACAAAGGCTTAAAACTGCTCAGAGTCAACAAAAAAGCTATGTGGATCAGAGAATGATGGATTTGAAATACGAAGTGAGAGATTATGTGTTCATCAAAGTAACACCAATGAAAAGGAAAACAAGGTTTGGTAGAAAATGGAAGTTGACTCCACACTACATCGGACCGTTTCAAATTTTAAAGAGACTTGGCCCCATCGCCTATCGAATCACCTTACCACCGGGAATGAAACAGGTGCATAATGTGTTTCACGTGTCGATACTTCGTGGCTATCTTCGAGATCCGTTCCATGTCATAGACAACCACCGGATAGCCTTAGATGATGATATGAAATATGAAGAATGGCCGGTATAGATCATTAACCGACAAGTGAAACAATTGAGAAATAGATTGATTCCAATGGTAAAGGTGGAGTGGAGAGAGCATTATGGGAAATAAGATACTTAGGAGAAAGAGGATGGGATGCAACAACGATATCCGCATCTATTCGCGAATTGAGGTAACTTAAGTTTGGAGGACTAAACTTCCTAAGGAGGAGAGACTATGATGACTCTGATATACATATTATTTTTATATATTAATTCACTGAGCATGTTTGCATAATTATGTGTTTAATTGGTGTTTATTTGTTTGTTTATGAAATATCTGTTAGAATATTGACTTTGAATCAGAAAATGGTAGCCCAAATGGATTCAAAAACCAAAATTGACTAGTTCAATAGGTTAATAGAAATATTTAGAATCATATGGCAAGTTTGATTAAAATTTGATTTGGATCAAAATAATTAGAATTGATTAAAATTAATTAGATTTGATCTTACTTAATTAGCCTAACCTAATTAAGCCTATATCTATGTAATATAAGCTTAATAAGCTCATTTCTAATCATCCTTTAAGTTGAAATTGTAGAGAGAGTTGAGAGCTCAACTTCTAGAGAGAGAGAGAGAGGGTGAATTGTGAAGAATTGAAGGGATTAAGCTAGATTATCACCAAATTCAAGCTCTAGGTAAGAATCTCACCTATATTCCTTGTGGATAATCCTTGTAAAAGTTGAACTCATGAGGTTGTGGGATCATTTGCATGAAATTGTCAAAGAAATGCTAGGATTACTTTGAATTTGGTAAACAAGAGCTAAATTGGGACATGCATGCATATTTCATCATTCTTGAGTTTGATTTCAACAAAAACATTGCATGCATAAAGCTATACTTGCTATTTTTGAGAGTTCTTCATGATTTTTCACTTATCATCTCATATCATCTTGTTTTGAAATGAAAAGATGTTGAATTTATTACATGCATGGTAAAACTATGGAGTTTTGGTTTTTGTTTTGGAAAATTTTATAGTTTGTAATTATTAAGTATTCATGTTTTATAAGGTGTTCCTTCATGTTTTCTGTAGCCATGCAAGCTTTAGGCTTGAAACTCATGCCTTTGAACTTCAAATGCAATTCTAGATATCCCAGAATTCATCCACTTTGCTCGAGCAATGATCTGTCGCCCGAGCGTACTTTGCATGCATCTAGTATTTTTGCAGACATTGGCAATTGGTTTGAACGACCAAGTTAGTGCTCTAGCAACCACCATTTATTTTGCACCTTGGCTCGAGCGAGCATCGAGCCTAGATTCGGATCATCTAGTATTTTTGCAGATCAAATGGTCCCCTCGTGCGACCAAAGGTGCGCTCAAGCAAACTGCCCTATTCTCAGCATTTCTGAAACACACTCCGATGTGCTTGTTTTCATCCTTATGCTCTCTTAAGCATTCTTGGGCATTGTTTAGACAACATTAATAAGGAAATGAATTAGAAACACATAAAAGGGAATTGAATTAAGATATAACGTTTAATTGAGACTTGTGTTTTAATGTGTGCTTTGTTATGTGTATTGTGTAGGTGGACGCCTAAGGCTTTAATATTGGTACAACCCACTATGAGTAATATTTCTATAAAGATATGTTCGAAATGTGTTTAAAAATTGTTACATGAATGATATTTTGAAATGTTATTTTATATGAATGAATGAATGTCGTTTTTTATTTTATTTTATTTTATTTTTCTCCTTATATGTATTCGTGGCATCCTTAATGAGGCCCTCGCCTGGGGGAAACAACACCATGGCCATTGATTAATAGGCCCTTGCTTGGAGGAAAACAATACCACGGCTTATTGGATTAATTGAAACACAGATATCTCTGATGTTAGACCTTAATGGTCCACATTGAATTATGGACTATTGATTGACCCGTTGTGGTCCTATTGGCTTCGGCCCATCGTTTCATTGTTACTCTATTGGTTGTATCACCTATAATGATTCAAATGATTATTGTTATTGGAAAGGATTGGTATGATTGTTAATCGAATTGCTTTGCTTATTGAAATGGATTGTTTCGAAAATGAAAGATATGTTTCGTATCATGTTGGACTTCATTCATTTAAACCCTTTATATTGATATCACTCACTAGACTCCAGCTCACCCTTCTCCTTTATATATATGTAGGTAAGCAAGTGGAACGTCAAGTCTAAGGCAGCCTTGGAGTCTACCCCTGTAAAGCCATTTTGAAATGCCTCTGTGATGGGACATGTTTGGACTCGAAAGGAGTCTAGCTTTGTCGACCCTTCCATTTTACGCTCTTTTGTTTTGTTATTTGAGAAGACTTGTTTTGAATGGATATTACGTATGAGGAGTTAATTGGATATGGTGTACATATGTATATATGTTTGAATGAAGTTTGAAGTTTTAAATATTTATGAATTTGACATATACGCACTACTCAATAGACTATCTTTTATATTTAGGGTAAACTACCAATAGGTCCTACTTTAGAGACTTATTACCCAATAGGTCCTACTTTGGAGACTTATTACCCATTAAGTCCTATTTGATAAATTTATTAAGTGATAAAGATAAATTTATCAGTCTTTTTTTTTTATGAATAAATTTATAGTGATAAATTTATCAGTCTCTTTGTTTTTATGAATAAATTTTTAGTGATAAATTTATCACTATCTTATTTTTATAGTGTTAAATTTATTAGTTAGGACCTGTAGGTAAATAAGTCTAGTTGATAGGACTAATTGGTAAGTACCCCTTATATTTAATATAGCTTTCGTTAAGCCCCATTATTATATTATGATTGATTTTGTCGTTGAGACCGTAGGTACTCTGGGATACTGGTTAGTCATGATACCTAACCTTTTAGGGACAGGTTTGGGTCGTGACAGTCGGGGCAATATTTCTCTAAGTCAGACAAAATTTATCTGATTCGAATTTTCTCTGTAGAAATGTTGAGAGACCTTAACTATACTATGAAAATATTGTATATCTTTTACTTTATAAAATCTTAATATTAGGGATCTTAAAATAAATTTTCCAAAAAATTATTGTTATATGTTTTTATTTATTAAAGTTAGACATTTAAAATTGTACTCAACATTTTGTCAATGATATAGAAAACATCTACCACATTGTCATTTTTTATATTTGTAACCTCAATGGATTAAACTTAAAGTCGAGAGTAAACCAAAGAAAGACGAGAGTATTTAGTTAATTGATGTGAAAACTACTTTTTGTGTTAAATCTTTAAATGTAATTTTAAATACAAGAACAAGAGTAACTCGTCATAATATATATACTGGTTTAAGAAGGCATGTATAAGACACGAGCTATTATTACAGTATATTCAAGTTTTATATTTTGATAATTTTTTAAAAATTAAAATATTATTCTATCAAATTGAATATAATAAATCATTAGATATATAATAGAATCATGTGGTATGATATGTATCATTTTTTGATTTGTTATATATCTAATGATGTAGACTCGAATTCTATTACCATATCATTTTTGGTGAATTTATGAGTCTTTAACATTTCTTCTGAATTTATACAAAAAAATGTATATATTTTCTCAACAGATAAATATAAAACAAATACTAAGATAATTTTCTCATTAAAAAAAAAAAAACTACTAAGATAATTTACTAAACTAATAAAGAAGCAAAAGAAATATATATATATATATATAAATAACTAATTTTATTAATACATAAATCATACTCGCATAATAAATAACCAATTTTATTAATAAATAAATCATTAATTAAATTAATAATTTTTAATGATATGAAAAATATTTTCCAATTAACTATTTTGTTAATAAATAAATCAAGTCAATTAACAGTTTTTAATGATATGCGAAATATTTTTCAATAAACAATTTTGATAATTTATTATTGCATAGGAGAATTAGTTTTTTTTTCCCCCTCAGTTTTGTGTTAAAAAATTTTTATAACAAATGATAGGTGTAATTTCTAGTATTATAAGACCGATTCATATTTTAAACAAACCTTATGGGTGTATTTGTAATTTGTTAAAAAATAAAAGATTTATGTTTTATAATTGACTAAGAATGTTTGAGTAATTACGAAAAAACTTGTTTCATGATTGACTAAGGATGTTCGCGTAATTACGTAAAAATATGTTGCATAATTAACAAAGAATGTTTGCGTAATTACGAAAAACCTTCACTCCACATATAGGCCACCATTAGTAAATTATTCAAAATGAAAGAGCAAAATCAAAAAGAAAACACAAACCACGGGTTATTATTACATTATATTTAAGTTTTGTATTTTGATAATTTTTAAAAAATTAAAATATTGCTCTATGAAATTGAATAGAATAAATTATTAGATATATAATAGAATTATGTGGTATGATATGTATCATTTTTTGATTTGTTATACACCCAATGATGTAGACTCCAGTTCTATTACCATATCGTTTTGGGTGAATTTATAATTATTTAACATTTCTTCCGAATTTATAGATATATAATCAATAACACACATATTGAAACATGATTAGTAGAACTAGTTTTAGAATTTAGTAAATAAAATTAAAGGAAAATTGTATAAAAAAAAAATTCTAGAGTTTGATCATTGTAACAAAATAAATTTTGAGTTTTAAATTTTGTCAATTTAAACTCCAATTTTTTTCATTTTTTTAAATCTAAACCATTTACCTATTTTTGTTAAGTAAAATCGAGAGAAAAATTATATTTTATCCATTAAACTTAATGTAAGTGTACATAAAATGTCAGAAATATCATTTTTTTTATTGAGTTTAATGACTAAAATAATTTTTTTCCATTGATTTTACTTAATGAAATAGGGAAATAATTTAAATTGAAAGCAAACCAAAAAATTAGAGATTAAAATGATAATTTAAAATAAAAAATTTATTTTATTATAAGAGGCAAATCTTGTGATTTTTTTTTTCCCCCTCCTATAGGGGGTTTAAATTCCTATAATCTTGTGCAGCAATTCGGGCGGAAAATTTGTGTGGATATTAATGAAAATTTGTGTGGGAAATTTGTGATATTGGAATCAAATTTTTTTCAAATATTTTGGAGTGCGGTCGCTCTCCATGCCTCCTAGATCCAGTAAAAATGTTGTGATCTTAGGGCAGTGTGTACTAGAGGATCACGATAGCCACCGATCTTCGAATTCCATCGGATTGATCGAGCTTCATGCCGTCATGGTCGAAGACTATAACCAGCGGGGTTTGGTGTAGTTTTTAAATCCTTTCGTGTTCTTCTTCTTGTAGAATCCTTTTGTAGTTGTGCCATGAAATCACTACCCAGGTTCCAATCAATGGGATAGAATTCAATCATTTCACATAAGAGTTTTGGCTTGGAGACACCATAGCATTTTTGTCCTGTATTAACTATTGTGATGAATTAAGAGTCTCTCCATTCTTCATATATTTTCTTTGATGAAAATTAAAATTGATGAAAAGTGATTAAAAATCATTTTCAATTCTTTAATCAAATATTTATCAAATCAACATTAAATCCTTTACAAAATTTGAATATGATAAACATTTAAAAAGATAAAGCATTGCAGATAATAATTTGAGTAAATTTCATTTTACCTTCCAAACTACCAGTTAAAAATTAATTTAATCCCTATCCTTTTAATTATATCAATTTTAAACCCAAATTATTCGATTTTGGATCAATTTCACCCAATCGTCTATAATTAGACAGAACTTGCTGACATAGTATCAAAATTCATTTTACCCTCCAAAACTATCTATCAAAAATCAATTACAGTCTTGAATATAGAAAAAAATAAATTTAAATATTTAATAATAATTTTTTATCTAATAAAAAAATTTGAGTATTTGTGTTGTTGAGTATTCTCCATAGAGTTGTTGCAACTTTTGCATCTAAGTGCTATTCAATCAATTGTACGACCGGGTAGGTACTAACCTCGGTTTTTTAGGCAGAGATCTTGATATATTTATTTGGGTTAAATTCATGAGAAATGGTTGGTAGCTCGAAAATCTTGGCTCGAAGTTTGCTCGAATATATAAAACGACGCCGTTTTGTATTTTTTTTTTTTTCTCTTTTATATCTGAAGCAGACACAGAGGGAGAGGGACGAAGGAAGAGAGCGAGAGAGAAGGAAAAAGAGAAGAGAGAAGGAAGGGGGAAGAGGGTCAGATTTTGTTGATGAAGATGATGTTGAAGATGATGAAGATGATGATGATGTTCAAAAACTGAAGCTGTTCAAAAAAAAATTTGATCTGGATGATGGCGGTGATGGCGTTCGGTGAGGATGAAAGGGATTTTTTTTTTTTTTGTTGATGAAGATGATGATGATGTTGAAGATGATGATGATGTTCAAAATCTGAAGAAGTAGATGATGTTGATCTGGATTGAAGATGAAGGGAAATTCGAGCTGTAAAATCTGGGTCTGCAACATCAACAAAATCTGAGAGAAGAGGAAGATTGAAGATGGATTGATGTTGATCTTGATTTCTGGGTTCATCAACATCAACAAACAAAACAAAAAAAAATTTGGGTCTGCAGATTTGGGTCTGCTGGGTTTATTTCTGAACAAATTTTTTTTTTGTTCATCAACAATCTGGGTCTGCAGATCAACATCATCTTCAATCCGAGCCACCGAACAACATCATCATCATGAACAAAAATGATCGTCGGATTTTTATTTATTTTTTGTTGATGTTGATGAACCCAGAAATCAATTTCTTCTTCTTCTTCATCTTATAATATATTTGAAGTTTGGTCATTTGTTCAGAAATGATGTTTGAAGTTTTTGGGTCTTACCTACAACCAAGGTATTTTGGGTCTTACCTACAACATATTTGAAGTTTTGATGTTTGAAGTTCAGAAATGGTAAGACCCAGAAGCAGACCCAAAAATACAGAGCTTGGTCATTTGTTCAGAAATCAAAACGCGAAAAAAAAAAAAAAAAGAAGACACCAAAACAACGTCGTTTTGGTGTCGAGCCAAATTCGAGCTCCGAATTTCGAGCTACGAATCAGAACTGTAAATTCATTTTACTCCCTCATGATTTGGGACTAGAGCACTTTACTCTCATATGGTTCAAATATAGCTAGAAGTCTTCATGTGGCTTTGGGTTAAAGTGATACAATTAGTTTTTCCATCCAAATTAATGGAATATGTACTATACACAATTTTTTAGAGTGGGTTTGATTTTTGAAAAAATATAGTGAAATTAATACAACAAAAAAACAATTTTTATCCCATTTTCTCTAAATCTAAAATTAGTTAATATGTTAATTAAAATAAGGGACAATTACAAAAAATAAAAAATAAAAAATCCAGAGTTTGACGCTTGTAACAAAATAAACCCTGAGTTTTTAATTTTTTCAATTTAAATCTTAATTTTTTAATTTATTTTCAATCTAAATCATTTGATAGTTTCGTTAACTGAAACTAATGAAAAAAATTGGTATTTTAGTTATTAAACTTTGGGAGATTGACCAATAAATCCCATATTTTGGACTTATAATCCATATATATAGTCCTATATTTTTTCTTGTGATCTATTCAGTCCTTTTGAATGCGTAATGACTCATTTGCTCGCCTCATTAGATTGTCACATTTCGAAAAAGTACACTAAATAGTTTTTTAGTGTCACATCATACCCGCCACGTTAGAGTGTCACATTTAAAAAAAAGTATATATTAAAGAGTTTTTAATGTTTTTAGAGTATCACATCATACCCGTCACGTTAGAGTGTCACATATCACGTTTGGGAAAAGTACATTAAGGAGTTTTTAATTTTTTTTAGAGTGTCACATTATATCCGCCACGTTGTCACGTTTGAGAAAAGAACAGTAAGGAGTTTTTATTTTTATTTTTTGAAGTGTTGCATCACACCCGCCACGTTGTTACATTTAGAAAAAGTACACTAAGAAGTCTTTTTTCTTCTTCTTTTTTTTTTTGAGTAAAAATTTTGGAGTGTCATATCATACCCATCACGTTGTCACATTTAGGAAAAGTACATTAAGGCGTTTTTAATATTTTTTGGAGTGTCAAATCGTTAGAGTGGCACATTAATGCCTGCTACATTGGAGTATCACGTCATACCTATCACATTAAGAAAATGGTATAACTGTCTACCAAAACAATATCAAAATAAAAAATAGGACTACACGGAAAGAAACTCTCCACTAATAGAACTTAAAAGATCAATAGAAAAAACTCAGGACTAATTAGAATACTTGTTTGTGAGATGGGATTTATTTGTAAAAATCCCTTAAAGTTTCATTGAGTTTAATAACACCATTTTTTCATTGATTTTACTAAACGAAAATATGCAAATGGTTTAGATTGAAAATAAATAAAAAGTTCAAGATTTAAATTATTAAAATAAAAAATGCAAGATTTATTTTATCACAATGCTCAAATTCTGGGATATTTTTTTATTGTAATTCTCGCTTAAAATAAAATAAAATAAAATAAAATAAAGATTGATTAAAATGCAAAATATAATTAAGGATTGATTTAAAATATAATTAAATAAAAATATATAATAAATAAAAATTAAGAATTGATCTAAAATACAATTAAATTAAAATTAGATTAACATTGTAGGAAGTAAAATAAATAATTAAGATTTTAGGATTAATTTTGATGTAAAATATAATTAAATTAAAATTAGATTAAAAAGTTAAAAATTACAATAAATAATTAAATATTTAAAATTAATTGTGATCTAAATATAAATAAATTAAAATTAGAATAAAAGGCTAAGAATTACAATAAGTAATTAAGAATTTATAATTAATTGTGATTTAATTAAATTAATATTTTTTTTAATAGATCGGAAAGAAAATCTTCATTGCAAAACTGATAAAAGATCGGATTAATATGGTACAGTGGTATCACAAGATCTCAAAAAGTGATAAATAAATTTCATAGAAGAAAGGATCCAAGTTTTCATAGAGGAGGAGAAAAGGCATTCACAAGGGAGGGAACAAATCTCCACACAGGGAGAATTATTACATCAAAAAACTAAAAAATTTAAAAGCCAAACAAAAAAATTCATATCCAAGTTGCCATCAAACTCATACAAAACTCCTTTGCTTCGAAACCTTCAACTTAGAATCTGAAAATCCCACATCAGCTGGTGAAGATAAAAAATTGAGGTTGAGGTGGTCGCTTAGTGTAAAACAAATGCGTTATCCAGTGTCAGACTTCGGACTGTGAGAAGATCTAAAGCTAGATTTTAAAGTTTTGGGTTCAAAGGTGGAAAAGATAAACCGATGATAGTCGGACTTGTGAAGCAAACATTAGATTTAGGTTAAGATGATGATCATAGGGAGAGGAAGTGAGTGAGGGGCAGAGGAGAGAAAAATCGGAGAGGGGGGGAACCACCGCCGTCTCTCTCTCCCCTTGCAGAAAAATCTAGAGATAAAAGTAAGAGGGTTTAGGGTTTAATAATTGGGATTTAATTGAATTAATGTTAAAAATTATGTATATGAGAGAGGAGAGAGAAAACAATTATGATTTAAGAGTATTACAGCCATTTCACATATATAGTTAATGATGTTAACGGTTGTATTTTAGTCCAAAACCACCTGGAAGCTTTCTGCTTATATTCGAATCATAAGGTGGTACCATGCTTTAGTTTTTCAAACCACAAGAGGATAAAATAAATTATGCCTATTTATTTTCATTGTTCAATATAGTTTTCCAAATGATGAAAGATGTTTTTTTTAATAATAAATGTGGTCTAAATTAAGGGTGGGAATTTGCAATACGACATAATAACACGACTCGAACCATATATGAAATTAGCGGGTTAGGGTTGACCATTTCATGGCATGAACACTTATATGAGACGACTTGATAATATGAATATTAAATAGGTCGGGTTAGTGTCAAATCTGTATAATACAAAATTGATACGAATAACCTATATAATGAAGAATTAGTTACACATTTTAATATTATTTCAAATAAAGGGTATCATGACATTTTTTAATCTTTAATGTAATTACATCCAATTTATTAAAAGTATGCAAAATATAATTTTAAGTGTAATATAGGATTTGTTTTTACTTTTAACTGAATTTAATGTATTTTTTTTTTTTTGGGTCTATTATTCAAGTTAATCTAGTAAAAAATATAATAATAAAATATAATTTCTATAAATTAGGAAAATAAAATTAAGTTGAAATCAAATATTTTTATAAATAATTTCATTTAATAGAGACGAGTTTCATTAAATTTAAGTTGTGAAGAAATTTTCAAATTTTTTTCATACATTTGATATTTTTAGTTAATAGTGAAATTTTTTTTGACATGACACGTTAATAACGACACGAACCAAACAAGGACCGAAAATGACATGACACGTGTGAGCACCATACATTTTTTGAGGCCAAGGCCTGTTTCCCACACAAATGTTGGACCAACTTGCTTTAGCAACAAAGAGTCGCCACTTAATTTTTGAAAGCGAATTAAGAAACTTTTAACGATGAAAACCATAAGTTAAGGTCCAGTTCGTTATAACCAGAAAATTTCTAGGTTCGGGGAGCTTAAGTACAAAAGGGAAAGGTCATTTACATAAAAGCACCCCTTTTGCCCAACCCGAAGATTGGCCTCTATTCACTCTCTAGTTTATGATTTTAGTGGTTAATTATTTTATATAATCCACTTTAAGCCTAGAACCTTTACTAACCCTAAAACTATGTGATTTGAATAAAATACATATCGTTTATTTTGGATTTAAAAAATAAAGCCACACCTTTTCTAAAAATGACGATTTCCAAGTAAAGAAAATCTTTAATGAACTATGGCCTTAAACTTAATTCAAAATAAATAATATTCATAAAAATTATTCAAAACAACCAATTTTGCAAGAAAAATCATTTCACTTGGATTATTCAAAAAGACAATGTAACAAGGACACACATGTGCTATGGAGATTTAGAAGACTTATTCAGATTCCCACTCACACGTCTTTCATGAAAAACATAAAATTAAACATAGTCTAAACATGCAACTAAACATATAAACATGAATCTAGGCCTCGTTTGAGGCTACTAGAATGATGAATATGCACAAAAGAGCAAATAAAAAGAAAAAATATGCAGAATGTTTACTTGATTCAAACTAAGCTTAATGCATGAATATTATATGATTAAACAAACCTAAACATATTGTTCTAATAAAAACAAAGAAATCATGCTAGAATAGGCAAAAAAGTAAATAAAATTAAGGAACTACATGATGATCATGCCATCCTAACTACTTTAGATGATTACATATTGAAAAGAGATGAGAAATAAACACTGAAATAAAGAAAAAGTAAGGGTTTACCTGTTGGTTTTCAAGAATCGAAGTGCACACTAAGAAAACAAGGACTTATTTGCTTGTACGCATTCCTTAAGCTTAGGTTGCTGATTATAGTTCAAGTCTCCAAGCCTTAGGTTGTTTTTTCATTGCCTTAGGGTTACTATTTAGGGTGAGAACTTTGGAACAGGGGGTGAGGGGGGAGGTCTTTCTCTCTCTCTCAAGCTCTCAAATGCTCTCAAAACGCTTCAATTTTGTAACCCCTTAAAGAGTAGGGGAGGGGTTCTTTTATAGGCACTCCTAGCTTAGGGAGGAAGCCAGTGGAGGCTACTAGGGTTGAGCATCGCTTTCTCTCCAGCACATCTTCTCAATTTCGCATTGTCATCTTTGCAAAGTTTCCATTCCTATTTGTCAGGGCAAGGTGCGGCTGCACAAAAGAAATGTAGCCGCACAATAGAAGTGTGGTCGTACAATCTAGGTGTGTCCATACCATGCACGTGCGGACGCATGTGCAGCCATGGGTCCAGATGTCAACTTTGCAGGTCAGGTGCAGGTTTGCATGACTTTTGCTTACTTTTGCATCTTGTGAACTTTAATATTTTGTCTAAGTATGGGGAGCATGTCTTAGTTTGTGCTATTGTATTTTGTCTAAGTATAAGATCCATGTTTTGTTCCTTACTTTGTGTGTTGAACCTAGGCCATCTATCTTTGCTACCTCACACCTAGGTCACACCTTTGAACCTTTTACACCTAGGCCGTTGAGCGTCAACACCTAGGTTTATCTTGGAACCATCTTGGTTGACCTCTACCTTCACCCTTGCACCTTGGCCGAGGTGTGCATCACCTAGGCCTCCGAAATATTTGATCCTTGAACCTAGCTATCTTATCCCTCGACTTGTACAACCTAGGCCGAGGTGTGTCACACCTAGGCCGAGTGTTACCCCTACTAGCCGAGATCAGTAAGGCCTCACTTATCCTTCACTTGTCCGAAGCCTATGTTTTGATCCAGGATCCTTACCTTGTCAGAGTGCCCATGCCACCTTACTTGTTATATACACATTGACCTACTCTTGTCTTTTCATTCTGACACCTTTTTGAGGATATTAATCAAATGATGCCACGTATCCAGTATTGGGTTTAAGTCAGATTAGTAGTTAAGAACCCATATCTTTGTCTTGAAGAGAGAGAAGCTCTAGGAAGAAAAAGAAGTTCTTATAGTGAGAGAGGTGGACTTTCCAAGCTTGATTTGCAAACCTTGAACCATTTGGATTTGTGTTTTAAGGTTATATTCTTGATCTACTTTCGTTGTTCTTTATATTAATCTGATCACATTGTATGATCTAGCATGATTCATTAACCATGCATTGATTTAAAGTTTTGTTTTAGAGAGCGAAAGTGATGTTCTTGTGTTCTTAAAGAAAAGCTTGTTTTGATCCAAAGTTTGTATCAAGTTCCATGTTTTTGTGTTTGTTTTCTTGAAATCTTTAAATGTGGGTACCCAGGTCCATGTTTTTGAATTTAGATCATGAAATCTTAGATTTTGAATGAAACATTATTTTTTTTAGCATTCATGTTCTTCATGTTCTTCAAGAGGAAATCTAGATTTCTAGACTTCACTTCCTTAAGTGTGGTCACCGAGACCCACCCTTGTCCAGCTTCCACACCTAGGCCAAGCATTGAATCTCACCTTGGCCTACCTTGCATGATCATTTGCACCTTAGTCTACCTTGTATGCACACCTAGGCCGACCATTACACACCTAGGCCGACCATAGTACACCTTTGCCTGCACCTTGTAACATCCTAGGCGGGTAGCCCACATCTCGGCCAAGGACACCACAACTCGGCCAAGAGGTGTGGAACCTCGGCCAAGACCTCCTGAGTTCACCTAGCTAGGCCATTTTGGCCCAGCTCATCTCTGTGCATCCATTCTGAGACCTAGTTTGTACCCAGCATGTTTTTCCAAGAAGAAAAACATTGATTTAACTCTCAACACATGTTTTGCTTTGTCTTGACTTGGTTTTGGAAAGAAATGCTGGGATCCATTTCACTCATTTGAAGCTTGTTTTGAGAGTGCATTTCATAACTATCTTTGAGCATGTCTTCTTACCTTCGTGAAGTGCATTCAATGGAATTACTATGTACTTGTAGGTCTTGGATCTTTGCCTTAATCTCCTCAACTGAAGAGCTATTGTGAGTGGTATTTTTAATGAAGTTATGTTATAATGTTTTGATAAAAGCTTTGCTTTGTTTTGGAAAAGTATTTGATCGAGTATGAATGATTATCCCTTAGTTTTTGTATCAAGTATTATGTTTGTTTTGATGACATTCTTGAAAGGTCCTTACGTGCTAAGGGACTTTAATACAACTAGTACCTTTATTTGTGTCACGCCCCCAAAATAAACCCATAATATATACAATATTAACATGCATTGATTAAGAAAGACAAAACCTTATTCCATTCATCAGAGTAATCTTATTAAAATACATTACATGTAATAACGAAAGTAAATGCCCTGCGGGCTTACATCTTTCCAAGCCAATACTTGGACACAAAAGTCTGAGTACTAACTCAATTACACATTAAGCCCTTGGCTTGAGTTTACATGTAATATCAAACTAAAACAAAATAACAACTAATCTAAACAGAGTCTTCAACTCCAAATCCTTCCAAGCTAAGTCCTTGGAGGTAGCATATCACCTGAACCTGAAAATGATGTTCCCGTATAGGGTGAGCCACAGCCCAGCAGAAATATACTAAACCAAATATAAGAATTGACTAAAGTAATAGCATTCGATAGATGGTTAACACTGTTAAATCCATTATATCACTTTACAGTTTCATGACAATAATGTCCATGACATGTTTCGCTTTACGTTATTAATCAACTTTCCAATTATACAGACATGGCTCAGAACCTGGCCAAACAATAATAATGAGATTACATCTCATATCAACATTACTTCCAATATCAACAAATCAAATGAGACTAAGGCTCATACTAAAACACTTCCATAAATCAATAAGTACACATATTTGCTGTACTAATGGAGTCCATCCCCTTTCTCCTCCTAAACAGGTTTGAGAGTCCATCCCCTATCTTCCCTCAAACCATGGAGTACATCCCCTATCTCCTCCCAAACAATATGCATATACAATGTATTAAACATTTGTCATACACAATATTCAATCAATACACAGATTCGCTGTATTAATTCAACTGTCATATTCAATGACTCATTCAATGTGATTAGTTTCAGTTTTCCCTAATCAACATGCAATGTCTACAACAATCACGACTATCCTCCACCGATAGCCCAAAACAGTTATTTCTAAACAGGAAATAAATGTATCAACAAATGTAAACTCAACATTTTCATAGGTGAGTGATTAAACTATTCAACCACACCATTTATCTCATAATTCCCAATTTCATGAATTAAACTCAATTCCACATTTTTCCCAAATTAATTATACAAATTAATTTATTACAACAATTAGGGCTTTTCCCCCTTTCCTCAAAATTAACCCTAAGGTTCAATTTTATCAACTTGACACTACCTATGTCATTTTTCATGATTCACAATCACATGGAATTTAATATATAAACAATTCCCTATTTCTCAAATTATGATACAAACCCTAGTTTTCCCAAAATTACCAAACGACACCAACATATCAAAAATACCAAAACTTAGGACAAAACCTATAATATGGAGTAGGAAATCCCTACCTCGAAGTGAAGAACTCAAATGGAGATGATGGAGATGATGACCCAAAATCCAAAGTGCTCCAAACCGCCAAACTCTCAGATTAAAGTAAAGCTCTCGTGACCCTCTATCTTTTTAATAAAGAACCTAGGGTAGAAACACCCTATAACTAGATGAAACCTAAGAGAGAAGGTGAGTGGAGGGAGAGAAAACACAGACCTAGGGTTCTAAAATCAAAAAGAGGATGAAAAAGTGTATTTAAAACCGCTGCTGCGTATTTAGATAAAACAGGCTCGCTCGAGCGAAGACTTGGTCGCTCGAGCGACCAGACACAGAAAACCCTCGCTCGAGCCAAGAAGGTCTCGCTCGATCCAACAACCCAGAAGCTCGCTCGAGCGACAGACATCTCGCTCGAGCCAAGAACTGCAACTCTCAGGTCCAGAACCAGACGCAATCGCTCGCTCGAGCGAAGCCACTCTGGCTCGATCCACTAGACACAAGACTCCACTCTCACTCGAGTGACCAAACCCTCGCTCGAGCGAAGTACCAAAACGAAGAGCTCGCTCGAGCGACAAACTGCTCGCTCGAGCGAAGGACCAAAATTCTGGGCAGCAACCATTTGCTCCCAAACCCAACCAACCTGTAACAAACCTGCCCAACACATCCTATAGCTCAAAGACAAGTAAATAAAGGATGACAACAACATAAATATAACAACAGGATCTACGGAACCTAAGTCCGGATGCAACAACCAAATGGGAAAGACCGGGGTCGCTATAACCTCCCCCCCTTAAAGAATTTCGTCCCCGAAATTAAGCATAAGTTTTCAAAAACAGGTTTTTCTCAATTTCCAATGATATTACATTACAATAATAAACAACTTGACCCAATACCGGTCATTTCATCTCTTATCAAGAGGCATTTCACAATATATATTTCAACCTGCATTATCAATATGCAATTTCCTTTCAATTTCAACAGTTTTCAATATACATGATTCCCATTTCCATATCATATTCAATTTCATGATATAACTCCAATTCTACAACACATTCAACATATGCAATGTTACACTAAACTTCCATTATGAGGCAAGTTTCAAAATACTTCCATTAAACCAAAACATTCACAATGTTTTTCAACTTAAGACATATATATAATGTTCTTAAAGTTCATTAAAATTACAAAATCTCAATACATGATTACACATCGACAAACAAGTCCGGATATTTCTCGCGGACTTCCAACTCACGCTCCCAAGTGGCTTCCTCCACTCCGTGATGTTTCCACAAGACTTTTACCAAGGGAATGGTCTTGCCTCGCAAGACTTGATCCCGCCTATCCAAGACCCGAACCGGTCTCTCCTCATACGAGGCATCCTCATCTACCTCTAAGTCGGTCCAATCCAATACATGCGATGGATCCGGCTCATACTTCCGAAGCATACTCACATGAAACACGTCATGAACTCCGGATAACTGCGGTGGCAAAGCTAAACGATAGGCAGCCTCGCCAATCCTCTCAAGGATCTCAAAAGGACCAATAAACCGAGGGGACAACTTCCCACTCTTCCCAAACCTCATCAATCCCCGCCTAGGTGATATCTTCAGAAAGACATGATCACCCACCTCAAATACCAAAGGTCTCCTCCTACGGTCGGCATAAGATTTCTGACGACTCTGGGCTGTAACAAGCCTCCTACGGATAAGCTCAACTTTCTCCGTCGTTTCCCTCACCAACTCCGGACCCAACAAAGGTGCATCACCCACCTCGGCCCAACAAACTGGAGACCTACACGGTCGGCCATACAAGGCCTCAAACGGTGCCATACCGATACTAGACTGGAAACTGTTGTTGTAGGCAAACTCCACCAAAGGCAAGTGCCTCTCCCACGACCCACTAAATCAAGAACACAACCCCGAAGCATATCCTCAAGGATCTGAATAGTACGCTCGGACTGCCCGTCAGTCTGAGGATGATAAGCCGTGCTAAAGGTCAACTTAGTGCCTAAGGCACTCTGCAAACTCTGCCACAACCTAGCAGTAAAACGAGGATCTCTATCTGAGACGATCGTCACTGGGACCCCGTGCAACCTCACTATGTCCCGAATATACAAGTCGGCAAGATGATCTACCGAATCTCTCACGCGCATAGGAATGAAGTGCGCCGACTTAGTCAACCGGTCTACAACCACCCAAATAGCATCACTACCCCGCTGAGTCCTCGGAAGACCTACAACGAAGTCCATAGTGACATGCTCCCACTTCCACTCGGCAATAGGCAAGGGTTGTAACAAACCCGCTGGCCTCTGATGCTCGGCCTTCACTTGCTGACAAGTAAGGCACTTAGACACGAAAACTGCCACATCTCTCTTCATACCCCGCCACCAAAACTGGCGACCCAAATCCCGATACATCTTAGTGCCTCCCGAATGCACCGCAAGGCGTGAATGATGAAACTCTCGGAGTACCTCCTCTCGGCAAGACTCCGGCACAAACAACGGTCTCGGTATCTCACACTCAGTCGGGATACACCGTCAAACCCTTCTCAACCTTCCCACTGGAGATCTTCTCTCGGAGGGATTCTACCTCAAGGTCACCTCTCTGTGCCTCTAACACTCGAGTCACAAGTGTAGGCTGCGCAACAACAGAAAACAAGGCCGCAGCCTCAACGGATTCGCCCAGAAGCAAATCAAACTCCCCAAGTGCACCCAACATCTCCCATTCCTGGATGGCTATACTAGCTACGTCACCAACAGATTTCCTGCTAAGGGCATCGGCCACCACATTGGCCTTCCCCGGATGATAATGCAACTCGAAGTCATAATCCTCAATGAACTCCATCCACCTCCTCTGCCTCAAGTTCAAGTCTTTCTGTGTAAACAGATATTTCAGACTCTTGTGATCCGAGAACACCTCGAATCTCTCACCATACAAGTAGTGCCTCCAAATTTCAAGGCAAAGATCACAGCTGCTAACTCTAGGTCATGTGTAGGGTAATTCTTCTCGTGTATTTTCAACTGACGTGAGCCATAGGCTACCACTTTCCCCTCTTGCATCAACACACAACCCAAACCCTCTCGTGAGGCATCACAATAACTGCATAACCCAACCCTCTCTCCGGAATAATCAAGACCGGAGCGGTGGTCAATCTAACTTTCAGCTCTTGGAACGACTTTTCACAAGTCTCACTCCATACAAATTTGACTCCCTTCCGAGTCAGTTTAGTCAACGGCGAAGATAACCTGGAGAAATCCTTCACAAACCGTCGGTAGTACCCAGCTAATCCCAGAAAACTGCGGATCTCAAACACTCTCTTAGGCTGTGCCCAATCTTGCACTGCCTCAATCTTGGATGTATCAACAGACACCTCTTTCCCGGAAACCACATGGCCTAAGAACTTGACTTCCTCTAGCCAAAACTCACACTTCCCAAACTTCGCATAAAGCTTATGGGCTCTAAGCAACTCAAGCACCACTCTCAAGTGTTCCTCGTGTTCCTCCTCAGAAGGTGAATAAATCAGAATGTCGTCCATGAAGACGACTACAAAACGATCTAAGAATTCCCGGAATATCCGGTTCATCAAGTCCATAAAGACTGCCGGTGCATTAGTGAGCCCAAATGGCATCACCAGAAACTCATAATGGCCATACCGCGTACGGAATGCCGTCTTCGGAATATCCTCCTCCCTGACTCTCAACTGGTGGTAACCCGATCTCAAGTCTATCTTAGAGAAACAACGGGAACCCTTCAACTGATCGAACAGATCATCTATACGGGGCATAGGGTACTTATTCTTGACCGTAGCCCGATTCAATTTCCGGTAATCGATACAAAGTCTCAAAGCACCACCTTTGTTTTTAGCAAAGAGGGCCGATGCTCTCCACGGCGAAACACTAGGACGAATATGGCCCTTATCTAGCAACTCCTGGAGCTGAATCTTCAACTCAACTAACTCAGCTGGGGCAAAACGATAAGGTGCCATAGAAATCGGCGCCGTGCCGGGCACTAGGTCAATAGAGAACTCAATCTCTCTGTGAGGTGGCAAACTAACAAGATCCTCGGGAAAGACGTCCGAGTACTCACAAACCACTCTCGGCAACACAGTCTGGGTCTCATCACACTCACTACTCAAAAGGCTAGCAAGAAGACCACTCAACTCACTCCGCCCTCGCGGATCATACACCGGTGGCAAAACACTACCAACCCGATCCCCCAAGAAATGGAAACAATCCCCGCTCAAGGTACATACTGTGACCCTCTGGCGGTAACAATCAATAACTGCCCGGTATGACGATAACCAGTCCATACCCAAAATAACATCAAATCCCGACATGGGCATAACTACAAAAGGAAAGGGAAGTCGGCGGTCGGCGACCTCTATATCACAACCCCTACATCCTTGTTTCAAAATCAATTCACCCCCAACAGGTGATACTACACAAATAGGAGATGCTAACTGTGCCAACTCCAATCCCAAAACAGATGCAAATGCAGCAGATATAAAAGAATGAGATGCTCCCGTATCAATCAATACACTAGCAACCGAGTTGCAAAACAAGAAGGTACCTCTCACGACAGATGGAGCAGGCACAAGATCCTGCGCGGTAACAGCATACACGCGCCCTGACGGTCTCTGGTCTACCTGCTCACCTCTAGGAGCATAAGACTGCTGCGCAGACTGGGACGATGAAGCCCCCTGATTGGCCCTCGAGGCCTGAACTGACTGAGCTGGCTGATGACTCTGAGTCTGCCTCAAACTAGATGCACCAGATGTGCCACTCAACTGCGGGCAAAACCTCTTCAGGTGCCCTGCCTGACCACACTGATAACAAGACAGTGGCTGACCCCTGCCCTGACTCTGGCTCTGAGGTCGAGCTGAAGATGAAGCTGCTCTCTGACCTCCTCCCTTCTGCGGGCAAGCTGGAGACTTGTGGCCCAGCTGACCACATTTGAAACAAGTAATGTCTCCCTGGCTGCCTTTCCCAGGACCTGCACTCGGCACTGGAAAAGTCGATCTAGTAAAGCTACCCTGAGACTGCTGAGGGGTAAAACCTCTCTGTCTCCTGCCATCATTCTGACCATCCTGACTCCTCTTGGAGCCCCTCTGCCTCTCCTCCTCCTCCTCTTTCTGCATCATGATCTCCATATGGGCTGCAGCATTCACCAGACGCCCATACTCTCGGGTCATAGAACCCTCAACTCTCATCTTGAGGCCATGCCTCAACTTCTTCTCGAACTCAAGACAACGACATTCCTCAGACGCCACCAACTCAGGTGCAAACCTGGACAAACTGGTAAATGCGGCCTCAAACTCGGCCACTAAAGAGCTCAGCTGCTTAAGCTGGCAAAACTGCTCCCTCAACCTCTCCCTGATAGCTGGAGACAGGAACTTCTCCTGGAAAGCAGCTACGAAAGCCTCCCAAGTCCCTCCTATACGGCCTCTCGTGAATTTCCACCACTGACCCGCATCCCCCTTAAGCTAGAAAGATGCCAAGGTCACCTTCAGAACCCTGTCCTCGATGCCAAGCATCTCAAACGTCTTCGTTGTCTGTTCGAGCCATTCATCTGCCTTAAGCGGCTTTTTTGGATCACCCAAAAACTCGTCCGGATTAGACCGAAAGAACTCTCTCTTCAGAAATGCAAGCCCTGCATCTGCAACATGAACCTGGGCTTGATTCTCAGCCCTGAGAATGCCCACGGACTCCCTGAATGCCCCTGCTATCTCGCGGGCTAAGGCACCCATAGCCTGCTGACCCGCTGGTTCGGCCACATTGGCCTGACCAATACCCTCCTGCTGCTCCGGAATCTCATCCGGTATGGGCATCTCCTGCCTACCACGCCTACCACGCCTACCACGTCCTCGTCCTCGTCCTGACATCCTAATAAAGGCAACAAAGACAATTAATACGTTTACACATTAATAAATGTGCCGAAGCTATAACACTCGCGCCCTAATGCATTGGACAACAGTAATTCACTCCACGTAAGCACATAATCACATAAGCACCTACGAATTTCATTCCTGGATAATGACAGTCCCGAGGCGTTGCTAGAGTTCCGGTTGGAAACAGCATTGATCAAGTGCTTTTCCAACAAGACTCATAGAAACTCAAGGATCCAATCAACATCCTAGAAATTAAATCCCATACCCAAATAGTCATATAAGCATGTTATCAAATAAACACATACTATCATACATAAGTCTCTAACAAGCGAGACAAACCCATTGTGATACTAATCACTTCCCACGTACCCAAAGTATTCAAACCCGGTACGCTCTGATACCAAGTTGTAACGCCCCAAAATAAACCCATAATATATACAATATTAACATGCATTGATTAAGAAAGACAAAACCTTATTCCATTCATCAGAGTAATCTTATTAAAAGACATTACATGTAATAACGAAAGTAAATGCCCTACGGGCTTACATCTTTCCAAGCCAACACTTGGACACAAAAGTCTGAGTACTAACTCAATTACACATTAAGCCCTTGGCTTGAGTTTACATGTAATATCAAACTAAAACAAAATAACAACTAATCTAAACAGAGTCTTCAACTCCAAATCCTTCCAAGCTAAGTCCTTGGAGGTAGCATATCACCTGAACCTGAAAATGATGTTCCCGTATAGGGTGAGCCACAGCCCAGCAGAAATATACTAAACCAAATATAAGAATTGACTAAAGCAATAGCATTCGATAGATGGTTAACACTGTTAAATCCATTATATCACTTTACAGTTTCATGACAATAATGTCCATGACATGTTTCGCTTTACGTTATTAATCAACTTTCCAATTATACAGACATGGCTCAGAACCTGGCCAAACAATAATAATGAGATTACATCTCATATCAACATTACTTCCAATATCAACAAATCAAATGAGACTAAGGCTCATACTAAAACACTTCCATAAATCAATAAGTACACATATTTGCTGTACTAATGGAGTCCATCCCCTTTCTCCTCCTAAACAGGTTTGAGAGTCCATCCCCTATCTTCCCTCAAACCATGGAGTACATCCCCTATCTCCTCCCAAACAATATGCATATACAATGTATTAAACATTTGTCATACACAATATTCAATCAATACACAGATTCGCTGTATTAATTCAACTGTCATATTCAATGACTCATTCAATGTGATTAGTTTCAGTTTTCCCTAATCAACATGCAATGTCTACAACAATCACGACTATCCTCCACCGATAGCCCAAAACAGTTATTTCTAAACAGGAAATAAATGTATCAACAAATGTAAACTCAACATTTTCATAGGTGAGTGATTAAACTATTCAACTACACCATTTATCTCATAATTCCCCAATTTCATGAATTAAACTCAATTCCACATTTTTCCCAAAATTAATTATACAAATTAATTTATTACAACAATTAGGGCTTTTCCCCTTTCCTCAAAATTAACCCTATGGTTCAATTTTATCAACTTGACACTACCTATGTCATTTTCATGATTCACAATCACATGGATTTAATATATAAACAATTCCCTATTTCTCAAATTATGATACAAACCCTAGTTTTCCCAAAATTACCAAACGACACCAACATATCAAAATACCAAAACTTAGGACAAAACCTATAATATGGAGTAGGAAATCCCTACCTCGAAGTGAAGAACTCAAATGGAGATGATGGAGATGATGACCCAAATCCAAAGTGCTCCAAACCGCCAAACTCTCAGATTAAAGTAAAGCTCTCGTGACCCTCTATCTTTTTAATAAAGAACCTAGGGTAGAAACACCCTATAACTAGATGAAACCTAAGAGGGAAGGTGAGTGGAGGGAGAGAAAACACGGACTTAGGGTTCTGAAATCAAAAAGAGGATGAAAAAGTGTATTTAAAACCGCTGCTGCGTATTTAGATAAAACAGGTTCGCTCGAGCGAAGACTTGGTCGCTCGAGCGACCAGACACAGAAAACCCTCGCTCGAGCCAAGAAGGTCTCGCTCGATCCAACAACCCAGAAGCTCGCTCGAGCGACAGACATCTCGCTCGAGCCAAGAACTGCAACTCTCAGGTCCAGAACCAGACGCAATCGCTCGCTCGAGCGAAGCCACTCTGGCTCGATCCACTAGACACAAGACTCCACTCTCGCTCGAGAGACCAAACCTTCGCTCGAGCGAAGTACCAAAACGAAGAGCTCGCTCGAGCGAATGACCAAAATTCTGGGTAGCAACCATTTGCTCCCATACCCAACCAACCTGTAACAAACCTGCCTAACACATCCTATAGCTCAAAGACAAGTAAATAAAGGATGACAACAACATAAATATAACAACAGGACCTATGGAACCTAAGTCCAGATGCAACAACCAAATGGGAAGAGACCGGGGTCGCTATAATTTGAGATATCTCATTTACCATCGACGGGTTGGCTTGTCTAATTGATTCTGGGTCGGTTATTCCTTTGTTTTGTCAATGAATGTCATCCTTTGTATTATGTAGATGTTAGTAACCATCACTTGAAGTTTTGAAAGCCTTTGATTGATGAACTCGGTTCATCATTTGATTTTGTTACAAGCTATGATATGTATTGTTTTGATAAAATCTCAGATATCATTCATTCAGACCTTTATTACTTATATCATTCACTGAGTTTTCAGCTCACCCCCTCCCTTATATATATGTAGGTGATGAACAAGGAGGCGATGTCGCCTAAGCTTTATTTGGAAGATTGTTTTAGTTTATGATTTATAGTATCTTGAAGATTATGCTTCTTAGCTTTGTAGATAACTTGTCTTGTATGTTTGGGCTTGAGAAGCCTTTTGATTAAGATGTAATATTAAGTTTATTTTATTTTGTATTCAAGTTGTAAAACCATGTCAATATGTATGCCATTTCATTTAATCTATGCACAGCTCTTATGAACTAATTAGATTTAAATTTATTACTTCCGCACATGTATGCCCCATATGTATACTCTAGTTGTGTGAATCTTTGTATGTTGGCCTTTAGTAATCTTGGATTATTGGCCATCACGGCATCATTCTATTAGGGACAGAATGGGGTCGTAACAGATTGGTATCAAAGCTCAAGTTCCTTATAGTACGTTTATTCACGCACTCTTGGTCCTAAAGAGCATAGGATTTCCCTTAGAATGATGTTAGGATTGCATTATATTGCTTACTATTTGACAAGGTGTACATTATTTTGGCATGTTTATTTGCTACTTGCCTACTTGCATATTTGTTCATCTTATTTTAAGGTCATATTTCGCATACTCTTAGCATCATGAGAAAGGTAAGACCTCCAATTAGACGAGATCATTCCAAGGACAAGTTGGACAGATTAGAAAGGATGATAAAAGGTTTGACTCGTGAGTTGAGGCAAGCAAGGCAACAGAACACTGGTACCACCTCTACTTAGGCCGAGCAGACAAATGGCCGAAATGCAGTTGCACATCCACCACCTCCAGTACCGCAAGTGCCTCCACAGCCAGCTTTACAGAAGGTGTCATTGACAACATTTACACTGGACGATGATGCTTGTAGGTGGTGGATAATGATCCTAGAAGGTAATCCGGGTTTGACTTGGGCTAGATTTTTTGAATTATTTTATGAAAAGCACTTTCCCTTTAGTGTTCGAGATTGCAAGACCACAGAATTCAAGACTCTGACATAGGGTAACAGAATAGTAGCTAAATATTATCGTCTTTTCACCGAGTTGGCTAGGTATACACCTCACACTGTCAATACAGAATACAGAAAAACTAGAAAGTTTGAGAGTCGACTTCGTGTACCAATACAAGATCGGGTTAATATGCTCAACATGCAGACTTATGCCAGGGTATTGAACAAAGCCATCTTGGCAGAAGCTAACTTGAACATGTATTGGAGTTCAAGAGAGAATTAGAGAAAGATACAAAAAATTGTATGCTAAGCTTAGCAAGTGTGAGTTTTGGCTTTCAAGCATTTCATTTCTAGGTCACGTGATTGATGAAGAGGGTATTTTTGTTGATCCTAGCAAAATCGGAGCCATTATGAGTTGGCCGAGACATATTAATATGTCTGCGGTCTAAAGTTTTCTGGGTTTGGCCGCTTATTACAAAAAGTTTGTGAAGGACTTCTCAAATATTGCAGTGCCATTGACACAATTGACTCAGAAGGGAGTGGCATATGAATGTACTGAGGATAGAGAATCAGCATTTTAGGAGCTAAAGACGAGGTTAGTCTCAGCACCAATTCTTATGCTACCATCAGGTAATAAGAAATTTCAGATTTATAGTGATGCTTCATATAAGGGTTTGGGTTGTGTATTTAAGGGGGTAAGGTCATAGCATATGCATCTCATCAGTTGAAACCTCGTGAAAAGAATTATCCTACCCATGATTTAGAATTAGCAACCATGGTATTTGTTTTGAAAATTTGGCGTCATTACTTGTATGGAGCTTCTTGTCAAGTTTTTACAAATCACAAGAGTTTGAAGTATTTGATCACTCAGAAAGAATTGAATATAAGACAGAGAAGATGGCTTGAATTATTGAAAGACTACAACATACAGATTCAGTATCACCCAGGTAAAGCTAACTCAATGGCCGATGTGTTGAGTAGAAAATCCGTTGCGAGTTTGGCATGTTTACTCACCGAGTAGAAGAGCATTCTTCGAGATTTGCAAGACCTAGATATTGATATTGTACTTCACCGAGATGAGAGAATTTTAACAATGATTTCAGTAGAGCCAACTGTTATTGAGGAAGTAAAGGCAAGACAGACAGATGATGAACTTTTCAAGAAGGTAGTTGATGAAATTATCACGAAGTCGAGACCAGGATATACCATTGATAATTAAGTACTAAAGTTTGAGGGAAGGTTGTGTGTGGCCGACATCCCAGAGTTCAAAAGGAGAATTTTGCAAGAAGCTCATAGTTCTCGATTTGCCGTTCATCTAGGAAATACCAAGATGTACCAAGATGTGAAGCAAACTTTTTTGGTAGCCAAATATGAAAAAAATAAATAGCTGAGTTTGTATCACAATGTTTGTATTGTCAACAGGTGAAAGTAGAACATCAAAGACCAGCCGGACTTCTTCAACCTTTGCCAATTCCCGAGTGGAAATGGGAACACATCTCCATGGATTTTGTTGTGGGTTTGTCGAGAACACAAAAGGTATGGATTTGATTCGGGTTATAGTTGATAGATTAACTAAGTCAACACACTTTTTGCCTGTTAAGACTACATTTAATGCCGACTGACTTGCTTCATTGTATATGAATGAGATTGTTAGACTTCATGGGGAGTTGATGTCTATAGACACTCCATTTTTGACCGCCCTTAAGACTTGGGCGCCTTAGGTTAGTCACCCGATGATGAAACGTTATGCTTCGATTTCCTCAGCAGGAAACCTCGGTTTTGAGTCTCAGAAGCCTAAAACCTTGCACCACCTTGCACCACTTTTGGGCCAAAACATAATTTTTTCAAGCCTGACCATCCAAAAGCCTGTAGGCCAAAAGGTGGCCGACTGGCCAGAAATTGGTGGCCGACTGGCCAGAAATTGGTGGCCGACCGTCCCTCATCTGGCCGGCCGGCCAGGTTTCCCGGTAGAGCAGATATTTGTTGCTAACTGTCCTTTTATGTGCATACACTGCACCAGTTGGCTCAATATAGATATTTTCGAGATATCAACTAGTTGTTCTATATAGAGAGAGCCATACCTTATGTTTTTAGGTTAGAAAAAATTCCAAGAGTTCAAATTCTTGAAAATCTTTCTCTCTCTCTCTGGCAACCTATATACACCCTACCTATACTTCCTAAACCAATTTTTTAGGGCTCCTTGCTGAGCTTGAGCTTATATCTCAGCACTTAAGGGTGAGAATTTGTTGGTTTGTGAATCAAAGTGTTACTCCTCTTCAAGAGATATAACTTCTAGCTTTTTTACACTACTTCCCTATCTTTATTTGTTGTTTTTTACACTATTTTTACCTTGTTTTTATGGGCTAAAACTTGTGGTTTAAAGTTATCAAAGGTAGAGGGGTTAACCACCCTTCTTTTAGCCTGATTCTCCAAGCTTTTGCCCTTGTGTTTCCCATCTATTTTTCCACTTTTACCTACTATTTTTTAAAGTTTTCCAGAGGCTAAAAGTGGTTTTGAGGTTCAAAAAATAGAGGGGTTAGCGACCCCTCCTTAGGCTTGCTTAGTAGCTTCATTTCTCAATTATTGTAGTTCACTTTTTCTAGCTTTTTCATAATAATTCCAGCACTGTTTTAGCTGTTTTTAGGACTGTTTTAGGGTGTTTATTTCATTTATGCTTTGTATAATATGCTTGTAGTGTTGTAGTCCTCATAGGTTTGGTGGTTTAAGCCTTAAACACAAACCTATTTGAGTTGATAGCCTTTATTTTCATAGCTTTCATACATATGTTCACACTTTGTATAATCACCTCTACAACCTCCCTCCTTTCTTAGTTTTTCATTATTTGAGAGTCGTTTCAAGTGAATGTTGTTCAAAGCTTAAGAAAGAGACGCTTCCATGCTTAATGGTTTAATCTCTTCGGAGGTTCATTACCAAGGTATTATATCTCTCTTATGCCAAGAACAACTCCTTGTTTGACACTTCTCTTCATTAGTGGACTCAATTCTCACTCTTTAGACTAAAATGATTAAATAATGGAAAAGTAATTAAAATAGGCTAATCAATTGGATTAAAAAAGGTAACAAGAGTAATAAAAATGGTTTGGGTTCAATCGGACGTTAATTGAACCCATTGAGTCTCGAACCATTTCATACTCTTTAATAATGATAATGGTTCAAGATTCAATGTCTACCACTTCCCTTGATCAATTCCATGATAGGGAGGAGGTTTTGTTGGTCTTTCATTGTCATTTATTGAGACTTTGTCCCTCGATGCATAGATCATCATACAATAAGTTTACGTTGATTAATGATTTGTGAATTAAAACTACCCCTCCTTTGATATGTTTGATGATAAGGAGAGGCAGAGTGGACAAACATCCCCTGAAAATACTCTATTTGTGCTCTGTTTCTTTTCTGTGGCAGCAAGGGAGAGCCCAAAAATAGTGGCCGGTCAGCCACTTTATTTTAGACTAGTAGTGCCATTTTCATGGCAGAACAGAGCAAAGGCTGGGGTAAAAACAGTTCAATTTTCTGACTGCAAAACAAAACAATTATGGTAGCAAAATAGAGGGGGTTTCGGGTGGAAATTCTTGTTCATTCATAGGCGATTCCACGCTTCCCGTAGCTCGTTAATTAAATAGTAGTATGTCATACTAGTTAATCCCTTCAAACTTGTAATAGCTAATTACTTAGTTAATTAAATTTGTGTTGTAATTCAATTTGTAATTTGTAATTCAATTTGTAATAGTTAGTTAGAATAGCTAGTTAAATTTCAATTTTGTAATAGTTAGTTAAAATTTGGATGCTTGAACATTCGGACCCTCCTGCGCGAGAGCAAATATGTAATAATGCGTGTATATCTTCCAACCCTATTTCTTTCTCCCTTTTATTTACTCGCTTATGATGGATAGCATATAGCATCATGTTTTTCTTAGCATTCTCCATGATTTCATCCATTCGTCTTACATGCATAAAGGTTCGACTCATCATACTAATCAATGTCAATTTCAATTCCTTACTCGAATATGTGCTTTATCGCATGTCTTGAATTGACTCACATGCCATGCTAGTAGCCGAGCCTATTAATTGCATATTGCATGTGTTGCATTAGGCATTTCATAGTTAGAATCATGCATTTTCTAACTATTTTCTTTCTTTTCGCTCGTCTTGGATATTTAGGGTAAGCATTTTTTGCTTTAGCATATTGCATGCATGTGATTGTTGCCATGTCAAGCATGTTTACTATGAGGCTAAGTGCTTAGTTGATATACCTGTTTGAATGCTTGTGGATGAAGGCTATTTGCTTAAGTTGGGATGATTTGATTAATGTACATATGAGACTACTTTTTCAAGTGGTACATACTCAAAACATTTTTCAAACAAACATGAAATCAAAACATTTCAAATTTTACGAATTAGTCTATATTTGTGTGCATCACATAGTAAAGATAGCATAATAATCGGAACGAGAGTATATAATGTAAATAAAAATCACATCATGATTAGTAGAGGCCAATCTTTGATCGGGTGAGTGGGGTGCTCAATTCATGACCTTCCCCTCTCATACCCAAGTTCCCAAGTCTAGACACTTTGGTGATGACAGTTAAGTGGCCTTTGGCACGAGTCATGGGTTTTCTAAATTTTCCAAAAATATTTATGTGGCGACTCTAAAATTTGGTAAAGCAGCTAATTTTTGGCATTTTTGATTCAAAATCGAATTTTCAAAAGATTTGCCGGATTTGGACTCTTTTGTGTTTATCTACCTTACATTGCACTTGTGAAATCATATTCAAAACCACGGGAGTCCAAACTGTAGGGCTATCATATCCGAGGAAACTAAACCCCTTCGAGGAGCACGAAAAGCAAGCCACAATGTCTATTGTGTCAGATCGAGATTTGAAATTTGTTTATAGATTTTGGTAGAGTTTACAAAGAGCTTTAGGAACTGAGTTGAGATTTAGCATATTTTTTCATCCTCAAACCGATGGGTAAATAGAGAGAATGATTCAGACACTTAAAGATATGCTCAGGTTATATGTATTGGACTTCGAGGGAAGTTGGGAATTACATTTGCCATTAGTATAATTTGCTTACACCAATAGTTTCCAAGCTACCATTGGCATGGCGCCGTATGAAACTTTGTATAAGAGAAAGTGTAGATCACCAATTTATTGGACCGAGGTAGGAGATAAAGCATTGATTGGTCCTGAGATAGTTCAACTGACAATCGAGAAGATTAAGCTCATTCAATAAAGGATTAAAACCGCTCAGAGTCGACAAAAGAGTTATGCCAACCAAAGAAAAAGAGAGATAGAGTTTGAAGTTGGAGATCATGTATTCTTGAAAGTTTTGCCGATGAAAGGAGTTTCAAGGTTTGGGAAGAAAGGTAAGTTAGCGCCTCGTTACATCGACCCATTTGAAATTCTTGAGAGAGTTAACCCCGTTGCCTATCGACTTGCTTTGCCACCGCAATTAAGTCAAGTCCACAATGTGTTTCATGTTTTGATGTTTAGGAAGTATATTTGGGATCCGGTGCATGTGATTGATCATTTCGGGATTGTGGTTAATGAAGATTTAGGTTATGAGGAGAAGTCGATACAGATTATTGATAGGCAAGTGAAACAGTTAAGGAATAAGTCGATACCGATGGTGAAAATTGAATGGAAAGAGTATTACAGCGAAGATGCTACATGGGAAATGGAAATGGAGATGAAAATCCAATATCTGGAGTAGTTTTTAGGGCAAGGTAACTTAAGTTTGGGGACCAAACTTCTTTAAGGGGGTAGACTATAACAACCCTCATTTTGCCTTAGTCATATTCATAAGAATTTGCATGATTTTGGTTTGTTAAGCTTACATCTTGTGAACTTTAATATTTTGTCTAAGTATAAGAGCATGTCCTATTTTGTGCTGTTGTGTTTTGTCTAAGTATAAGATCCATGCTTTGTTCCTTGCTTTGTGTGTTGAACCTAGGCCATCTATCTTTGCTACCCCACACTTAGGACCATCTCTGAACCATCTTGGTTGACCTCTACCTTCACCCTTGCACTATAGCAGATGTGTGCATTATCTAGACCGAGATGAGCATCACCTAGGCTGAGATGTGCATCACCTAGGCATCTGAGATCTTTGATCCTTGAACCTTGTAGCCTTGTTATACACCATAGCCAACACTTAGCAATCTTGTTCCTTGACTTGTACAACCCAGGCCGAGGTGTGTCACACCTAGGCTAAGAGTTACTCCTCCTAGTCGAGATCAGGAAGACCTCACTTATCCTTCATTTGTCCGAAGCCGATGTTTTGATCCAAGATCCTTACCTTGTCAGAGTTCCATACCACCTTACTTGTTATATACACTTTGACTTACTCTTGTCTTTTTATTTTGACACCTTTTTGAGGAGATTGATCAGATAGTGCCACGTGTCCCAGTAATGGATATAAGTCAGTTAGCAGTTGAGAAACCCATATCATTTGCCATGTCTTTGTCTTCAAGAGAGAGAAGCTCTAGGAGGAAAATGAAGTTCTTAGAGTGAGAGAGTTAGACTTTCTAAGCTTGATTTGCAAACCTTAAACCATTTGATTTGTGTTTTGAGGTTAAATTCTTGATCTACTCTTGTTGCTCTTTATGTTAATCTGATCACATTGCATGATCTTGCATAATTCAAGAGCCATGCATTGATTTAAAGTTTGTTTCAAAAAGAAAGGTGATGTTCTTGTGTTCTTGAAAGAAATCCATGTTTTGATCCAAAAGTTTGTATCAAGTTCCATGTTTTGTGTTTGTTTTCTTGAAATCTTCAAGTATGGGTACCTAGGTCCACGTTTTTGAACTCATATCATGAAATCTCTGATTTTGAAAAAGAAGTTATGATTTTCAGCATTCATATTCTTTAAGAGGAAACCCAGATTTCTAGACTTCACTTCCCTAAGTGTGGTCACCGAGACCTACTCTTGTCCAGCTTCCATACCTAGACCAAGTATTGCATCTCACCTTGGCCTACCTTGCATGATCACTTGCACCTTAGTCTACCTTGTATGTACACTTAGGCCGACCACTGCACATCTAGGCCGGCCACTGCATATCTAGGCCGACACCTTGTAACATCCCGGACGGGCAACCCATATCTCGGCCAAGGAGACCATAACTCGGCCAAGAGGTGTGGAACCTCAACCAAGACCTCCTAAGTTCACCCAGCTAGGCCATTTCGGTCCAGCTCATCTCTGTGCATCCATTCCAAGACTTGGTTTGCACCCAACATACTTTTCCAAGAAGAAAAACATTGATTTAACTCCCAGCACATGTTTTGCTTTGTTTTGACTTGGTTTTGGGAAAGAATTGTCGGGATCTATTTTACTTATTTGAAGCTTGTTTTGAGAGTGCATTTCATAACCATCTTTGAGCATATCTTCTTACCTTCTTGAAGTTTATTCAATGGAATTACTATATACTTGTAGGTCTTAGATCCTTGCCATAATTCCCACGATTGAAGAGCTATTGTGAGTGGTATTTTTAATAAAATTATGCTATAATGTTTTGATAAAAGCTTTGCTTTGTTTTGAAAACGTATTTGATCAAGCATGAATGGTTATCCCCTAGTTTTTGTATCAAATATTATATTTGTTTTGATGACATTCTTGAAAGGTCTTTAGTGCTAGGGGACTTAAATACAACTAGTATCTTTGTTTGAGATATCTCTTTTGCCATCGACGGGTGGGCTTGTCTAATTAATTCCGGGTCGGTTATTCCTTTGTTTTGTCAATAAATGTCATCATTGGTATTATGTAGATGTTAGTAAACATCCCTTGAAGCTTTAAAAGCCTTTGATAGATGAACTCAGTTCATTCCTTGATTTTTTTACAAGCTATGATATGTAATGTTTTGATGAAATCTCGAATATCATTCATTCAAACTTTTATTACTCATAGCATTTATTGAGTTTCAGCTCATCCCTCAAGAAGGCGATGTCGCCTAAGCTTTATTTGAAAGATTGTTTTGGTTTATGATTTGTAGCATCTTGAAGATTTGGTTTATGCTCAAATTTATATTTATCTTTTTGAACTTTTTTCCTTATCTGTTCAATTTTTTTCTCTATATGTTCAAATTTTGTGGGTTTCTCTCTATTTGTTTAATTTTTTTAAACTACCTGTTCAATTATTTTTATCTTTTTAATTTTTTAACTATCTGTTAGAATATTTTTTTTGTGTTTAATTTTTTGTGACTATCTATTTAAATATTTTTTTTATCTGTTTAATTCTTTCGGAGTGATCTGTTCAAATTGATTTCCAAGTCAAAGAAAAGGGAACACATACTCACACACATAAATGATCCATTATCTATTGAAAATATTCATTCTCAAACACCCACCCACACACAATGATCCATTAATTGTACAAAATGAACCTATATGTTTATTTTTTTGAACATATTTTAGCCTTTTGAGCCTTTTGAAGTTAATTTCCTCAACAAACCGTACTATCTCCTATTTTTCCAATATATTTGTTCAATTTTTCTAGAAAAGTACAGGCTGAATAAGGTACAAAATGATAACAACTCCACACCTTCTACAGAGATCTGCAAAAAAAATAAAAAAATAAAAAATAAAAAAGGCTCAAAATCTTTCTCTTTTGAGGGGAATCAACCTTAGTCTTCTCAGAATCATGATAATTTCCAAACCTAGAGCTCAAACAACGATCAAAAGAAGAGCGAGTCTTGTGAGCCTCCCAATCAGCAGCTAGAATAGCGAAATCGTGGGATCTGGAAAGCCCTAAGTAGTTGTAAATCCGTTCGATCTCACTGCCGATTCCTTCGATTCAGAAGCTAAGAAGACTAGTCAAACAAATAAGACATTGATGAAGATTAAATTCAAACTAGATTCGAGCTAAGAAAGACATCAATCGAGCCTTTCCAACATAGATCCAAAAGATTCGAGATAGATTACAGCCTACGAGGAGAAGGGCGTCGGGGATGCCGCTGCGACCTTCGCCGCCGCCTCTAGAGAAAACGAGGTAGTTCTTGATGGAGATTGGTAGTGGTGAAACCCTAACGAAAAATCTCAATTGAGACAAAGCTCTGAAGCCATATGGTTAAACCTTTCGAGTTCAGGAACAAAGTGCATATTGAAGGAAATCTAGAACAACATCGTTGTTCTGGCTAACTACTTAGCTGCCAACCTTGATCTCTAGCACCACGATGACGACGATTTCACACGTTAGCGATTTCAACCTTGGTTATAGCTCTCAAACGAACTTGGATCTGAGATGCCAAGTGTCAATCTTTCTCGAATTTGAGACACCATTAGCGAACTTAAATCCAAGTTCTTAAAGTAGGAAGAGAGAGGTCGAGGACACAGACGAACCAGTAGAGGTTGCCGACAAGGAGAGTGGCGGTAGGGATGTAATCGGTTCGGTACGGTTGATATTTACGTAAAAAATTACACCGAATCGATAATGTCGGTTTTATTATTTTGAACATCGATACAGACCGTTTCTCACATCAAACCGCACCTAATCAAACCAACTGAAACGGTTCGGTTTTGTGCGGTTTAATCGGTTTAGAATTTTTCAAATTTGAGCCACTTTTAAATATAATCATTAATCTATATAAAAATATTAAATTATTTATTTGTCTACCATTTCAGACATATCCAATCCATCCATTTAATACATACTTTTTAATTCCTAAATTAACAAAAATAAAAACAAATTTTTTTTTAAAAATACTAAGGTTTCAAGAATAATGAGTTAGAGTTAAAATTATATATAATAAGAGTTTACAAACTTAGGTTTTAAAGATGATAAGGTTAATTAATTAAGGTTAATAATTTATTATACTTATTAATATCATTAGATTGTTAGATTATATATATATATATATATTACATAAATACAATATATGTTGAAGCAGTTGGTTTCAATTTAGATCGGTGCAGAAGATGCTTAAATTGATACTGAATCGAAAAAATTCAAAATTTAAAACCGCACAGACCGATTCTTGTTAAAAAACAGACCAAATATAACTGGTTTGGTCCGGTTCAATCGGTTTAGTCGGTTTTTTCGATTTTTCTTACATCCTTAAGTGGCGGTGTAAAAGAGAGTGAGAGCGTCCATGATAGAGAGATAAGGATCGCAGGTTTGTGGGGGAGAGAAAGAGACAGATAGAGAAGGAAAGAAAAGATGAAGAGAACGGTGGTGTTGGGACGAAGAGAGAGAGAAGAAAGAGTTTTGATTTGGTTTCACTGTATAGCATACATGGATAATTTGATTATTTTACATGAATAATTTGATTATTTTACGTGAGTTTGTTTTTATGAACAGTGTTTTTTGAAAACGTAAACCTTTGGATAAAAAAAATTTACAATTGAATTTATAGATCAAGTATCATTTTAAAATTGATTTCAAAACTAAATACCATCCATGCATAATGCATTGTTCTTATACCCAGATTCCATGCATAATGCATTGTTATTAAAAATTTGCCAATTGGATATGCCAAGCGAGAAGTGATAACGGAATGAAGTAATGCCCGTAACGAATATTATCAATTGAACAAGAAATGATAATTCCACTGCAACTCCCTCCTCCTCAAACTCAAACCCAAACCCAAACCCAAACCCTAGCCCTTCTCAACCCTTTCCCAAAACCGCATCCCAAAACCCTCCTCAACTGCCTCACTCCTCTCCAAACTCCCTCTGCACTCACTCCCCACCTCACCAGCACCACCACCACCACCGCCACCGATCCGCCACAACCAACCTCCGACTCCGGCCTCCGCTTCCGCGAGAAGCTCCTCTACCTCCAAACCCTCAAAGTCAATCCCTCCAAAGCCCTCCACAAGAACCCTAATTTCCGATCAGCCCCACTCGACTCCCTCAAATCAGTCGAGAAATGCCTCTCCTCCATGGGCATCGATCGCTCTGCCTTGGGCCGCATCTTCGACATGTACCCCCAGCTCCTCACCTGCGATCCCTACTCCGATCTCTACCCTGTTTTCGACTTCCTATTGAACCACGTCAATATCCCTTTCCCCGATATTCGAAAATCGATCATTCGCTGCCCGAGACTCTTAATTTGCAGTGTAGATCACCAATTGAGACCCGCATTACGTTTCCTTGAAAGTTTGGGGTTTGTGGGGAAACACGCATTAACTTGCCAGACCACACTGTTGTTGGTTTTGAGTGCCGAAAACACTCTTCTTCCCAAGCTGAATTACTTGCAAGATTTGGGTTTTTCGTATGAGGAGGTGTTGAGGATGGTGTTGAGGTCGCCGGGGTTGTTGACGTTTAGTATTTCCAATAATTTTGGGCCGAAAGTGGAGTATTTCTTGAAGGAGATGAATGGGGATTTGGCAGAGCTAAAGAGGTTTCCGCAGTATTTTTCGTTTAGTTTGGAGGGGAAGATAAAGCCTCGGCGCCAGCTCTTGGTGGAGAATGGGTTGTCTCTTCTGCTGCCGCAGATGTTGAAGGTCAGTGATGGGGAGTTCAATGCGCGGTTGATTGAGATGCAATTGCGATTAGTTGATGAGAGACAGTCATAGTAAGTTTCCTTGCAAGTTGCAACTTATATTATGTATACTTTGCTTCGATAGTGAAAGTTCACGACTTATATGTGTTTGATGGTCAAATGTACATTTTTTGTGCAATATGGCATCTTTATTTATTCATAAGAGACAATTGTTTGATTCCCTCAATTGTTCTCTAGACATGAAGTGGAAGTTAGAAGCTGTAGTAAGAAACCTAGCTAACAAAATTAAATTGGTCGTAATTTACATTTTGCACTTGGTTAGAACTATCATAAATATCCAAATCTGAGTTGGTGTTCCTGGCAAGCTTCAAATGAAATTAGTAAATTCTTTACCATTCAAGTAAAATTTAAATCCCTAGTGCCGATGGAAACCAGAACACTAATGATCAAGCATTACTACTAAATTTGGGGGTGATAATGTAAGATAGCGGGACAGGAAAAAAGCCTTTGTTTATCAGTTATTCAGTGTTATAGTAAACCCTCTGTTTTGAGACTTTCAGAAGGTTTGAACCTGATTCTGCGATTTATTCAACACCAATATTCATTTTGTTAGAGGAAACTGCCATAGTGGATTGTCCTCAAGTTATGGACTTAAAAATCATTTTCTTCTTTGATGCTTGAAATCTGGGCTTCAGTTATTAGGGAGTTGAATAATTGCGAGGGCATGTATTGGCAGTGATTGATGGGAGATATCATTTATGTAATCAATCAAACGTTTAGAAGCTTAAAGCCCAATTCCACAGTTCTTGTTCAAATAATATTTGCACTCTGTTTTTGATGATTGGATAGCTAGAGTTTCTATATGCATGTTTCCTCTCGCCAAAGAATAATTAATCTAAAAGTATCCACTATTTGTCACAGAAACTCCTATAGTCTGATCCAACTAGAATGGCCAATTTTCTACTGCTATCACAGAGAAGCTGGTTTTTATAATCTTTCCACATACCTGAACCTTCATCAGTAATCAATCGTCACCATATTGGTCTCTCGTACTTGATAGATGTATGCATAATGTGGCCACTTTATGTAAGGGCCCTGTCATGGTTTTTGCTTGGAAAACAGAACACAATGTTGTTTATTCAAGCCTATAGCTTTTTCTAAATTTCAAGTAATGGTCCATCCTGCTCTCGCTGCACTCATCCTTTTTGGGCGATCCTCAGAGGCATAAGCTAGCTAGCAAAGACTTAAACAGGGAGGAAGGCTTTGTTTGGTTAACTGATATACCTACTTGTATGAGCCCTCAACTTGTTGGGGATTGTTGAGGATGCAAGAAGGGTGTTTTATCCCAAATTTGTGTACTAAACTATGTTATTGGAGTTTTACTTACACAACAATGTTATCTCCTTGCACTCAGTTTTCTAAAATTCCACTTTTCCAAAATTAAAAAACTGTCATTTTATCTCATTACGCGAACCCATATATATATACTGGAGGTTGTGCACACTGGCATAGATGTGCTTAAAATTTTCATTATGGGTTGAAATTGGCTGTTATAGATTGAATAGGTAGTTACAGAAAACTTGTACTTCAATTCTTAGTTACAGAAGGGTAATTTGGGAATAAAATAGTGTGACACAAAAGTGTCAATGCCAACTTAGCCCTTTACATTTATAATAGAATAGATATATATATATATATATATATATCCATTGCTAACCTTTCATTTTTCTTTAGTTGCAAAAATGATTTATTTAGCATTTAATTAGTTTTGTAATTGATTGAAATCTATGTGAAAGTGGTTTAATATATAATCCATCAAAATTTAACTCCAAGGGATTGGCCTGGTGGGAAGGCCTTGGGTCTTAGGGTGTGCTCCCTCCAAAGTTCAAGGATCGGAACCTTCTTAGGTGCTAATAATTTCTTGGGGACTATTGGATTGGGGGAATCCCTTAAATTAACCGCAAATGCATTTGCGGGAAACTCCTTACCGAGGGCCTGTGTATTCCTGGGAATTAGTTGGGCTTTGATCTGGACATCCCGGTGCCAATAATAAAAAAGAAGAAGGTTATAACCCATCAAAATTTTGTTTGAAACCTTGTTCAAACTTCCAGTGCGAAATAAACTTAAAATTTTCAAACTTGCGTGGCTGATCAAATTTGAATTATTTGTATTTTTTCAGCTGAACAAAACTAATTTGTTCAACTTTCACTACAACAAAAATGACCTTTTACGACACCACATCAACGGCATACAATAAATGCATGCCGTAATTTCTCACTTTTACGACTTATTTTTTTTGCACGTCGTAAATACTTTTCCAACCACGACGTGTTTATTGCGTAGGCCGTAAATGGTAATAATGATAATTTTTTTACGGCTTGCAATGAACGCTGTAAATAGTAAAACTTTCTACGACGTGCATATAGCGTGCCGTTAATACATCAATTATACACGACACACATATGCCAGCCGTGAAAAGTATTGCACTTTTCACGGCGCACAAAACGCCCGCCGTTAAAAGTTTTACACTTTTTACGACTCACGTAATGCATGTCGTTGAAAGTATTATGTTTTTACGACGCACCATGGATGTCGTGTATTGTATGTTAAAAAAATTGGGCGCCAAGTTTAAATTTTCTGCCGCCAAATTCAACCCAAAAAAAAAAAAAAAAGAAGAAAAAAGAAAAAAAAAAAAAGACGAATTATACATCAACTGTTTGTCTTTTTTGGGTGAATAACCTCCACCTTTCTCACCTTCCAAACAAAACCATACACACACACACAGGAAGAAAGGGCATATACATATACATACCATATACAGAGAGAGATCTACACACAAAAATTGAAAAGAAAAGAGATGTGTTGCAGCAATGGAGTGATTCCAAGAAGCGACCCTCGCTTCTCTATCCTCCCAACCAACCCTTTCCTCCCTTACATCACCACCACTCGGCCCAACCCTTTTCTCCGCCTTTCCTTCCCCACCACCACCCACCTCCCCAAACCCCATGTCTCGTTACGGACCCGGGTCGGGTCATTCACAACTAAGGCTGCCTTCAACGATGGCGGCTCCGTCGCGTCGCTGCTGGTGATGGATACGATGAGCTTCTACGACCTTCTTGGCCTATCGGAGATTGGGTCGCTGGTAGAGATCAAGCAAGCATATAAGCAGTTGGCCCGGAAGTACCACCCGGATGTGTCTCCCCCGGACCGGGTCGAGGAGTATACACAGAGGTTTATTCGGGTCCAGAAGGCATATGAGACGCTTTCGGATCCGGGTCGGAGGGCTCTGTACGACAGCGACATGGACAGAGGACTTCACCTCGCGTTCTTGGCTCGCAGGCGATACCACAGCGATGAGGTAATTATTTGGGTATTTTGGGATTAATTTAGTGGTGTTCACTGTGTGTTTTGATTTGGGTTTATGTTTTTTTTTTTTTTATTATCTGATTTGTAGTTATTTGGTGGTAATTGATTTTGGGTTTTGCTTGGATTGAGTTTTTTTTATGCAAATTCAAATTCTGTGTTTTTTCTTGCTTTGTTATGTATTTTTGGGGATTGAATTTCTGGACCAAACAGCCTGTGTGTTAGTAAACTTTATGATCTATGCATGCACATGTGTAGGTGTTTATGGAGTTTATTACACAAAAATTTAAATTCAGCTTTCCATTGGTTTATAGCATTTGTGGCTTTCTTTCATTAGCAGCTATATTAGGTTCATATGCGGACTCTTTAAGTACTGAAGTTATCATTTGGTTGCCCCAATTTTCAACTCTTAATATACTTTCATGAGACTTTGAATGTTTATGGGTGATTTTTTGCTTATGTTCTCAATAGAACTTCATTGTTTTACATGAATTATTGCTTATTTTATTGGTATTTTTTTTTCTAGTGTAACTTGCTTATGTATGGGTTGATTTGGAAGAAGTTAGAGCATCTCTAACGCATTATCACCAAATTTGATAAAAAGTTTGATCTCATATCATGCATTCCAATGGTAAATTTAAAATTTTCATCAAATCTTGTTAGAAGCCCGGTTGTCCGGGAGGACATCCATCCATGGGTGGAAATTGATGTTCAAATAAAGAAAGGCCGGTTGTCTGGACGGATGTCCAGCCCAACGCCCCCTACAAAATTTAATGAAAGGATGAACTCCCTTGATTTATTACCACTATATTACCGCTATCAAGTTCTAATTCAAAAAAGACCTTTATATTCTCATGTACATGGTGACTATGCCAAGTATTTACATTCTTTACATTTTTTTGATCCATGTTTGGTGCCTTATAAATATTTTGATCTCTCTGTTTATATTATTGCAGAATTTGAGCAACAAGGATTCTGCAGAATCGAGGTGGAGACCTGGCATGCAGGGGCAAGGGAGTAGGGGTAGGCGGGGGAACTATCCACCTCGTCACGCATCGAATGGCAATCCTGTTGAGAAATACCGATGCCATAATTTCCTAACCTTTTTAACATAAATGGATCATGTTGCATTGTCTTGTCCTTGATTGTTGAACCTGATTTATGTAACGGAAAGTTACACCAAGCCCCCCTGAAGTATGGGCAATTTTCACTTAACCCCATTAAATTGAAAGCATGATAAATCCTCCATGGTTATAAATTCTCCTTTTGAGGGGCACCTTAGAATAGTTTGTTTTAAGCCAACGTAAACCATATCTCCAAACTTTTAAGGGACACCTTAGACTTGTTTGTTTTATAAATTCAACTAAGTTTTCTATAAATGTATCTTTCACATTTTTTTCGTAGGTAAATTTTGCAATGATCATTTATCTTTCAACATTACCATTTAGTTTGTCAGTTATTTGTATCAAACATATATCAGCTTTTTTTTTTCTTCTTCTCATATATCTCTCTTGTCAGATGCTTGTGGTGGCAGAAATTCTGCCCCTGGAAAAGGAAAATGTAATCAATCAAGTTTCAGAGAAGGGTGCATCTTTGCCTTCCTCCCAGGATATGAAAAATAAAGAAGTCACTCATGTCACAAGGTTTTCCTCTGCAATGTTTGATCAATATTTATATTATGATCAATGTTTATGTTATGTTCTACTTAACCTTTAAAATTGCTAAGTTTATTTGTATCTGCATCAAAGTAGTATAGATTGTGTTGGTTACAGATCTTACAAGCTAAATGTTATAATATTTTCTAGCTCTCAGACTGTCTTAACCAATGGTCTTACTGCCATGGTACCTGGGAGTACTGCTGTTGTACATGCTGCTCATTTGTCTGTGGGAAGTTCGGCAAACCAATCAGAAGAAGGTTCTGCAGTTGACATTAGTAATTTACAGGGTCTGCCACCACTTCTGCACCCTGTTAATGCGAAGGAAAACCCCAGCATTGACTTTGGAACAGGAGACATACATGGGCAGTTCACATCAAGCTCGAAAATGATGTTGCTGAGACATTGTGTATGTTTGAAAGATTCTTCCCTCCATTAGTTTTGGATGGTTTATAACTTTTTGGATAATTTAGAACCTAAGGATAGTCCTTTTGGAAGTTTGGAATGTATATATTGACAATTTTTGAATGTTTATAATTTATAGATATATAGTTTATTTTTCAAGGTTGAAATAATATTTTGGTGGTTGATTAATATTTTGTGAAGCTTGTTTGTAATATTAGATTGTACAAAACATGTCAAATATAGAATTTGTTGAATTTTAAAAAAAAAAATGCACATTCTACGGCAAGCAAATTAGGTCATTATATGAAATATTCTACAACATTTCATGTACGTCGTGGTATGTTCTACTTATCTACGGCAGGCTGAACAAGTTGTTGTATTATATATTTTATGGCGCGCATTCGGCGTTGTTGTTTTCCTCACCAATTAACGGCGTGTGAATGTAGTCGTAGAAAAAGTAACAACGACTTACAAAATCTGCCGTTAAATAGTTTTTAACGACGTACTATAGTATGTCGTAAAAAAAGTAATAACGACACACAAAATCTGTCATTAAATAGTTTTTAACGGCGTACAAAGCATGTCGTTGAAACATGACTGGTCATAATATGACGTGCTCCTGCACGTCGTAGAAGGGTTTTTACGACGTGCATTGTGCGCCGTGAAAACCCTTTTTTCTTGTATTTTATGCATTCAGCCAGAAAAGTCCAAACAAATTAAGTTTGTTCATTTGTAAAATTCCGAACCAAATTCGAATCAAGAAAGGAAACCTTTTGTAGGTGGCTGATGGTGGGTTTAAATCTGAGGACTTAAATCTTAAATTTTTGGGGCTTACATTTGGTGGAATAAAGGGACAATGAAACTCGAATTTAGTTGGGAAGCAAAATTTGTAGACGGTTAAGTTTTTTTTTTTTTTTTTTGTTTTGAATTCAGGTCTCCTAATGCCAATGATCCAGCACCCCCGAATAGCATGACCCAGACTTTCCCAATCCACCACCTTGCGTGACCTAGTTCATCCCCAAAAAGAGAGAGAGATTCAGGGTAGAAGTAGAAAAAGAAGATGGAAGAGGTGGGAGGTGACAACGATGAAGGGTAGGTGTTGAATCTGGGGAGTTGGGGAGGAGGATTGGCGATGAGGGAGGGGCTAAAAGGGGGGTTGATGAAAGAGAGGAGTGATGGGGGGGGGGGGGGTGGTGTTTGTGATGGTCGGAGAGGTGGGAGGTGATGATGAAGGGGGGCATCGCGATGGTCAGAGGTGGCGACCGTGAGGGGGTGGCAGTGTGGAGGAGGTCACCGGTGGGTTTTGTAGTCGAAGATGGTGGCCGTGGCTGCTGGAGGTGATGATTGGGGGCTGGGGTAGAGTTGGGGTTTGTTAGGTTTGGAATGCAAGGATGATGGTTGTGATTGGTATTATGCTGATTGTGAAAAGATAAAATCATAAATTTAAATTTTTGTACATTGTGTAATGGGAAATGGAGTGTAATGAGAAATTTTGTTGTGTAAGTAGAATTACTAAAAGCATTCCTATGCTATTACTGTTATGTATTTGAAGTTCCAGTTTTAGCCCCCCGAAAGCATCAAGTTGCCCTCACCGTACATTGAAGTCCAATGTAGAAAACATTAGGCATTAACATCCCTGGTCTGGCTATAGGATATAGATCATAATGGGCCAAAACATCTAGAGGTGGTACTGTGATGCTCCACTTGACTTTTGCATCCCATCTGTTTGAAATTGATTTTGCCTTTTGCTACTTTTATGGAGCAATATACCCCACATAATGTAAGACATTGTTGACTCACTCCTCTATTACCTGAGGTAGTGTTTAATGGAATTGTAATACATTGTATAAGTGTATCAGATTCCCAGTGTCAATACAGTTGATTTAAGCCTAGCTAGTAGGATACTAAAAAAAGAAATGCAAAAACTTGTGAGCTTTATTATAATTATTTAAATTCAATTAGGGTTGAATTATAATAATAAAAAAGTTTAAGGTAGCGTTTGGTATAGTTTTCTAAATATGATTTAAGAATAGAGTTGTATTTTGAGTTTGTGAGTTTTGGAATTATAATTGGAGTGTAAAAAATTTGTTTGGTTATGAGTTTTGAAAAGAGTTTTGAATTTAGTGTTGAATTAAGTTTTGAATGTTTGATGTGACATGTAAAATAATAAAATTTGTTTAGTTATGAGTTTTGAAAAGAGTTTTCAAACTTAATTTAAAAAGTTATAATTCATAACTAAATACATAACTCGAAACTCAATTAAAATTTCTGATCAACACTCATAATCAAATTTTTTTTTAAAATTCAATTCAAAAAATTAATTATTAATAGAAATAACACTCATAATCAACTCTTTTTAAATTCAATTCAAAAAATTAATTATTAATAGAAAATAACATAAAAAAAATTTTAATTGAAAATAACTCAAAAAGTTATAACTCATAACCAAACTCTTTTTAATATTCAAATATAAAAATAAAAAATAAAAAAAGTCATTTTGGTTTAAAAGAAATAATTTTTATATTTAAAAAATATCAAAAATAAATAGAATTTTTTTTTTTTTTTTTTTCAAATAACAGGTGGTGATTGGTGATTGGCAATTGCAAAAAAATAAATAAATAATTACACTATTCCGGTCAACCGGCCGAACGTTCGGGAGGATGATCAGGTATACTGAAAATTCTAAAATCTTGTGCTTTTCAAAATGGAGAACACGAAAGAGAGAAAGTAGTCAAACGTGAAGGAAAATTACATTTTGAAGTGTGATGGAATTACATTTTAAAAATTCTATCCAAACATGAAATGCACATGAAGGGGTGGAATTAAATTTCCAGAACACAACCAAACACGGCCTAACTTTTTCCTCCAGGTCATTATAAATTTGTAGTTATGTTTCTAAATTATTCAAATCCATATATATTTGTTCATTCTTTCTAAGGACATGTAGAAGAAAATTCTGGTTTTGGAATGTTTTTACAGAAGTAGGATCAAGCAATTGTCAAAGTCAACAAAAAAAAATATATATATTATTATTATTATTATTATTATTATTATACCAGATCACTTTTGGGTGAAGAAAAATGTTAGTGGTCAATGGTGCTTATTATCATTTTACGTTGGATCAAGTAGCAAAACTTCCTAATTGTAATCGATGTCATTTTATGAGACACTATGGTGCTTTTCAACACATTTGAAAATATAAACAATAAAAAAATCTCACATTTCGAAGTACTTCGATTATGTTAGTATTTGATAAAACTAAAAATTAAAAATTAATTGAAAATTAAATGTTAAATTTTTTTAATTCAAAAAAAAAAAAAGTAAATTGGTGATAAATGCAAATTAAGAAGGGTACAAGGCATTAGGTCCAGTAGATATTTTTTGCTAGTGAGAAATCTACTTTTTGTGAAATAGTTTGGTGAGAAGTTCTTTTGTTTGTTTTGAAGGACATTTTGTTTTAAATTTTATCCCTTAATTTATCTGTTGATGTTTTCTTAATATGTTGATTTTTTTAATTATTATCTATTCAAATTATTTTCTATATGTTCAAATTTTTTTAACTATTTGTTCAAATTTATATTTGTCTATTGAATTTTTTTTCTTATCTGTTCAATTTTTTTTCCCTATTTGTTCAAATTATGTAGGTTTCTCTTTGTTCTTATCTGTTGAAACAATATCTGTTGAAATATGTGTTAATTCTTGTTCTATTTTTTATCTGTACAAATTTATCTGTTCAATTTTTTATCTATGATCTGTTCAAATTCACACACAGATCTTATTTGCTTGTTCTATATGTTTATCATCATCAACAACAACAACAACAATCATTAGCAACAAAAATAAATAAATAAATAAATAAAAGAAAAAAAAAAATCGAAACTAAGATCACACCACATACACACAAAAAATAAAGAGAAGGGTGAATTTGTTCATCATCAACATCATCATTTGAGATCATCATCATCCATAAATCCAGATTTACGGTGGCGGACAACAATAAGGATTTTGGAAGAGTGAATCTGTTTATATAATTCATATCAGTATGTGTGCAGTGGCAGAGTCAGGAAATTAAATCAGGAGGAGCACTTATTAATTATAATTATAATTTTTTTTTCATAATCAACAATAAGAAGATAATAATAATTTTTGAATTAATATTAAGTACAAAAAATTAAATAAAATTTTACAATTAACTTCGAGTAAAATCGAAAAGAAAGTATTGTGTGTAACTAGTATATCATGGACAATGTAATAAAGTCATATATTTAAGTCGTAAAATAAATTATATAATGGTAAGATAAATCAATTTTTTACAAAATTTGAGTAAAAATTTCATATAATAGTGATATCACGTCATTATTGACATATGACATCACCAATCAATAGTAAAGTAACATACGAAAGGTGAACTCCACATGCAAATATAACTAATACTCTAGTATTTTTTACATATATATAGTGAGATTAATTATATTTGTATATCAATAATGATGGATATTGCTTTTATATTAAAATTTTTTCACAAAATTTTCATACATAAAAATATTATTTGTTGTAGTCAGTTCATTTGCAATAAAACAATCACTATTGTTTTTATAAGTTTAAAAATGCCCTTGATATTTTATTCTAAATATTATTTTTGTTTAAAATTTTATTTATATACATATGTTTAAAAAAAAATAAAAAATTCAAGGGGGGCACGTGACCCCCCTAGGCCCCATGTGGCTCCGGCACTGCATGTGTATATATATATACATATGTATGTACGCACCGTCGACATCGTGAGGAGGTCTAAAATGGACGGTGGAATTGGAGTCACAAAGATGGTGGCACCAGATCTTCGCTAGATCTCTAGCTTCACTTTGAAACCCACACCCAAGTTGAAGAAGAGAGAGGACTGAGAAGTGAAGGATCGAGAATCGAACGGACGACGAAGATGAGCTGAATCTGTGAAGGTTGACTTGTGTGGGAGACGTAGATTAGGTAAACAAATTAGCCGGGGGAGAAGAGACACGAGCCCAGGACATCGACGATGGCGGTAGAGAAAGAGGATTTGCGACTGATCTGAGATTTTTGGCCATGGCGGCGCCGGAGACGAGGATATAGGAGGATCAAGTGAACAAACTAGCCGAGGGAGAAGAGAAACGAGCCCAGGACATCGACGATGGCAGTAGAGAAAGAGGATTTGTAGCTGATCTGAGATTTTTAGCCATGGCGGCGCCGGAGACGAGGATGAAGGACAACTGTAAGACCGCTGATAAGAGAGAGAGAGAGAGCGAGAGAGAGAGAGAGAGGGTTTGTGTGATAACCCTATTCTGTATTATGTTAATTAATCATGATTATGTACGTAATTATGTGCTTAATCTGGATTTAGGTGTTAATTGCATGATTATATGTGATTTTGGCTTTGTATTTGTTTACCATAGGAAAATCTGTTAAAATCTGAGCTTTGAAATGAAAATTGAAGGCCTTATCGGCTACGGAGACCAAAATTTGTTGGTTTATTATGATCGCCATAATTTTTAGAGCCTATGGTGAAATTTAATTAAAAATTGATTTGGATCAAAATAATTAGATCAAATTGACTGATTTAAGCTCAATTATTTAGCCTTAATCAAATTTGATTAGGCAAGCCTATATAAAGGCCTATATACCCTCATGTTATTTCCTTTGAGCTCATTTTCTTCCAAATGGGTTGAGATTACACTTTAGAGAGAGAGAGTGAACCGATTATAGAGAGAGAGGGAGCTCAAATTGGAGATTTGAACTAAGAGCTTGGGAATTTGAAAGGCTAGGCTCAAGAACTAGTTAGAAATTGGAACATTGGAGCCCCTAGGTGAGTAATTAGATATGAATTCATAAGTTTGAGTTTTAATTAAGTGAACTCAAAGATAAATTGTAATCAAGAATTTGAATTGAGTTGAAATTGATGAATTTGAAGTTTGTATGTACATGCATGTAAAGAATTTGACATGAGTTTACATATTTGAATATGAAGCATGTTAATCATGATGAAATTGAGATCAATATGTACATGTATGTAACAATTTGCTATGAATCTTCATGTGTTGTGTATAAGACATGTTAAATGAGTTGAATTGGAAGTCATTTAAGACATGCATCCATGAATAATGAGGTTATGAGGCTCAACTACATGTTTTGAAGATGATGAACCCAAGTAAAATCATACATGCGTGAGTTTTGAAATTGACAAGAAGAATTTGGAATGATTTGAGGAATAGACCATAATTTTAGACAATTGGGTCCAAATCACTTATGTTCTTGTGTTATATGATATCCTTCCATGCTTTTGTGTCAAAAACATGAGTTTTGGAGCCTTTGGGGTTGAATTTGAGCTTCAAAAAGAATTCTGGAAAACCTAGAAATCAGCCTCCTCGCTTGAGCGGAGAATGAAGGCTTCCAGAACTTTTGCAGACATTAACGTCCGCTCGAGAGGGAAAAGTTACGCTTGAGCGCTCAGACACACATTTTGGCTCTCAACTCGAGCGTCCGAAGTCACGCTCGAGTACAAAAATGAAGTAATCAGTACTTTTGCAGACCAAAGGGGTCCGCTCGAGCGGCCAAAGCTGTGCTCGAGCGGAGAGCCCTGTTTTAGAAATTTTAAAAAGTTGTATTGTGTTTCATTTTCCGTTCTCTTCCGTTTCTAGGCACTCTTAGGAATGCATTGAGCTTTGTATATGACCTAAAAGGATAAGAAAAAAGCCTAAGAGAAATAATAAGTTAAGAACGGATTGAATCGCTTATGACCCATTGTAATATGAAATGTGTAAGTGCAAGGGCAAATCCATCGGCGAAACACTGTGAGTAATATCTTAGTAAAGATTTTCAAGTATGTTACTTTCCAAATGCTACTTCTGTATAAGCTTCATGGATTTGTTGATTTGCAATATAAATGTGCCTAATTTTGAATAAGGCTCGGTGAAGAATATGAATTGGGCTTAAGGCCATTTGATACGTTTGATATATCTGAATTGGGCCTAAGGCCATTTGATATGTTTGATATGTCTGAATTGGGCCTAAGGCCGTTTGCCGTTTGACACATTTGAATATTATGATGGGCCCAAGGCTGTTTGAATAAAAAGGTGATCATGATCATGAATATGAAATGCGCAAAGATACGAACATGAAGAGAATGGGCCCGAGGCTGTTTAACATGTTTGAAGTGTTTGAATTGGGCCCGAGGCTGTTTGATGTATCTAACAAAGTTATACGATGGGCTCGAGGCCCTCTGATATGTTTATCAAGGGCCTATATGGGCCCGAGGCCGTTTGATATGTACAAAAAAAAAACACAGAATGGGCCTAAGGCCGTTCGTATATGAAATTTACGGGTTCGATGTACTTAATATGAATCTCATTCATGTAACTCCTTTACTTCGGTATTATTCACTGGGCGTTAGCTCACTCTTATTTATATGTATGTAAGTGAGCAAAGGGACGTTCAACCCCAGCCTTAGTGGAGTTTAAGAAAGGAACCCAAGTTTTGTGGAGTCAGCCCAGGTGCCTCACGCAAGAGGCTTTGTTTATGATCTTTTGTTTCTTCTTTTGCTACTTCTGTTGGTCATGATAGACCATTTATGTGTATAAGCTCTCTTTTTGGTATAGCTGACTACACGTTTGACATGAATGATCCTAGATGTATAAGATGCTAACTGCTGGTATGTGGTGTGAGTTATTATCAAGTATATAGGAAATGTTTTTAACATGCCATGTAAGCATAGCTCATTGGACAAAATTTTTAAGTCTGTTTCTGCATCTGGCCCCATATTATTAATTCTTAATTGATATCAGGTTTGAGGCCGTAGGCAATCTCACGATTATTGGCCGGTTGTGAGTTTAATCTATAGGACGGGTTTAAGGTCATGACAGTTTGAAAAATGAGAATTGAGAGAGAACCGTAGATGTATATATATTATGGATATTTTGATCATTTTGTGAGAGTTTGTCGTTATGGACAAAGAAAATTAGCGTTTGAACCTTTGGACAAAAAAAATTCAATTTTGGATTGTTGGCCTGAGCACCCTTTAAAAAATTGTTTGGTATGTACTGAAATATAAATACTGATTCAATTAAGTTGCTTGATCTATACAAACCGTTGAAGTTTAAAAATAATTAAAATTTTGACTTTTTAATTGAAATATTTAATTAGATATTTTCTTCACACTAATATAATTGGTAAAAAAATATTTTAATCACAATTATAAACATTATATTTCAAAATTTAGTGGTGTTCTAGACTTACCTTTGCATGCATCAATAGATGATACTGGATTCCCAATAGATGAAACTGGATTTCGTAGGGTTGTGTTTGGTTCATAAATTTGAGGAGAGATTTAGAAAATAAAAGGAAAACAGTGTGTGAAATGTAATTATATTTTATTCACATTTCATCTACAATAGTGTTTGGTTTACTTTTCAAAGCCTAACTCTGTTTTTAAATCATTATTTGGATGAAACATGTTAACTAAACATATTTTTAAAATACAACTCAAAATTTCTTTCGGAACTCCTCTTCTTTTCTTTTTTTAATTATTATTATCCAATCAATCAATCATATTTTCACTCTCATCTCTCCTCTCACATTCTCTCATGTTTTATCAATAATAAAAAAAATTACATATTATCCCAAAACTATTTTTAAAACTCATAATCGAAAATATTTTTTCTTTTCAAATTATAATTCAAAAATTTTAAATTTAAAATACAATTCTATACTTAAATCATAATTTTAAAACTAAACTAAACAAACTTAAATTTATGAACCAAATACAGGCTAAGAGAGAAGCAAGACACGGTGAGATAGTTTTGATGAGAAAAGCAAAGACGGGTTGGGATACGGTGAGTTATTTCGGAACGAAATAGGAAGTGAAATAAGTTTTCTAAACCAAATCAATGAGCGCATTGAGTGTAAAGTAATAAGTAGATTGTTTTTGACTGAAAATTTTAGGCATTTTTTAAGTGAGACTTAATCTTCTAAGTGATATACTACATGTATAGTCAAACTAGATAAATTAAGAAATCAGCTGAATTAGGTAATGAGACAACCTTATTGGATCAACATTTAAGTTTTATCCCATTTTAAATGGGATCTTTATGTTGTCTTTAAGAGCATGAATTATTCCATGGGATCAAAAATTTGTAAACATAAATTTCTGAACATAAACCTTACACTTCGGATCATTTACCATGTGTATTATCAAGAAATCAAGACAAAATGACATACCTGAATCCATTGATGAACGGTTAAACGGAAGCGTGATTATCAATAAACTCTTTGTTATTGATTATGTTATTGCTTTCTAGTCCTTTCCCCTTTGGTGCCTTATGTTTCTCCTTGATAGGATTTAGAAAAATGGCAGTGTTCTTTTTTTTCCACTTGGGAACGAATAGGGACCATAACCTTTTAAAGGTTGTAATTGGTTTTCAAAACTGAAAAGTTGTGGAAGTTCAAAAGGAATGAAAACCAACTTTAACCATTATTGGTTTTAATTTCTATTTATTGGTTTTCAAAACTGAAAGGTTGTGGAAGTTCAAAAGGAATGAAAACTAACTTTAACCAATATGTTTTAATTTCTATTTCTGCCCCTTATAGAAATAGAAATTATACAACTAGTATCTACACATTAGGTCCATAACACATATACCCTTAAGCCTATTAACTAAATTGAATCACTTAAATTGTAGGCTTCTTATAAATGATAACACCACATTTAATTATGTGGTCCCATTGAGACATTATCTAACAATCTCCCACTGGACCACATATGTATCCTGAAAAATGTGCTTAACTTTAGTGAGCTCAGAAATTTGTTATCATAACTTGAGGGTATCCAAACAATCTTGTCCATTAACTATATTAATATAGGATCAAAGCGGTCTTCGTTACATCAATCGTAACTCGACCCACCAATGGTCACGTATACTAATACAGCTAAATGACATAGATCAATCATGGATGCGTAGCATGGAAATTACATGTGATGTGATCCATACATGCCTATTTCCAACTGGTCCTACTTAACTTTATTGAGATCAATACTTCACAATACGTAACAGAGCGTAATAAACTGAATATTTCATTTCTGCAGAAATTAATCTAATTACATAGATAAAACTCAAGGCTGACATAAAGCAGTAATATAAATACAAACTCCCACTAAACCAGAATGTTCTCAAATAGAACAACACCCATCTGAGCAGTGTGCTCATGAAAGACCTTGGGTGGTAGTCCCTTCGTAAGTGGATCCGCTATCATGGAGTTTGTCCCAATGTGCTCTATGGAAATCTGTCCACTCTGCACTCTTTCTTTTACAACTAGGAACTTGATATCAATATGCTTTGATTTTGTCGAGCTCCTGTTGTTATTGGAATATAAAACTGCAGACTTATTGTCACAATATAACTTAAGTGGTCTTTCAGTGCCTTCCAAAATACGCAACCCAGTGACAAAATTCCGCAGCCATATCCCTTGGTTTGATGCCTCATAACATGCTACAAATTCTGCGGCCATGGTGGATGAAGCTATGAGCGTCTGCTTTGCAGACCTCCAAGAAATTGCTCCGCCAGCTAACAGATAAATATAGCCTGATGTGGATTTCCTACTGTCTTGGCATCCAGCAAAATCGGAGTCGGAATATCCAATGACCTCTAACTTATCCGATCTCCTATATGTGAGCATATATTCCTTTGTTCTCTGTAAATATCGCATAACACGCTTGACTGCTTTCCAATGATCCATGCCAGGATTACTTAAATATCTGCCTAACATGCCAACTATAAACGCAATATCCGGACGCGTACATACTTGAGCATACATTAGACTCCCTACAGCCGAGGCATAAGGAATCTTCTGCATTTCTTGAATTTCAAGACTGTTCTTCGGGCATTGGCTGAGACTAAACTTGTCTCCCTTAGCAACCGGGGTTTCACCTGATTTACAATTTTGCATGCCAAATCTATTGAGTACTTTTTCGATATAGCTCCTTTGTGATAATCCCAGAATACCCCGAGAACGATCTCGGTGTATTTCGATTCCTAATACAAAGGAAGCATCACCAAGATCTTTCATTTCAAAATTCTTAGATAGAAATCTCTTGGTGTCATGCAATAAGTTTATATCGTTTGTGGCAAGCAATATGTCGTCAACATATAAAACCAAAAATATGTGTTTACTCCCACTGAACTTGTGATACACACATTCATCAACAACATTAGTTTCAAAACCATACGAAGTGAGAACTTGATGAAATTTGAAGTACCACTGACGAGAAGCTTTTTGAGTCCATAGATGGATTTAGTCAATTTGCAAACCATATTCTTTGGGTCTCCTGACACAAAGTTTTCTGGCTGCACCATATAAATTGTTTCTTTAATGTCACCATTAAGAAAAGCTGTTTTGACATCCATCTGATGCAACTCAAGATCAAAATATGCAACAAGCGCCATAATTGTCCTAAAAGAATCTTTCGAAGAAACTGGAGAGAAAGTTTCTTTAAAGTCAATTCCTTCTTTGAGTAAAGCCTTTGGCTACAAGACGTGCCTTATACCTCTCCACATTACCATTTGAATCCCTTTTGGTTTTAAATATCCATTTACAACCTACGAGCTTCGCACCAACTGGTAATGAGACAAGTTCCCAAACTTTATTGTCTTGCATAGACTTATATTCTTCATTCATGGCTTCTATCCACTTATGAGAGTTGGAACTTTCCATGACTTGACGAAAGTTGATTGGATCATCTTTCGACATTCCATTTTCTACCTCATGTTCCTGGAGATATACAATATAATCATCTGAAAGTGCAAATCTCCTTTCTCTTGTGGATCGCCTTAATGGCACAGATTCTTGAGGTTGAGGTTGTAGAGTTTGTTCCTCAGGAACAATTACCTCATCTTGAATGGGGGTTTGAACTATATTATCTTGAACAACATTGTCTGGTTGAGGATCCGAAATTACTTCTCGAGCAATGACAGGTATAGGAACCTGTGATTGGTCAAAAGTAGTAGTAGGAAGTGGGATTACTCCTGCTTCCTCCTCAAAAACAATGTCTCTAACTGGATTTCTCCCCCCAAACTCAACATCCTCAAAAAATGTTGCAATTCCCGTCTCAAATATTGACCTATTTGTGGGATCATAAAACTTGTAACCCCGTGATCGTTCGGCATAGCCAATAAAGTAGCTGCTAATGGTTTTAGAGTCCAATTTTCGTTCATGAGGTTTATAAGGCCTCGCCTCAGCAGGACACCCCCACACATGCAAATGTTTTAGACTAGGCTTTCGCCCAACCCAAAGCTCATAAGGTGTTTTTACAACTGCTTTAGTTGGCACCCGATTTAAGATATAAGTTGCTGTCTTTAGAGCCTCACCCCAGAGGGACTCTGGTAAAGTAGAATGACTGATCATACTTCTTACCATATCCTTAAGAGTCCGGTTTCGTCTCTCAGATACACCATTCATGCTAGGTGATCCTGGCATGGTGTATTGTGGGACGATTCCACATTCCTCCAGGTATTTTGCAAACGGTCCTGGACGTTGTTCACCTGATCCATCATATCTGCCATAGTATTCACCACCACGGTCAGACCTGACACTTTTAATCCGTTTGTTGAGTTGTAACTCAACTTCGGCCTTAAATTTTTTGAATACGTCCAAAGACTGTGATTTCTCATGGATAAGAAATAGATACCCATATCTGGAATAGTCGTCTATGAATGTGATAAAATATTGTTGACCATTCCAAGACGCCATAGGGAATGGGCCACAAATGTCCGTATGAATTAATTCTAAGACATCTGTAGTCCTATGGGCACCATATTTCTTTATTTTGGTCTGTTTTCCCTTGATACACTCAACACAGACATCAAAATCTGAAAAATCAAGAGAGTCCAAAATTCCATCAGACACAAGGCGCTCAACTCTAGATTTAGAGATGTGACCTAGGCGTTTGTGCCATAATGAGGCTGAATTTTCCTTAGTTAATTTACGCTTTGTACCTCGTGATTCCACGTGCAAGGTTGCATTATAAGATGCAATAGTTTCGAGCAAATATAGATTATCAAACACATTAAGTAAACCAGTACCAACAACATTGGAATTAATAGACATACTAAACTTCATATTTCCAAAAGAACAATAATATCCCAATTTGTCCAATACAGAAACAGAAATTAAATTCCGTCTAAAGGACGGTACAACAAAAGTGTCTAATAAATCCAAATAATAACCAATTTTCAGTAATAATCTAAAGTGCACTATTGCCTGCACTTCTATTGACTTGCCATCACCCACAAAGATGTATCTTTCAGCATCAGTTGGCTTTCGGTAGTTCAGGCAACCCTGCATAGAAACACATATGTGAGTAGTAGCACCAGAATCTACCCACCAAGTGTTTCTTGGTACTGAAGCTAAATTTATTTCAGAACAGACCAAAACATGAAATGTACCTTTCTTTACACGCCAGGCGACGTATTTGGCACAATCCTTCTTTCTGTGTCCGGGCTTGCCACAAAAGAAACAACCATCCTGCACTTTCTGTTTCTTTGGTTCCGGACCCTGAGGAATAGCAACTTCCTTTCCCTTACGCTTTCTTTTGCCGTATGCTTGGAGGTGCTTGCCAGATGAGCACTTTCAGTCCTTTCTTGCTTCAATCTCTCTTCCTCTTGCACACAAAATGAAATGAGCTCATTGAGAGTCCATTTCTCCTTCTGGCAGTTATAACTGACCTTAAATTGGTTAAATTGTGCAGGAAGAGAGATGAGAACTAAATGCACGAGCAAATCATCAGATAGGTCTAGCTTTAGTGCCTTAAGTTTTGAAGCAAGATGAGACATTTCCATGATGTACTCGCGAACATTACCCTTGCCTTTATACTTTATTGAAATCAAGCTTGCTAAAAGCGTGCTTGTTTCAGCCTTATCATTTTTAGCAAAACGCTTTTGAATTTCTGAAAGAAATTCACCGGCAATGGTAACATCCTCTGTTATTGCACCCCGAAAGACTTCTGGAATCCCACGCTTCATGATCATAAGACTTAGCCTGTTAGAACAATCCCACTTTTCAAAGTACACAATTTCCTCAGGAGTACTTTGTGCAGTGAGAGCATTCGGTTTTGGCATCCTGAATGCCAAGTCTATGTCCATGCAGCCGAGAACAATCAATATGTTCTCTTTCCAGTCCTTAAAGTTTGTTCCATTTAACATTGGAACATTGTTCATGTTGGCAGAGATTGAAGTAGTCGACATTAAAGCTGAATAGAAAAGAAAATAAAAGGAATAAACAATTATGCTCACATTAAGTTACCAAACAGATAATCTCTAAATAAAGTAATTTAATGACAACATCTCAAGATACCTATGTCACGACCCAAACCCGGCCCTATGGGTTTAGCACCGTAACCGGCCAGTAATCCGAGATTATCAAAGGCCTGCTTAACAGTAGTACAGTAAAACAGAGTACAGGGCCTGGCGGAAGCCAATACAGTAAATAAATAATGTCCATTGAGCTGTGACAGTCTGTATGCCAAAAAGATTTTTCATACATTTATGCAGTCAAACAGAACAGTCTATACCAATATTTACAGTCATACAAAAGAGGGACTTAATCCCTACTCAACAGTACAGTAAACATTCAGTCTATACAATCCATTCAATTATTACAGAGCAGTGAGACAGTACAGAAAGGGGGAAAGCTAAAACACCCCTAAGCCTTAACACGATAGGCTTGGAACCTCGCAGTGAGGCATATAGACTGGCTTGACAAAACTGGAGTCTAACCCGACGCTCCTAGCTGCGGTCTAGTTCCTGAACACCTACATATATATATGAGCAGTGAGCTAAAGCCCAGTGAATAACATAATGCGTAAAGAGGTTAAGAATGAAATGTCCTTACAGTAATGAAAACAGTTCATTAAACAGTATTTCAGTCTTTCAGTCAGAACAGTTATTCAGTCATATGTGGTACATCCATTAGCATAGCAGTAAACAGTAGGTCTTAAAGACCGAACAGTAATGATGGCCAATCATTCAGTAACAGTAGTGGTTCCACGGGGAAACCGACAGAGATCTCTGTAATAGTAACAGTAAACAGTAATTGCTAAGGATGCCACAATACAGTTCAGAATATAGGACATACATTCATTCTATTAACAGTATCAGTTCAGAAAACAGTACAGTTCAATTGTTCAGAAGATAATCATTTTTGAACATATCTTTACACAGTTGTTACTCACAGAGTTTGGGCTACAGTATGCTAGAGCGTGTCTCCCCAGTCACCAACCCTACACAGTTCACAAGTTGAACACACACTAAGCTACACAGTTGGGAAATATCATAACTTAATCCCTAATTTGCCTCGGTGTGTTCTACATCTATATCCTCATTAAGATGTCTTAAACTAGGCCTAAGAATGCCTAGAATGGGATGAGGATGCAAAAATACACTTAGAAAACATTTTGCAAAGTTTGCTGAAAATAGGACCCTCGCTCGAGCGAGCCTTCCTTCGCTCGAGCGAGCTTCTAAAATCAAAGGCTTCGCTCGAGCGAACAATCCTTCGCTCGAGCGGTCTGATGAAACAGTAAAAGTACTGGATGTTGCAATTTTACGCTCGAGCCACCAATCCTTCGCTCGAGCGTAGCTCAGAGTAAACGTTGGTCGCTCGAGCGAGGAATCCTTCGCTCGAGCGAAGAAGCCAAATCTGGAATTTCCAGATTTGCCTTCCAAGCTCAAACCAAGCATTCTCTCACTCAAAACTCGACCCCTTGGGCCCAAATTCTGGAAAACACAACTAGATTCAATATAGAACAAGTTTCAAAGCTCAATTTATGAATTCAAGCCCCAAAGGTGAGTCAATTAAAACCATTTTTCAAACCCATTTTTCATGAACATGGAGAAGATGCAACATGCATGGATTCAAACCAATTTCAACCTTCAAAGCTTGTCCAAATGGACTCATTTCTTCAAGAACATGATGAATACATGGATTTATGCATAAATATGAGCATGCATGTACATTTTACCATAAATTCAACTCAAAACTCATCAATTCAAACATGCATGCATGTATTATGCTCTAATTCAACATGTATGAACTAATTCATGACTTAATTTCACAATGAAGCATGAACCATGCAAGTCTAAGCTTAAACTCACAATTAGAGGGATGAATTCTCTTACCTAAGTCTTGTAGTTCAAGCCTAGAAGTTCAATAATGGAGTCAACACTTCAATCCTCTTAAGTTTCAAGCACAACCAAGCCAAATGTGATGAAAATCAATTCTCTTCCTTCCCTCTCACTCTATATTTCGGTTGAGGCAAGAAATGGGGCTGATCAAATGTTTTGGTTCAATGCAATAAGGCTCTACAATACTCATAAACAAAGGCCCACTCAATGGCATTTCCGTAATTACGACAAACTCTTTAATTGGCTTATTCTAATCTAATTTAATCATTCCTAATCACATTTTAAATAAATATACCATAAATCAGATAAATTCCACTGATCATGAAACACTAAACAATTTCCGTTTCGGCCGCCGATAAGGCCTTCAATTAACAGTTTAAACATAAAAACACGAACAGATAACCACATAATCGAAAAGATAAAAATGCAATGCAATAGCTATGCTCAGTCATTTCAGTTCTAGTTTTCAATCAGTCCATTCAGTACTTCAGTTGGTTCAATTATCAGTCATAAGTAGTCCAGTTTAGCAGTAATCAGTATGTAATTCAGTGATTTATCGGTAAACAGTATGGGGGTTGTTACAGTCTCCCCTCCTTATAAGGAGTTTAGTCCTCTAAACTCGAGTTACCTTCGTTCTCGAAGAAAACAGGATTCAGCGGGAACAAATCAGGATATCGCCTAGCCATGTCATCTTCCCTTTCCCAAGTGGCATACATACCACCATGGTTCTGCCAGTCAACTTTCACTAACGGGATCTCTTTGTTTCTCAGTTTCTTGATCCGTCTGTTTACAATCTGTATAGGCCGTTCCTCGTAAGTGTAATCATCACTCAACACGATACGAGTAGGCTCAATCACATGGAAGGGATCCCGGAGATAATCTCTCAACATAGAAATGTGAAAGACGTTATGCATATGCTCCATTTCAGGAGGGAGCGCAACTTGATACGCCACCGGATTAATTTTCTCAATAATCTCATATGGTCCGACGTATCTCGGCGCTAACTTGCCTTTGACTCCAAAACGAGTCTGGCCTTTCATTGGTGTCACTTTCACAAACACGTGATCACCCACTTCATATTCTCGGTCTCGTCTTCTAACATCTACATAACTTTTCTGTCGGCTCTGTGCAGTTTTCAATCTCTGTTGAATCAGTTTCACTTTTTCAGTCGTTTCATATACAATCTCGGGCCCAAGCAAAGGCCCGTCTCCAACTTCTGCCCAGCAGATCAGAGATCTACATTTTCTGCCATACAAAGCCTCAAAAGGCGCCATACCAATACTCGAATGGTAACTGTTGTTGTAGGCGAATTCTGCCAACGGCAAATGGCTTTCCCAGTTTCCCTGAAAATCAAGGACACACATTCTCAATAAATCCTCAAGAGTCTGGATGGTCCTTTCTGACTGTCCGTCTGTCTGTGGATGATAGGCACTACTCAGCCTCAATTCAGTACCCAATGCAGTCTGTAGGCTTTGCCAAAACCTCGATGTAAACTTCGAATCCCTGTCAGAAACAATGGACACAGGCACTCCATGCAGTCTAACAATTTCATCAATATAGAGTATAGCCAATTTGTCCGCATTATAAATTGTCTTAACAGGTAAGAAGTGAGCAGATTTAGTCAGTCTATCTACAATAACCCAAATTGAATCCATACCTTTTCTGGAGCGGGGCAAACCAACGATAAAATCCATCGTGATATGCTCCCATTTCCACTCCGGTATGGGTAAGGGTTGCAGTAAGCCTGCGGGTCGCTGATGTTCTGCTTTGACTTGTTGGCAATGAAGACAGTTTGACACAAAGTCGGCAATTTCCTTCTTCATTCCCGGCCACCAGAAATTCTGTTTCAGATCTTGGTATATTTTCGTATTCCCTGGATGGATAGAAAATTTTGAATTGTGGCCCTCTTGCAGAACTCTTCTCTTCAATTCAGAATCATTTGGTACACACAGTCTTTCTTGAAATTTCAGTACATTATTCTCAAATTTGAACCCCGGTCTCGGTTTGATTTCTCTTTCTTCGATGATCTTCTTCAAGAAGTCATCTGTTTGCTGTTTCTCTTTAATTTCTTCGATCAATGCCGGTTGAGCAGAAATAGCAGCTATTGTTCCACCTTGTTCTTTCAAAACAACTTCAATTTCAGATTTTTCAAGGTCACAAAGCAACTCTTTCTGTCCAGTGAGTAAACAAGCTAAATTTGCAATTGATTTCCGGCTCAGTGCATCGGCAACGGTGTTGGCCTTTCCCGGATGGTACAGAATCTGTAGGTCGTAATCTTTAATCAGTTCTAGCCATCTCCGCTGTCTCATATTCAGTTCTTTCTGGGTGAAGAAATACTTCAGACTTTTGTGGTCAGTGTATACTTCACATGTTGCCCCATACAGATAGTGACGCCAAATTTTCAACGCAAATACCACTGCTGCAAGTTCTAGATCATGGGTCGGGTAGTTCTTTTCATGAGGCCTCAGTTGTCGGGAAGCATAAGTAATAACTCTCCCATTCTGCATTAAAACACACCCCAAACCCTTATGAGAAGCATCACTAAATACAGTATAACCATCCGTACCTGAGGGTAAGGTAAGAACAGGTGCAGTCACAAGTCGAGTTTTCAACTCTTGAAATGCTGATTCCCTCTGGTCAGTCCAGTCAAATGATGTCCCCTTCTGTGTCAGTTGAGTCAATGGTAAGGCAATTTTGGAGAAATCTTTGACAAACCTTCTGTAATATCCAGCCAATCCCAAAAAGCTTCGGACTTATGTCACATTTGTTGGTCTAGGCCAGTTCACTACAGCTTCAATTTTCTGCGGATCAACAGAAATTCCATCTTTGCTAACAACATGCCCCAAAAACATAACATGATCAAGCCAGAATTCACATTTAGACAGTTTAGCATACAGTTTCTGTTCCCTTAGGGTTTGTAGGGCAAGTCTCAGATGATGTTCATGTTGTTCTGTACTTTTGGAGTAAATTAATATGTCATCAATAAATACCACAATAAAGTCATCAAGGTATGGTTTAAAAATTCTATTCATGAGGTCCATAAATGCTGCAGGTGCATTGGTAACTCCAAAAGGCATAACTAAAAATTCGTAATGTCCATACCTCGTTCTAAAAGCAGTTTTATCAATGTCTCCCGGTTTAACTTTCAGTTGATGGTACCCCGATCTGAGATCAATCTTGGAAAACACTTGAGCACCCTGTAACTGATCGAATAAGTCATCAATACGCGGTAAGGGATATTTATTTTTCACAGTTACCTTGTTCAGTTCGCGGTAATCAATGCACAGTCTCAGTGAGCCATCTTTCTTCTTCACAAACAAAACTAGTGCACCCCACGGTGAAGTACTAGGCCTGATAAATTTCTTGTCTAACAGTTCTTGCAATTGTACTTTCAGTTCTTTCAATTCAGTTGGAGCCATTCGGTAAGGAGCTTTCGATACAGGTTGTGTTCCCGGAATCACATCGACGGTGAATTCAATCTCCCTGTCAATCAAATCCCCTGGCAGATCATCTGGAAAAACATCTGGGAATTCTCTGACTATAGGAATACAGTTCATATCAGTTTTAACATTATCATCAGTAGAGACAGTCAGTACAGAACACAGATATCCTTTACACCCCTTTCTAATCAATCTAACGGCTTTCACAGAAGAAATCAAATACGGTGGAGGTACTACTCCAACCCCATTAAACACAAATTCAGGTAAACCAGGTGGACGGAAAACAACTTGTTTTGTCACACAGTCAATGGTGGCATGATATTTTTGTAACCAGTCCATCCCCAATATTACATCAAAATGGTCAATGTTCAATGGCAGTAAATCAATAAACAGATGCATATCCCCAACAATAATCTCACAAGTAGGATACATATAAGCACATGTCATGGATCCTCCTACGGGTAATGATACAGCTAGCAGATAGTTCATAGGTTCTACGGGTTTATTCAATTTCCGTGAAAAAGCATGCGACACATAAGAATGTGTAGACCCCGAATCAATCAGTACATATGCATTCTGAGTACAGATAGAGAGGATACCTGACACAACGGTTTCGGTATTTTGCACGTCTCCCGGTACTAGGGCAAACACTCGGCCCTGCCTCATAGGCTCTTTCCCGGTAGCTTTGGGGTTAGGCTTTGGTGCTACAGTTGATGCTGCAACGCTGCCTGCAGCTTTACTATTGCCCGGAGCAGTGGAAGGGCAATCTTTCACCATGTGGCCCACCTTGCCACACCTGTAACATGCACCAGAAATTTTATAACAAACTCCTTTATGGTTCTTACCACATTCGGAGCAGGGCGGTATGGAACCACTCCTTTGGCTGGGGCTATTTGTTGACCCCGTATTCTGTTTCTTGTTCAACTGATTGTGCTTGCCTTTCTTGAATTTGAAATTCTGTCTTTTACCACGCCATTCAGACGCCGGTGTTTCAGATTGTTTCACAGCTTCGATGTTCGATTCGGCCATCAATGCTCGGTCGAGAACACCTACATAAGTCGGTAATTTCAAAACATTTATTCGATCTAGTGTCGCAACATTCAGGCCGCCTTCCAACCTTCTGGCCTTCTTGTATTCAGTATCCACCATATGTGGTGCATATCGAGCAAGTCCGGTGAACTTTGTTTCATATTCAGCAACAGACATTGTGCCCTGTTTTAACTGTTCAAATTCAGTGACCTTCCTGTCCCTGACACACTACAGGAAGTACTTTTTGAAAAAGGCTACTTTAAATTGAGCCCAAGTCATAACAGTATTGTCGTCACGAGTAAGCATCCACCATCTTCTCGCCTCTTCTTGCAAAGTGAAGGTGGCCAACAGTACCTTATTTGCTTCCGAGCACGGAAACACTTCAAACAGTTTCTCGGTTTCAAGAACCCAAGCTTCAGCCTTTAACGGTTCAAGGCCTCCCTGAAAGGATGGCGGTTTCAGTTTGCTGAACTTCTGGGTAAGAGCAATTATGTCCCCATCATTTGCATTCACATTTTGTACATTCACATTCTGGTCCGGCTGTACCGGAGGAGGAGGTGGGGGCTGTTGGTTCTGTTGTTGGTCCAGTCTGGCAGTTATCAGTTCCATCATTCGTTCTAGTCTGGCCATTCTGGCCTCAGAGGATGAGGATTCAGTTTCATTTGCAGTGCTTGCATTATCCATTTCACAATAAGCAGTTACAACAAGTATAAACATAAACAGTTGCATACTATTAACATGTATTCAGTCATAACATAGCCACACACTTTTCAAGTTCATGAAATGCCCTAATTACTTTTCTAGGACACCCTATAGCTCATTTGGACATGTGTGTGGGGTATAACTCGTGGTTAAGTATCGCTCTGATACCACTCTGTCACGACCCAAACCCGGCCCTATGGGTTTAGCACCGTAACCGGCCAGTAATCCGAGATTACCAAAGGCCTGCTTAACAGTAGTACAGTAAAACAGAGTACAGGGCCTGGCGAAAGCCAATACAGTAAATAAATAATGACCATTGAGCTGTGACAGTCTGTATGCAAAAAAGATTTTTCATACATTTATGCAGTCAAACAAAACAGTTTATACCAATATTTACAGTCATACAAAAGAGGGACTTAATCCCTACTCAACAGTACAGTAAACATTCAGTCTATACAATCCATTCAATTATTACAGAGCAGTGAGACAGTATAGAAGGGAGAAAGCTAAAACACCCCTAAGCCTTAACACGATAGGCTTGGAACCTCGTAGTGAGGCACATAGGCTGGCTTGACAAAACTGGAGTCTAACCCGACGCTCCTAGCTGCGGTCTGGTGCCTGAACACCTACATATATATATGAGCAGTGAGCTAAAGCCCAGTGAATAACATAATGCGTAAAGAGGTTAAGAATGAAATGTCCTTACAGTAATGAAAACAGTTCATTAAACAGTATTTCAGTCTTTCAGTCAGAACAGTTATTCAGTCATATGTGGTACATCCATTAGCATAGCAGTAAACAGTAGGTCTTAAAGACCGAACAGTAATGATGGCCAATCATTCAGTAACAGTAGTGGTTCCACAGGGAAACCGACAGAGATCTCTGTAATAGTAACAGTAAACAGTAATTGCTAAGGATGCCACAATACAGTTCAGAATATAGGACATACATTCATTCTATTAACAGTATCAGTTCAGAAAACAGTACAGTTCAATTGTTTAGAAGATAATCATTTTGAACATATCTTTACACAGTTGTTACTCACAGAGTTTGGGCTACAGTATGCTAGAGCGTGTCTCCCCAGTCGCCAACCCTACACAGTTCACAGGTTGAACACACACTAAGCTACACAGTTGGGAAATATCATAACTTAATCCCTAATTTGCCTCGGTGTGTTCTACATCTATATCCTCATTAAGATGTCTTAAACTAGGCCTAAGAATGCCTAGAATGGGATGAGGATGCAAAAATACACTTAGAAAACATTTTAAAAAGTTTGCTGAAAATAGGACCCTCGCTCGAGCGAGCCTTCCTTCGCTCGAGCGAGTTTCTAAAATCAAAGGCTTCGCTCGAGCGAACAATCCTTCGCTCGAGCGGTCTGATGAAACAGTAAAAGTACTGGATGTTGCAATTTTACGCTCGAGCCACCAATCCTTCGCTCGAGCATAGCTCAGAGTAAACGTTGGTCGCTCGAGCGAGGAATCCTTCGCTCGAGCGAAGAAGCCAAATCTGGAATTTCCAGATTTGCCTTCCAAGCTCAAACCAAGCATTCTCTCACTCAAAACTCGACCCCTTGGGCCCAAATTCTGGAAAACACAACTAGATTCAATATAGAACAAGTTTCAAAGCTCAATTTATGAATTCAAGCCCCAAAGGTGAGTCAATTAAAACCATTTTTCAAACCCATTTTTCATGAACATGGAGAAGATGCAACATGCATGGATTCAAACCAATTTCAACCTTCAAAGCTTGTCCAAATGGACTCATTTCTTCAAGAACATGATGAATACATGGATTTATGCATAAATATGAGCATGCATGTACATTTTACCATAAATTCAACTCAAAACTCATCAATTCAAACATGCATGCATGTATTATGCTCTAATTCAACATGTATGAACTAATTCATGACTTAATTTCACAATGAAGCATGAACCATGCAAGTCTAAGCTTAAACTCACAATTAGAGGGATGAATTCTCTTACCTAAGTCTTGTAGTTCAAGCCTAGAAGTTCAATAATGGAGTCAACACTTCAATCCTCTTAAGTTTCAAGCACAACCAAGCCAAATGTGATGAAAATCAATTCTCTTCCTTCCCTCTCACTCTATATTTCGGTTGAGGCAAGAAATGGGGCTGATCAAATGTTTTGGTTCAATGCAATAAGGCTCTACAATACTCATAAACAAAGGCCCACTCAATGGCATTTCCGTAATTACGACAAACTCTTTAATTGGCTTATTCTAATCTAATTTAATCATTCCTAATCACATTTTAAATAAATATACCATAAAATCAAATAAATTCCACTGATCATGAAACACTAAACAATTTCCGTTTCGGCCGCCGATAAGGCCTTCAATTAACAATTTAAACATAAAAACACGAACAGATAACCACCTAATCGAAAAGATAAAAATGCAATGCAATAGCTATGCTCAGTCATTTCAGTTCCAGTTTTCAACAGTCCATTCAGTACTTCAATTGGTTCAATTATCAGTCATAAGCAGTCCAGTTTAGCAGTAATCAGTATGTAATTCAGTGATTTATCGGTAAACAGTATGAGGGTTGTTACAACCTAGCACAACATTAATACCAAGCCTTTGGGTAGTGATATTAACTGTAAGTGGTATTCTTGTTGTAATGATCAAACATTGACAATAAGTTATGTCAAATAACAAATCTATCTTTTGATGGATTTATTATTCACATTAGGTTTTCTTGACAATTGGCACATGTTTATCACCACAAAATGTGTGTGTAATTCTGCCAAGTCTAAATCATGTCTTTGGACCGATAAATACCCGCATGAGATACACAGACATGAACATCAAAACATTCCATATAAAACAATCTAGACAAGAGAGATCACTTTTGTGACATCTTGTTTGAATTGACTTATATTGAGAATGTTAGAAAATTAAATTTCTGTAGACGTTGTATGAAATTACATTAAATTTAAAGATTTCTAAATTTGTGACCCCGTATATGTTATATAATCTGCAGCAATCTCAATTATACACATACATATATAAATAGAATGGACGGGTCCAAAAACAAATAGTTTTTTTTTTTTTTTATGATGTTCTAAATTAAACCGATCAAATCGCAAGATATATCTATATATATATAAATACATGATGTTCATCCATTTGAGAGAAAAAAAAACTGCCCACCGAATCATTTTACAATTCCAGAAAACAGATTGCCATTTTCACAGAACAAAACAGGAAAAAACAGAATTTACATCCATAAGAAAATTCAGAATCTGATTCTAGGAAACTAAATAGAATGAATAAAGCATATCAATTCTGATAAGACACATGATATATAGGCTCTGATACCAATTGTAAATATAAATTTCTGAACATAAACCTTACACTTCGGATCATTTACCATGTGTATTATCAAGAAATCAAGACAAAATGACATACCTGAATCCATTGATGAACAGTTAAACGGAAGCGTGATTATCAATAAACTCTTTGTTATTGATTATGTTATTACCTTCTAGTCCTTTCCCCTTTGGTGCCTTATGTTTCTCTTTGAGAGGATTTAGAAAAATGGCAGTTTTTTTTTTTTCCACTTGGGAAGGAATAGGGACCATAACCTTTTAAAGGTTATAATTGGTTTTCAAAACTGAAAGGTTGTGGAAGTTCAAAAGGAATGAAAACCAACTTTAACCATTATTGGTTTTAATTTCTATTTATTGGTTTTCAAAACTGAAAGGTTGTGGAAGTTCAAAAGGAATGAAAACCAACTTTAACCAATATGTTTTAATTTCTATTTCTGCCCCTCATAGAAATAGAAATTATACAACTAGTATCTACACATTAGGTCCATAACACATATACCCTTAAGCCTATTAACTAAATTGAATCACTTAAATTGTAGGCTTCTTATAAATGATAACACCACATTTAATTATGTGGTCCCATTGAGACATTATCTAACAAAATTTCCTTTTTTCAAAATTATTATGATTGAAAACAAGAATAGTTATCAAAATTTTGTGAAAATGAATTTAATTTTCCAAAATCTATACTAATCACTTTGAATTACTGAACTAACCATCGAAATACAATTACAAAAGAGAATATGATGCTAATACAATATGGCAAACTCAAGTTAATTGTGTCCAACATCTAATTTTTAAAGCAATTAGAAAAATATATATATATGTATATATATAAAATAAGATATCTTATAAGAGCACTGAATACTTCGAAGTGTTTACTTAAATTTGTATAGTTACTCATCAAAATTATTATTTTTTTCTTAACTTCTTTTTGAATTAAAAATATATTTTTAAATTAACTTTATAGGTTTTCATTCTTTGACAATTTTTATTTTTTTTTTTCATATTGACTTAAATGTACTTTTATACTTTCACTATATAATTATGCCACATTTATATAAAGAAAGTTTCAAACGGAATTCGTGCATAGCATAGTATTATTCGAAATTGGTCCATGATACCAACAATCCGAACACATATTGATTGCAACGGTAATATCATATTATGCGGTGTCATTGGCCAATATAAATTTATACGATCGTTGTTTCCCACTAACCTTACCATATAAAATTTACTACTGTGTGAGTAGTGATATCACTATTATAAATATTTACTTCAACAATTGAGATTGTACCCAAAAACAAAGGGGGAAGCCTTCTAACTTAGGAGGTGTGGGGATGTAATTTTGAGTAGGACCACGTGGGTCTAGGATCTTGGATATATATGTGGCATGACCTCAGGTCAAGGTGCCATGTGGCGTAATAATATTGGCCGAGATTGTGGTATTGGTCAAACCCCAATTAGAGTATGACTCCTAAGTTGAGTAAGAATGAGACTTTTGAGGAGATTAAACCCAACCTAATTAGAAAGAGGAGTTATAGATAAGAAATATTTGCTAAGCAAATGGAGTCCTAGATGAAAAATGAATCCTAAGATTAGGCAGATCACTCCTATATAAAGAGAACAACCCTGTGGGATGAGATACGAATGTTCTAGTAATTGATTATAATTTTCATCATTTGCACTATTGAGTATTCTCTAGAGCGAGAAAGTCACTGATTTAGTCTCAGGCTGGACAGGACACTGACAGTTCTATCTTGCGGATTCTCAACAGATTCATCTCTCAAATACCAATTACAATGTTTCCAAATATTACAGTGGAGGAAATCTTCTCAAATTTGGTTGTGTGGTCAGATTTTAGCACACACAATTTGGATGTTTGTGGGAGACGAACAAAAGATGGATGCCAAAGAGATCAGCAAGAACAAGAGAAAAAAGTCAATGATGATGCAAAAAAAAAAAAAAAACCTGTCACGATGGGGAACTAGTTCCCAAGGTTCTTGAGTAGAGATAATATACCCTTTGAGGACATTGACTGGAGTAATGTTCACATTGGGGAGTATGGTATCATGACATGCTCACGTTGAGGGACATCAGAATTCAAAACATGAAGGAAAGCAACCTCTGTTAGGGGCAAATCATGAAGACAACTGTGTTTTCGAAGTGGTTGAGTTAAGTCAAACTGAAGAATTTACATTCCTCTAGAGTTCTCAAGTGCAATGAGAACTCAGGGACAGTTGTAGAGATGTATTTTTTAGCAAGATCATGTGGGTCCAAGATTTTGGGTACATGGTATGACTTCAGGTCAAGGTGCCATGTGGCATGATAATATTGGCTGAGGTTGTGGCATTGGTTAGATTTCAGCACACACAAGAGGCTATTGCTGTAATGTAACAAAACGCTTGTACGAGAATGCTCCAATAACAAACTAAAGCAACTCACCACCAAACACAACTTAAGACTTGATACATTAGACACAGTTTAGCAGTAATCACATTCACTAACCACTCAATTGGAGTGCTTACAATTATTACTCACAAGCACACATTTAATATTATAGAGGGAGAAAAGGAGGAATAGAGAGTTTTATTCATCTTGCGTATTTCGCTATGGCATTGATAAAATGAGCAATGTTGCATTTCAATTTTGATACAATGTACATGTAAGGAAGCTCAAAATCTTATGCCTTTTCGACTATTTCTTCCATCCGAAAGGTTGAACATGCTTTGGCCATATGTGGTTTTCATCATATTTAGGAGGAGGGGAAATTGTAAGAAAACAAACAGAGTCACTAGTCCAAAGGACATTATGACCACTGGAGTAAGAATCTGAAATTTGCTTTCTTGGAAAAACATGAGATATAGGGCAGAATCGAAAGCAATAATAGTGGATGTTATAGAGACAAACAGGGAAATTAGGCCAATTATTAATCTATGGGGCAGGGAATATAGAAAATCAATTGCTGCATAGCGTGTAGTGAATATAGATAAAAAGATTAAGAATGTGGGGATGGCCGAGTATAGAGCAACTGCATTTGATATGGAAAATATTGTGAAGTCGGTTCCCTCATATAAGATTGGGTGGCCTTCAGCATTGTTTCCCCCTGGCACTTGAATGGCTGCCGAAAATGCTATTGTGCCAATGATTGTTGTTGAAACAGTGCATACATTTGCCAGTCTTACAATCCATTGTTGTTCAGATTGGATCATACGACGATGGTCCTCTTCAAATACCATCATAGGTGTCTTTCTATCATGGTTCATTGTTGTTGTTGCCTGCACCAGCACAAGCTTTTCTACTATCTACGCCATCAAGTTAGTTTGGAATGAGAAAGCAAGTTCATGGTGCATCCCAATAAATAATAATCATGCATGCATAGAAAAATATCATTAAAAAGTGCACAAAAAATGTTCAGATTTATTCGGAGCACTAGTATTTATAGTTTCCTATGCATGTAACATTACTGGGTATTGAAAGATAAAATAGTTGACGAAATTCTATAAAAGCAAATGACACATAATGAAACAAAATAATCGCATGCTTCTATGATTCATTTGTATCCCCATAAAAACTAGACAAATTTTATTCCATATCCTTTATTTCGCTGCAAATCAATAATTTATTATTTGTTATATCTTGAGCTTCCTTATAGTTTTTTTTCCCCTCATTTTGTCATTTTCTTTTGTCAAATAGTAGGAGATAAATAACAACTCTTGTTTGTACGGAATTCAAGAAAAAAAAATCAAGATGTAATATAAACTCGAGAATGTTTTGCCTAGACACAAAACAAACGTATTACCTTATACCACTGCACTTCACGTTGCATTTGTAAAACTGCACTAGAAACAACTTCAAGTTGTGGTTGATATGGCATTCGTCCAACCAAGTGCAAGATATTGTTGCCTTCATTGTCTACTTTCGAAAATAATTTTTTACGCACTCCCATTTGTTGAATAATGAAATTGAAAACATGTTCACGACGGTACATGACTGCAAGATGGAGAGCAGAATGCTCCTCTTCGTCTACACAAGAAATTACATCCGGAAATACCACTAAGATCTCTTCTACTATTTCTTGAATCCCATTTTTTGCCCCTAATAGAAAGGCCTTTTTAAGGATTGATGAATGTTCTGGTTTATCCTGAAGTTCCCAGCAAAACATGCTCACAAACAATTTTGTGCGATCATGCATTGATTTTATCTCTTGAATGTGCTTGAGAAGTGGCACTACAATTAGAATGAAGTAAGTTAATAATCAAGTTTTGTGTGTAGTTAGTTGTAAGTAGCTATCGCAGAATTTCAACTATCTTTTGAACCATTTTTTGAGTATCAGTTGCTTGTAATTTACGACGAACTGTGAAAGAAAGCAATCCAAACCAGTTAAGAACTAATAATATATAATATATATATATATATATAAGCAATCCAAACCAGTTAAGAATTAGAGGACAGTGCCAAACCTGTTGAGAATTAGAGGACTGTGCCAAGGTGATAGTGGGGTTCATACTAATTGTACATAATACAACTGTCAGCAAGGGTACATGTAAATTCAATTGAATAATGATTGTTTTTCATCTTAAATTGTTATGCCCTCTGTTTTTGTAATTTTTGTTCTTTGTTCTTTGTTTTTGGTTTTGTTATCATTCTTAAAAATATGTGTTTTATGTCACTTTGGTTTTCCAAGTAATATTTTTTTGTCAATTTTGTCTTGGAACTTTCATATTTGAGTTAAATTGGTCCAGTTTCAAATGTGCCATCTAAATTGCATATATGGTTCCTACAATATCTGTTTTGTGTCACTTTGATCTTCAAAATTTTAATTTTATCAATTTCTTCCCTAAACATTAAGTGTGATCACCGCCTTCTTGATCACCCATTCCATTCCAGTATGCTTTTTCATGGGTTTGCGATTGATATATAGGCTCATAAGGCTAGGCTGGATTGACTTTTTAGTTTGGTTTGTTAAATGGGTCAGACTTAGGAATGCTACTTGCATTAATATATAAGGCTGCCTTATACGCAGCTGTCCCATAAAGACAGTAGTTTATGGACAACCAATTACTGATTGCCACATTAACTTTCAATATCTCAAGAAGAGAAAATTTGATAGACAAACATACCCTCGCTTACACTGGATCATCTCCCTACCTTTCTCTTTGCCTTATCCATCACAATCTACTTACATCCCCTCTCTCCGTCTTAGCTCTACCCCAACTACTATCACCGCCAGAGATCCAACACCACCGTGACAAATCCTTCATCAATACCAAATCTAAACCCACACCAATACCCCAAACTCGCCATTACTGCCACCAACAGACTACATTGTTGGATCCCAAACTCAAACCCAAACCCAAACATACACTCACTGATCATTCATCACTGTATCTATTATTGATTTATATTCTTCCTCAAATTGATAAATCATTCATCACTAGTAATCCCAAGCCTAAACCCAAACCCACCACTACCAGTATCAAACTCACCATTGCTAAATTCGCTAGAGAGAGCGAGAGACGGGATAAATGAGAAGGTACAGAGGGATGTGAGGTAAACAAAAAATTATTGGTTAGTTGGGGGCACTGCCATACTCTAGGTGAATCACAAACTCGCATACCCCTTATATTTTTTAATAACCTAACATAAAATCGTAAAATTGATCTCTTCCACTAATCACAATATATGTAGAGAGCTATTATAATTGACGTGCAACATTATGATTGGCTACCCATAAACTGCTTACTTTACGGAACAGTCGTAAATAAGTTATTCTCTTAATATATACAGGAAAGTTTTATAATACACCCATTGTTTGGGAGTGTTTATCATATGTCCTGAGAGGGTAATTTATATACAATTGGGCCGAGTTGGGTATTGGGCCTTAGGGCCGAAATGAAAAGGGCCGAGTAGAAAGGCCATGAAGGTTACTCCGGTTTGGAGAAGTAACTTTGAAGATAGACCGGTCACACAGCCGTGGTGGTTAGCCCGGTCTCGGAAGGACTTAGTTCTACTCCGGTTGAGTGAAGTAACACGAAAGTTTCGGTCTTCGATAGTTACTTCGGTTATAGCATGTGAGAAACCGAAGTAAGCTGTGGTTCTAAAGATAGCTCGGCTTTAACTCCCTTATGGATAGCTCGGTCTTAGTATGGGAAAGCCGAGGTAAGGGAGAGTAAAGTGAGGGCCGAATTAATAGTTACTTCGGTCCTGAAGAAGTCCGGCTATAAGAAGAACCATCTCACTTGGTTTAAGCAGTGAGGGGGGTGTTGGAGGATAAGCATTGTCTTCAGGAGTATGAATCCAAGGAGGACTCTACGCAAGGAGGAGTAATCCTAGAAGGACTCTGCACATGGAGGAATAAGAGTCCTACCAGGATTGTGCCACGCGAAACCTATATAAGCTCACTAATATCACCTTTGGAGAGGTAATGCAACTTTGCTTCCTGAATTCACAGAGCTTTTGTCTATTTGTCAAGCTTACTGACTTAGGCATCGGAGAGGTTTCCGGCACACACCCGCCGGCTAGCTCACGTGTGTATTTTCAGGTAGTTGAACGACGTCGTACGGAGGAGCGCAGACTTGGTCAACAGGATTATACGAGAAGGTGTATTTCTTTCCCGTACAATTGGCGCCGTCTGTGGGAATTCAGACAAGAACAACCTCTTGATCAAGCTTTTTCTCCCAAAAATCAATGGCGAACAACGAAGAATTACCTCAGTCCGCCGTCGACGGACTAACTCCAGAAGAGGGTGCAAGGCGCGAAGGCCTACCCGTGGTCACTCCCATGGCGAACCTGGAACCACACAGACAAAATTCCAGGAGGGATGCAAAGGGACGAAGGCGGAATAACAGCCCTCCTCCCTCTCGTTCGCAAAGCCCAGAAAGACAAAGACGCAGAATTGATCCTCAAACTTTGGAAGATCGCGTCAGGGAACAAGACGAATTGATCCGTCGGATGGCAGCAGACATGGAATCTCTGAAACGTCAGGTGAAAGGAAAAGAAGTGGCGACAGGAGAGGGGCGCACAAACAAGACGCCCCCTCGCCACTCGGAAAGTCGTAGTAGGAATACTACACCCTCACAAGGGGAGAACAAGAGCCTCAGGACAGGCGACACGCAATCCAGATCTTCCAGAACTCGTCACTCCAGGTCTGAGAGGACGAGGTCTGAGAGGTCAAACACGGAGGGAAGCACATACTGGCCCTCGCATACGCACCAGACAAGGTCTAGGCAGACAGAGTTGCCCAGATCGTCCGACCTACGAACCGTGCTAGAAGAGAAAGCACGATGGAAGGAGGACGCCAGGGCGCGCGATCCACACAGAGTTTCTGCCTTACAGCGGTTGGCTCCTCGGACGCATGGAAGCGTCGAGGTTGGAATGCCAATACCGCGCCCGGCCTACGAACCAACGGACAAGGCATTGGCGAGGCTGCAGACCTCACCATTCGTCCCAGCAATAGAGAACGCGCCCCTACCGTCAGGCTTCCTACAGCCCAAATTCACAACATATGAGGGGAAGACGGACCCCTACTCACACTTAAGCCACTTTCGCCAGGTCATGGCTGTATACCGGCGGAATGAGGCCTTGATGTGCATCCTATTCCCTTCAAGCCTTGGTGACCTAGGCTTGACTTGGTTTGAGAAGCTTCCAGAGGGCAGCATAGCCTCCTGGGCGCAACTGGCGGAGGCGTTTGTAACGCGATTCAGAACAAACACGAAAACCCCAGTGGAGATCGACCAGTTACTCTCCATCGACATGGGTGATAAGGAGACCCTGAGGTCATATAACAGTCGCTACTGGGAGACATTCAACCAGATTGGGGACTGCCCAACCAATCTCGCCATTGCGCAATATAAAAGAGGCCTCCCAGTCGGGAACAGACTGAGGGACTCTATCACCATGACGCCACCCCTCACCATGGAGGCCCTGATGGAGAGAGTGCATCAGCACATCAGGGTGGAAGAGGATGGCGCTCGTGCCAAAGCAAAATCTGGCGCGGCCGCAGCACCAGAGAAGAAGGCCTCAGCAAAGGTCAACGCAGTAGACCGTCCGAACAGAAACGGACGTGGCAAAAGAGACAACGGAGAAGACCAAGACAAAAGATGGTTGAGAGTCCGCACTGCCATCACCACGGTCTTCAAGAAACCGATCTACCGTATACTTAGCGAAATTCGAGACGAGCCTTTCGTCAAGTGGCCAGCTAAGTTAGGCGAAGCTCAGAAGGACTACGATGACAGATCGAGGTGCACCTTCCACAAAGAAAAGGGGCACCGCACTGAGAATTGCACACCATTGAGGCAGCATCTGGAAGAGTTGGTGGCAGCGGGTCACCTGGACAAATACATAGAAGGAGGGGCACAGCCAGCCCCCCAGGACCAGAATATGCCCAATGGAATGCCGAACGACGCCCCACCTCAAGGCGTCATCAACGTAATACATGGAGTCTTTGAACCTGAGCGTGTATGCGAGCTCAGAGGTTCAATCAAAAAGGCTGAGCACTTCAGAGAGGTACTAAGTGTCCAACCAGTCGTCAAAAAGGGGAAGATAGAGGCCACAAATGTCATGTCCTTCTCGGATAAAGACTTGGCAAGGATTTATTGCCCTCACAACGATGCCTTGGTCGTCACTCTTCGAGTCAAGGATTTTGACGTCAAGCGGATTCTGATTGACCAAGGTAGTTCGTGTGAAATCATGTATTATGAAACCTTCAAGCAACTAAAGTTGCAGGATAAAGACTTGGCGCCTGCCGTATCTCCCCTTATCGGATTCAACTCCATGCCAGAATGGCCCGTCGGCAAAATTATCCTCCCAGTCAGAGCAGGGAGTGTGACGAAACAAGTGGAGTTTTGGGTGATAAAGGTCCCCTCCACCTACAACGTTATCTTGGGCAGAACATGGCTGCATGCCATGCGCTCGGTGGCATCCTCCTACCACCAAGTGATGCGATTTCCCAACGACACCGGAATAATTGAAGAAGTATATGGGGACCAGATTATGTCCAAACAATGCTTCGTCACAACGAATGGCAGCCGCGCTGCCAAAGGATATGTTCATTCGGTTGAAGAACCTGAGAGTAATGAACTGTTCGCAGAGGTTGGCAAAGCGGCTGATCAGAAAGCGGTGGAAGACTTGGTGGAGGTAAGAATCGATGAAAAGAACCCGGATAAGTTCTTTTTGCTTGGTTCGTCGTTATCCAGCGCTGAGAGGTTGGAGGTTATGGAATTCCTGACCTCCAACATCGAAGTGTTTGCCTGGACGCCTTACGACATGCCAGGCATTGATCCAAACCTCATCTGCCACCAACTCAATGTCCACCCATCTGCCAGACCGGTCATTCAACGCACACGCAGATCGGCACTCCACCACGCCGAGATAGTGGCAGAAGAAGTGGGAAACCTACTGGAGGCAGGGGCAATCAGAGAGGTACATTACCCAAGATGGATCTCCAACACCGTCGTGGTGCCAAAGAAGAATGGCAAGTGGCGTGTCTGCGTCGATTACAAGACGGTCAACAAAGCATGTCCGAAGGACAGTTTCCCCCTACCAAGGATAGATCAATTGGTGGACCTAACAGCTGGGCACAGCAGGCTTAGCTTCCTTGACGCATACAGAGGCTACCATCAGATAGCCATGCACGAACCTGATCAGGAAGTAACATCCTTCACCACTCCAAGAGGACTATACTGCTACAAGGTCATGCCCTTTGGCCTAAAGAACGCAGGGGCGACATTCCAGAGAATGGTCACAAAGATGTTCGAGCCATTGTTAGGCAGAACAATGGAGGCTTACATCGACGACATGGTGGTCAAAAGCAAGGATGCGGATGACCATCTAAAGGACCTAGATGAGATGTTCCAGATCCTGAAGAAACACAAGCTGCACCTTAACGCTTCTAAGTGCGCATTCGGTGTAGGGTCTGGCAAGTTTCTGGGTTTCCTGGTGACCAACCGGGGTATTGAGGCAGACCCCTCCCAAATCAAAGCAATTCAGGAGTTAGAGAGGCCTAACTCAGTGAAAGAAGTGCAGCATCTTACCGGCATGGCAGCAGCACTTAACCGATTCATCAGTCGATCTTCAGACAGATTGCGTCCATTCTTTCAGTCATTAAAAGCTAAGTTTGAGTGGGACGAAGAATGCGACCGAGCTCTGGAGAGTTTGAAGGAATACATGTCTTCTCCCCCACTACTTGTCACCCCAATACCTGGAGAAGAACTCTTCCTCTACTTGGCAGTCTCTCAGCACGCGGTAAGTGCAGTGTTGGTTCGAGCAGAAGGATCCAGCATCTTCCAATCTTCTATGTCAGCAAGACATTGTTAGGCGCCGAAACGAGGTATTTGCCACTGGAGAAACTGGCATTGGCCTTAATGATGGCCTCAAGGAAGTTGTCACATTACTTTCACGCCCACACCATAGTTGTTCTCACAGCCTTCCCACTCAAGGCTTTATTTGAAAGGGCGAACTTTTCTGGGCGAATTCTGAAGTGGGCAGTGGAATTGGGACAATATGACATCAAGTTCCAACCCAGAACCGCAGTAAAGGCCCAATCTTTGGCAGACTTCGTCGCGGAGTTCACTCCTGGAAGCCACCAAGTCTGCCCAATCGACCTGACTGACACAACCGAACTAGGGATGGAGATTGACGCCGGAATAGCGCAACCCCTAGTGCAGGTAACTCAGCCAGAGCCCAAGGCAGACCAGAGTAGAGAAGGCAAGGAGGAAACAGACCTTGCTACACCAAGTCAAAACTCACCAACAACTAATGACTTGGTACCATCAGAAGACAAGGGGCAGACTGCAACTATGGATCATGAAGGAAACTCCAGCGACATTCCAGACCCCACAACATCATCCGATCCCTCCATATGCTGGAAGTTGTTTGTAGGGGAAATGTGGAAGCTCTTTGTGGATGGAGCATCCAACCGACATGGCGCAGGACTTGGCATAGTCCTCATCTCTCCAGATGGCCTAGTGGTGGAGCAGGCAATCAACCTTGGCTTCCCAGCATCAAACAACGAAGCAAGTATGAAGCACTTCTGGCAGGCCTCAAGTCAGCATACTACATGAAGGCCACCGAGCTAATGGTTTACAGCGACTCCCAGTTGGTGGTAAACCAAATATCTGGCGACTACGAGGCAAAGGATGATAGAATGGCCAAGTACCAAGAATTGGTCAGAACAGAGATAAAAAAGTTCGAACTGGTGAGGATAGAACAGATCGGCAGAGAGGAAAACAGCAGAGCAGACGAACTAGCAGGCTTCGCCTCAATGGCAGACACCTCCATTCCTTACCCACTGCTAATCGACTACCTGCCTAGACCAAGCATTGAAGACCCAGAGACAGAAGAGGTATGTTGCGCAGAGTTAGGCCCTTCTTGGATGGATCCCATCATACTGTTCCTAAAGACGGCACCCTCCAGAAGAGAAAAGAAAGAAGCCAACAAAATAAGAGCAAAGTCACAGCGATTTTGGCTCTCTCCATCCTTGGCATTATACAAGAAGTCGTTCTCAGGACCTTACTTAAAGTGTGTTCACCCCAGCAAGGTGGAAGCGTTCCTGTTCGAAATACATGAGGGGGTATGTGGCAGCCATCAAGGAGGAAGATCATTGGCATACCGAGCTATTTCACAAGGATACTGGTGGCCATACATGCAAGCAGATTCAGAGAAGTATGTCAAAAAATGCGAAAAGTGTCAGAAGTTTGCGCACCAAATACACCAACCTGCCAGAGAACTACTACCTTAACTAGCCCATGGCCTTTCGCAATGTGGGGCTTGGACATAGTAGGTCCACTTCCAACAGCACCAGGCAACAGGAAGTTCTTCCTTGCGCAACAGACTATTTCACAAAGTGGGTGGAAGCAGAAGCCTTGGCGTCAATCAAGGAAAAAGATGTGAAGAAGTTTGTCTGGCAGAACATCATTACTCGCTTTGGCATACCAAAGGCACTGATCTCAGACAACGGCACTCAATTCGATGGTAGGATTTTCAGAGGCTTTTGCGAAGAGTACAAGATAGAGTTCTACAATTCTACACCGGCATATCCTCAAGCAAATGGCAGGCAGAAGGTCAAACAAGGTAGTCTTGGATGGATTGAAGAAAAGGCTAGAAAAAGCCAAAGGCAAGTGGGCAGAAGAGCTCCCCCATGTTTATGGGCTTACCGCACCACGCCTCGACGTTCGACAGGAGAAACACCATTCTCCTTAGCTTATGGCATGGAAGCAGTCATCCCATTAGAAGTTGGCCTCCCCACAATTCGAAGCGAAAACTTTGATCCAGACCTAAATGGCGAAGCCATAGCATTGGAACTTGACCTTGCGGAAGAAAGAAGAGACAGAGCATTAGTTCACATCGCCTCTACCAACAAGAGTTGTCCAGAAAGTATAACAAAACAGTGCATCCAAGGCAATTCAAGATCGGAGATTGGGTACTGCGCAAAGTGATGGGAAATACCTTGGTTCCAGGAGATGGCAAGCTAGGACCTAACTGGGAAGGACCTTACAAAGTGGTCGGATTAGCAGGCAAAGGGGCATACCACTTGGAAGATGAGGACGGCAAAGCAATTCCCAGGCCATGGAACACAGCAAATCTCAAGTTGTTTTATTTTTAGCTTTTTCCTTTTACGTATATGTAATTTTTTACTTTCTCAATAAAACAATTCGATTCTTTTTCAGTATATTTGTTTTCCGTAGATAAGTAGCCTTAGTAGGTTAGTAGCGTTGTAAACATAGTTGGCCGAATTAAACCAACTATGACTCTTCCTAAGCCCAGGATAAGGCTGGAGGGCGTTTGGACGGAAAACCAAACACTTTATTCTAAGTTGGCTGGAAAAACCAACTTAGAGGTTGGCTGGATTAAACCAACACCCCTCCTAAGCCCAGGATCAGGATCCAGGCTGCAGGACGTTTGGTCGATATAACCAAACACTTTATTCTAAGTTGGCTGGAATAAACCAACTTTTGTTTCTCTTCAGCCGAAGTAAGCGTATGGCTGAAGAGAGGTTGGCTGGACTAAACCAACACTTTGTACTCTTCAGCCGAAGTAAGTTTATGGCTGAAGAGTGGTTGGCTGGACTAAACCAACACTTTGTACTCTTCAGCCGAAGTAAGTTATATCGGCTGAAGAGTGGTTGGCTGGATAAAACCAACACTTTGTACTCTTCAGCCGAAGTAAGTTATATCGGCTGAAGAGTGGTTGGCTGGATTAAACCAACACTTTGTACTCTTCAGCCGAAGTAAGTTATATCGGCTGAAGAGTGGTTGGCTGGATTAAACCAACACTTTGTACTCCTCCGCCGAAGTAAGTTACATCGGCCGAAGAGTGGTTGGCTGGATTAAACCAACACTTTGTACTCTTCAGCCGAAGTAAGTTTATGGCTGAAGAGTGGTTGGCTGGATTAAACCAACACTTTGTACTCTTCAGCCGAAGTAAGTTATATCGGCTGAAGAGTGGTTGGCTGGATTAAACCAACTCTTGTAATCTTCAGCCGAAGTGTTATCGGCTGAAGAGTGGTTGGCTGGATTAAAACCAACTCTTTGTAATCTTCAGCCGAAGTGAGTTACATCGGCTGAAGAGTGGTTGACCAGTAAGATAGATAGCTAAACCGAGATCATAGTTGTGCAAATAAGTTCAGGGAAAAATTCATTAGAAGTACAGGCATACATGCACGAAACCGGAATAAGAGTTGAAGAAATTTTCATTGAACTACAAACCAAGTACAATTAAGGGGACCGCAGCCCGGTTACAAAAGTTCAGAACAAAAGAAGAAAAATGAAAAATCAGCGGAGAAGATTATCAAGCTCGGCATCGAATTCTGCATCATCATTCGCCTGGAGTCCGGTGTCAGAGGGGAGCACGGTTTGAAGTAGAGGAGTTCGGTGTCAAGCCTGAACTCCGGTATCAGTCGGCTGCAGCTCAAGAGTGGATCTTCAGTAACTGCTCGGACCGAACTGCTTGACATTCTGCTGTCATTAACAACCGGAGTAAGAGAGGCTCCTCATCTCTTCATTCATCATCACCGGACCCTTCGAGAAATTGCCTCTGAAGGTCGGCAGCGTACTGCGCTAGTGAAGCGGAATAGAATACTGTGGGCATCGTAGACCTCGGTGTCGGATGTACACCGAGTCTTTCCACAGCACTCCTCCAACCGCCATTTGAAAAACAGATCTTTGGCTGCGTCGCATTGAAGGGTGTAGGCGTCCTTGCCTCTTGAAACCTCGCTTTTCGGCGTCTTTCATGTCTTCTTCAATTGGGTTATTTAGCATCCTTTGCACCTTCGAGTCGGCCATCTCCCCAAGAACTTATCTTTCACTCGGTAACAGCACGCAGTTTTCACTGTCAGCCGAGGCAACTATCGGGTCAGACGTGCTACCTCGGCCTCCAGCTCGGCCGACTTCTGCTGAGATCGAGCTAGCTCGGCAGTTTTGGTTTCGGCTTCCTTCATGGCTTGCCTTGTGGATTTTTTAGTTCGACCACTTGCCTGTGAGCGATTGTGTTCTTTCTGAATGGCCTGCAAAAAGAATAGTAAGTTCCCTCTTTAGCCGAGCTAAGAAGTTGGAAAAAATTAGACTGATCAAAAGAGGACAGTGCCACTTACCAGGATCATGGATTTTGTGATGACCGGATGGCCTTCAGCTCGGTATTGAGTGCTTGCTGTGGTGCTCCATGTCTTTGGGAGACAAACACCCCTGCCCAGGTTAAAGGCCAATAGGTGATCCTTCTCAGCAACAACCGAGTCGCTGTCGTGGATATCTCGGTTGTTGAAGACGAAGGGTGGACCATTTGTTGCTGTCAGCCCGGTCCGACTGTTCCGGCTCGAGGCTAGGTTGGGGGCTGGTGGGTGGATGGTGTCATCTTCGTCAACAAACGCTGCTCGGTCTCGGTAGTCCGGGCGCGCTTAGTCGGCGAGAAGATGATGGCTGTTGAGATGGGAGGGCAACGACGGGTGTCCTCTTCGTCAACCAAACGCTGCTCGTCTCGGTAGTCCGGGCGCGCTTAGCTCGGCGAGAAGATGATGGCTGTTGAGATGGGAGGCAACGACGGCCTCACTGCTCCGACCGGTCTGCGGTACCTCGGCCCTCGTTGTTGTGGTCAGCATTGCTTTCAGTCTGTTTTTCTTCGCCATTTCCTGTTCGGCTGTGAGTGGCACTAAGATTATCTCGGGCAAGGTGGGGTCCGGTTCCGGTGCTTCCTCGAGTAGGAAGTCGGTCACCCTCGCTTTTCGACGACCGGTGTAATGGTATGTCGGTTCGAAGTCTAGCAATTTAGCCCAACTTCTTTCCCGAACCCGTAGTGCGGCGCGCAGAACGCCTAGGTTGGGGTAGTTGTAAAGAGAGTGAAGATGAGCTGAATCTGCAAAAAATAAACAAACTGTTAGTTCGGTTCAAAAGTGAAAACCGAGATGAAGAAAGTGAGAAAGGCAACCGGAGTATGTATACCGGGTTCTCCTTTTTTCCAATTTATTCTTCGGCCAGGAATCTGGGCTTGGTGGTCTTCAAAATTGCCAGACACCCAGAAGAAGTCATCATCATTTAGGTCTTTGTCCGGTGTGTGCTTAATTATTTTTTCTCGGCCTCGACGTATTCTCAAGTAATAACACCAGCCTTCATTCTTGGATCCTAATGAGTACTGATGGAGTATTTCAGCTAAGCCTAGATTGAGACCGGTCTGGTGGTTCAGGGTGTCTATACCCATTATTATTCGGTATGTGTTGGTGGAGAGTTGGGTTGGGCATAGTCTGGTTTGCCTAAGAAACTCACAGATTAAGGGCTGGACTGGGAATCGTAGTCCGGTCTTCTATTATTGATTGGAGTGTAAAAGGGACGAAAGCCTTCGTTGTCCTTTTCTGAATTCCGTCTAGGCCTCCCGGGGTTTCTACTAGACACCTATACTTCCCCATTTATTGGATAACTTATAAATAATTTAGTTCGGCTGGGGATTTGGACTCGGGAGCTCGGTTGAGCGCACGGAGGAAGTACCTGGGCAGCGTAAGTCTGCAAATTGGAAAAACAAGGTGTTAAGCACAGATCATCGACCGTGCTATGAAAAAAAAAACAAGGAAAGGAAGCCTTACTTCGGCTAGATGGATTGCTGCGGGATCTACCTCGATTTCAAAAAGGAGCGTGTTATCTCGGTTTTGGCAGGGCGTTGGGTTAGCTCGGTTCTACTTTTGGTTTTGTTATTCCGGTTGAACGTCAAGGGGCAGCTTTCTGAGTTCGGTTTAGGAACTAAGAATGCTGGCATGGCCCCTGAAGTTTTAGCTCGGTCAAGTGCTATGGTTTCTAGTTCGGTGGGTTTTGTTTCGGCTATTGTGGATCAGTTGGTGACCTATTGAAACTACTTTGATGTGCGCAAGTGCTAGTTCGGTTTCAGTTCACCTATATCTTTACATACATCACAACAGTGTTCTACTTCGGTTGGGCATGTATAAAGATCGAAATGGCATTCTATTGATTATCTTATGAAGTTCTAACAGTTTATAGACAAGTTTTTCCAGAAAATATGAAACTTGCAACAAAAGAGTGTTTTGCAAAAACATATAAAACAGAAAACAAAGGAAAACAAGAACAGATTCGTATGCTTACCTGGTAGAGAAGTAGAGGAACTAGATTGAAGCCAACAGCAGCAAAAACGCGAGTTTCAGAGGCACGGGGTTGAAGAACAGTGAAGGAGCAAGAACAAGATCGGGGAAGCTCAGAATAAAGAGAAGGAGTGAATAGTAAAGGCAAGTGATTTTTGAGAAGACAAAGAGGGTTTGTTTTGTGTAAGTGGAAGGAGGGAAAAAACGCGGGACTGTTCAAAATTTTTCGGAGTACGAGGGCGGCGCAACAGCTGTGAATGGCCAATAGGGGCTTGCCACGTGTCATTGGAATGTGGAACGCTTCAGTTGCTATGACTGAAGAGACGTTTGACCGGACGTGCTTAGCTCGGCTTAAGCTTAGCTCGGCTAGAGAAGCTAAAAAGGTTTTCAGCTCGGCCGGAGTAGCTAAAGGATTGTAGCTCGGCTGGATAAGCTAAAACTTTAGTTCGGTTCGTAGACAGGTAATCCCTATCATGCTGTGCAGATGGAATTAAGGGGCAATTGAGAGGGTAATTTATATACAATTGGGCCGAGCTGGGTATTGGGCCTTAGGGCCGAAATGAAAAGGGCCGAGTAGAAAGGCCATGAAGGTTACTCCGGTTTGGAGAAGTAACTTTGAAGATAGACCGGTCACACAGCCGTGGTGGTTAGCCCGGTCTCGGAAGGACTTAGTTCTACTCCGGTTGAGTGAAGTAACACGAAGGTTTCGGTCTTCGATAGTTACTTCGGTTATAGCATGTGAGAAACCGAAGTAAGCTGTGGTTCTAAAGATAGCTCGGCTTTAACTCCCTTATGGATAGCTCGGTCTTAGTATGGGAAAGCCGAGGTAAGGGAGAGTAAAGTGAGGGCCGAATTAATAGTTACTTCGGTCCTGAAGAAGTCCGGCTATAAGAAGAACCATCTCACTTGGTTTAAGCAGTGAGGGGGGTGTTGGAGGATAAGCATTGTCTTCAGGAGTATGAATCCAAGGAGGACTCTACGCAAGGAGGAGTAATCCTAGAAGGACTCTGCATATGGAGGAATAAGAGTCCTACCAGGATTGTGCCACGCGAAACCTATATAAGCTCACTAATATCACCTTTGGAGAGGTAATGCAACTTTGCTCCCTGAATTCACAGAGCTTTTGTCTATTTGTCAAGCTTACTAACTTAGGCATCGGAGAGGTTTCCGGCACACACCCGCCGGCTAGCTCACGTGTGTATTTTCAAGTAGTTGAACGACGTCGTACGGAGGAGCGCAGACTTGGTCAACAGGATTATACGAGAATGTGTATTTCTTTCCCGTACATGTCCCAATTATGATATTTGTGATTTTTGGTTATGACATTGTGGTTTTATTTATAACTTGGTTATAACTCGGTTTTGATTAATTGTGATGTTAATTATGACACATTGTAATATTGATTATGGCATATTAACTTGGTTATGACTCGGTTATGCTTGTATTTAATAGTTGTGGTTAGGGAGCAAAATACAATCAAGTATATACTTTGAGAATCATATATGTTTTTCATTTTTAATTTTGTTAAGGTTTTATGCGAAATTTTGAAAATATTCTAGCTCCAGTTAATTAATGTGGACAGTGTGAACTGTGGGATCATTTAAAATCACATTTTACACTGTAGGCACCAAATTGACAAATCTAAAAAACTAAAGGATAGAAGACAATTTTATTCCTTAGAGTATGCGTTGTTTTTTTTTTTAATTTTATATTTTAGTATCTTAAGTTCTAATTTTATCATTTTGGTCTTCAAAGTTGTCAGTTTAATTCAATTTGGTCTTAGGTCTAATGCTACATTGATAACAAAAATATGGATAAAAGACAATTTTGATCCATAAAGTATGTATTTATTGTCATTTTAGTCCCTCAAATTTTAAATTTTAAATTTTGTTATTTTAGTCCTCAAAATTATCAATTTAAGTCAATTTGATATCCCAAATTGACAACGTTGAAGACTAAAATGATAAAATTTAAAATTTTAGAGACTAAAATGACAAGAAACTCATACTTTAGGAACCAAAATAATCTTTTATCGAAGGATAAAATATTTTTCCCATTATTAATGTAAACGGATGTTAGAGATATAACTAAATTAACTCAAATTGACAATTTTGAGAACCAGAATGACAAAATTAAAAGTTAAAGGACTAACATAACAAAAATCGCATACTTTAACAACTAAAATTGCCTTTTATCCAAAATAAAAACTAAAGATGTGTAGTTTGAGAAGCATTTGTTAGTTGTTTAACTTTATATTTCACTTTGAATCAAGTTAGTGAGTGTAGCTTTATATATACTTGCAAGCCTGATAAGTAAAAGCAGACAAGAAGATAAGCAATTCTGACAAACCAGAGAAGAAGTAGTCTTTTGAGCCTTGAATCCAGGAACGGATTCTTGGTGCTTGTGAACTTTGAACTGGGTTCTCCGTGTCCTCAGTAGCATTCGGTAAACTTTGGAAGTCAAAAGGATCCTTTTGAAGCGGAACAACTGAAAAATATATGACTCCACGTGTGAACACCTCTTTCTATGTAGAAATTTAGGGTAGATTACACCGTTGGTTACTCTAATTTGACTGAAATATTACTTTGCTCTTCGTAATTTCAATTTGAACTTTATATTTTCAATTTTGTTGCAATATAGTTCCTTTGTCACTTACTGTTACAATTTTGAATGGAAAAAGAACACATGCAAAATTAGAGAGACCAAACTGAAATTCAAAAGAAACTACAAGATGAATAAATTATTCCAGTAGTTCCTATAATTTCTTTTGAATTTTACTTTGACCCCTCTAGTTTGGCATGTGGCCTTTTTTCGTTCAAAATATCAACAACACATGATACATAGGCGACATTACAATAAAACTAAATATATGATATTCAAATTATTCAAATTAAAATTATAAAGGTTAAAGTGACACTTCCGTTAAATTACATGGACTAATAATATAATTTATTCTAAAATTTATATGTTTTTTCAAAATAAATAGATACGCCATTTCACTAAATTAAGAGTAATATAATTGTGGGTAATTTAGCATGGGATTATACCACAATCTAAAGGCTATTTGTACTATTTTTTTCCCTTTGATTTTTCCTTTTTTTGTTACCAAATAAAAAAAATTCTCCGGTGGATGGTTTGTTGACATAGCTCTTTCCCTCAAGAAGAACGGGCACTTCTATGGACTTGAGGCATTTCATGTTGGACACCTACATTTTGTGGATACTCATAAAATCGTGCCATACACTTTTTTAATTAAAATTTTGAATTCATAATATTGGACAATTTTTAACACCTTGTGGACACTTTGAAATCATATCTTGAACCCTCCGAACACAACCTATTCGATGAATGTCTTCATAGTAATAATATTTTGTATTCTTTGAAATGTAAGAGAAATTTTGCCAAAATCTCTCCATTGGGTCCTTGTTTGGTGAAAAGGATAGTCAAATTTATTTTGTTTCATAAATTCATTAAGGAGAAGGTACATAATTGAATAAGTAAAAAGTAAAATATCCTCCTTTTTTTGTTAGACAATATTGTCAGAATAACATGTTATAGTAAGATAGAGTAATATGTTACTATTTACATTAATCTCGACGATAATATCTTTTTTTAAGAATTTCATAGTCAAGATGGATCTTATTTGATAGATCTTGATGAGAGGATTCTAAAAATACTAATTTTATTAAAAATCAATATCTAGATCAAAAGTTGTATTATTTTAACGTTTAATATTTTGGTAATAGTATTATGTGTTGGACTTTTCAAGGAAATTTTTTTATACTTATCATTAATGCATTAAAATTTTATTATGAGAGAGTTTTGATAAAATCTCCTAAAATATAACTTACACGCTATAAATATATTTTGAAATATTTATAAGATGAATACATTATGTATATTTTAATAGGGCCCAGCTTCTCTCCAGTCCAAATCTGGACTGGACGGTGCTGTCCGGCCCTTTGGGGCCCACTACGGGTCGTGTTTCGATAATCTAAACCGTTCAATGTGTAGAACTCGTCGAGTACTATATGCCTATAAAAAATCACGTTGATCAGATATCAATAGCTATATGATCAAATCAGTTTTTTGTAAGCCGTTTATTTTTCGCCGTCCATTTTTTTTCATAAAAAACTGATTTGATCATATAGCTATCGATATCCGATCAACGTGATTTTTTACAGACATATAGTACTCGACGAGTTCTACACATTGAACGGTTTAGATTATCGAAACACGACCCGTAGTGGGCCCCAAAGGGCCGGACAGCACCGTCCAGTCCAGATTTGGGCTGGAGAGAAGCTATGGCCATTTTAATATTCTATAATTATTTTACATTCTTTAAATCTACTGCAGACCTTATCCATCATGCTATTGTTAAAATTTCACATGATAAGTACAAAAACATGCTCTCAATCGTGCCAAATTTGGAATGATAGAAGGAGTTTGTCAAATTTTAACATGATGGATGATTATTAACATTATAAAATTTATCATATTGCCACCAAAAGTACCACGTCATATAACCAAAGGGTGTTTTTCCAATAGTAACCAGAATCCTTACAAATACATTTGGTGGAGCTTGTAAACCTTCCAAGACAATATTATGTGGCCCAACGGTCCAAATATTCACCATATGATGCACCGATTGACCACGTGGCAGCCAACACTCCAAAACGATCATGTTATGGATGGATATTAGCATCCAGCAATAGGCCCCACAGCTAGGAGTGTAAAAATGACCCGTAGCCCATGGGCAGCCCGAAGTCTGCCTGCAGCCCGGGATGGGCCCAGCCCGTTTAGGTCCGTTTGGGCCTGGGCCCGAGCCCCTAGGCCTGGGCCATCATTTTGAAGCCCAACTCGCCCCATGGGTCAGGCCCGACCCACCGGCCCACTCAAGGCCCCGCCCGCCCAAGGCCCAGCGTCTTTTTTTAGTGAAAAATAAAAAAATTTTGGTAAAAAAAATTAAAAAAAAAAAAAAGGGTTAGGTCCGCCCAAGCCCGACCAAAGCCCAAGGCCAGACCTAGGCCCACCGGCCCGGCCCGCCAAGGCCCGAATACCCCTGGGCCTAAGGTTGGGCTTGGGCTTAATTTTTTAGTCTGTGGGCCAGGTCGGCCGGGCCTGAATTTTGGCGGTAGCCCGCGAGGCCCGATATGGGTCGGGCTGGGCTTGATTTACACCCCTACCCACAGCCTAGCCACATTAGCAATTGTATGATGCATAAATGTCAGATCACTTGAAGGTTAGTTGGACCAACACTTGCACCCTTCAGTCTATCACTTCTATTAATAATATAATTTATCTAAAAATTTATATGGTTTATCAAAATAAACAGACATGTCATTTTACTATCATTGTGGGTAATTTATTAACATGGGATTATACCACAATCTAAAGGCTATTTGCACTCTTTTTTTCTTTCCTTTGAAATTTCCTCTTTTTGTTACCAAAAAAAAAAAAATCTCCAGTGGATGGTTTGTTGACATAGCTATTTCCCTCAAGAAGAACGGACACTACTATGGATTTGAGGCATTCTATGTTGGACGCTTACATTTTGTGAATACTTCTAAAATTGTGCCATACTTTTTTTAATTAAAATTTTGAATTCATAATATCGAACAATTTTTAACACCTCGTGGACACTTCAAAAACATATCTTGAATCCTCTGAATATAACCTACTCGATGAATGTCCTCATAGTAACAATATTTTGTATTCCTTGGAATACACTCTAAACATGTTTTGAAATATTTATAAGATGAATACATTATGTACATTTTAATATTCTATAATTACTTTACATTCTTTAAATCAACTGCAAAACGTTATCTGTGGAGACATATTTTTAGGGTTGTTCATGTGGCCGAGGTTCTTGGCCAAGGTGCCATGTGGATGAACCAAGATGCTGAGATATGGTGCTACATATCGAAATTCGAGATATTCGGATAGAGGACAATAGTCTTAGATGGTTTGAGGCTCTCTGTTTAGATAGAGATGAGACTCTTAAAAGAGGTCATTCTAATCTGGGTTAGAGGAGTCCAAGATAGATGTTATCCTAAGGGATAGAGTCCTACGAAGTGGTGTTTCTAGAGGACGAGGGCACTGCTAACTATAAAAGTAAGGTACCCCCGTGAGTCTAAGGTATGCTTTAGCTTGTGCATTGTTTATTTATTCTAATATCTTTGAGAGATAAGTTGATTGACTTGATCGTTAGAGTGCTCTTAGATGGACGAGCCACCGTAGTGTTTATTGTCTTATTATGTGCAACTTCTATTTTTTCGTGTGCTCTATGGCTAAGTTCCTTAGATCTCAGCTAGAAGATCTAGTTTGGTTGTGAGGTCAAAAATTAACACTTACAATTTGGTGCTGTCTGTGGGAACTTAGCAAGAGTAGATGACCAACATCGGATAAGGAGATCGAGTCAGAAACGATGTGCATAGTGAGGAAAAGGAGCATGCCAGTCTTGATGGCAGAGCAGATGAAAAAGATTGCGAAGAAGTACAGGAGGCGAACCTAGAAGTGCATAATGTCGCCAAGGGCCGCAAAGGCCCGAGGAGGAACAACGAAGGCAGGCAGGATCAGGCCTTAGAAGAGTACTACAATGAAAGTGATTTCCAGGTTTGGAAGGACCAGTGCATATAAAAGGATAACGAGGTGAAAGATTTGGCACCCAAATTGACGGATTTACAGACGATAGTGAACTTTATGATGTCAAACAAGGTAATGCATCTAGCATTGCCGTTGCCGGCAGCACCGCCAACTGCTACAGACGCTGGTGCCTAGTCGGTAGGACAGACAGTGGTGCAAAACAATGGGAGGAGGACTGTGAACTCACCATGATGATCTCAATATGTCGGGAGAGATGAGCCTCAAAGAGTGGGAGTATCCCAAATCAAAGGATCACGCTAGGTGAACAGGCAGGATCACCATATGGAAAAGATGTTGGATCTTTATAGGTTCAAGAGGACGCATCCAAGTACAAGGAGTAGTGCACTGAAGAGATTGAAATCGGTGAGTAGTAGGGCAACAAGGTGATCGAAAGAAGACTTGTGCTACAATCTTCAGAGAAAGAGGAATACCGCTGAGGAGACATCTACCGCACAACCGAAGTCATCGTTTTCGATGGAGTTAGATGCTTTTAAAGCACCAAAGAGGTTTACAATGCTGCGGTTTCAAGTATATGATGGCAAGTCCGATTCTAATTTTCATATCGACTTGTATTTAAATGCAATGTCTTTGTGGAGCGGGGACGACCCACTATTGTGTAAGGTGTTCCCATCGACGTTAGAAGAAATAGCGTTAGACAGGTTCCTAAAGTTGTCTAAGGGGTCAGTCAAAAACTAGGAAGGCTTGGCCCAGACATTCATGGCTTGATTTGTGAGCAATAACATATAGCCACTAAGGGTGGATTCATTGCTGTCTTTGAAGATAGACGATGACAAAAGTCTTAGGGCCTACGCCAATAGATATTACGAGATTTACAACCGAATTCTGGGATTTAACGAGGAGTTAATCGTCGTTTCTTTCAAAAATGGCTTGGAAGAAGATTGCCTACTTTGATAATCCTTGACAAAGACCCTCTTGAAAATCATGGAGTCTTATGGTGAGAATTGAGAAGTATGCCAGAGTAGAGAAGGATAAGAGATCAAAGCGAGGAAGTACAACTAAGAAAGAGAGAAGGAACAACTTGCCTAAGTGAAACCAGAATGGAGCTGACAATGACAATGGGGAGCTGAGATTGAAGGTGATGTAGGTTGTTAGCACCGTCTTTAAGATCCCGATTTATAGGATCTTGGAGAGGATCAAGAACCAACCATATTACAGACCACCGTAAAGGGTCCTAAGGGAATCAATGGGGAGGTTTCACACCAGGTCATATGCATATCATGACGAGACAGGCCATATGACCCAGGGATGTCGGGCTTTGAAGTAGCACTTGGAATACCTTGTTAGATAGGGGCATCTGACAGATTTGATCGATGAAAAGAAAACAAGAGAAAAACAAGCCAAGTTGGCTCAAGCACCAGCAAGAGTACCACCCCCACCACCCATAACATCTCGGGTTGAAGAACCTCAAGTTATTAACGTGATCCACTCAAAGGTGAGCACAAACAAGATCAGGGGAGAGACTCAAAGGGTGAAACACTTACAGCACGTGTTTCAGGTTCAATAGAAGAAACCCCGAACTAAGTGATGTCAGGGACCAATGATTTACTTTGCAGATGAGGACTTGGAAATCGTTCAGTATTCGCATAATGATTCTTTGGTGATTACCCTCAGGATTAGAGGGTGTCAAGTAAGGAGGACATTGATTGACCAAGGCAAGAATCTTGAACTAGCAGGTTGTGACCTCTTCTAGTAGCATGATCTCGCTTGAGATTGTACTTGGATGAGACATAACATGTTGGTTCTTGATTCATGATGAGTGGACACTTGAGTCCTTGTTCTATGACGCCGATGAGTCCTGATCTCGGTTGGAGAGATATCTTTCATCATGTCGTTTAGCCGACATATTGGGAGGTTAGACAATGTAGGTTCCATCACCGTAGGTTGCCGAGGTAATAGAACCTAGGGGGCAGTTGTAGAGACATATTTTTAGGGTTGTCCACGTTGTCGATGTTATTGGCCGAGGTGCCACGTGGATGAATCGAGATACTGAGATATGGTGCTACCATATCGGAATCCGAGATATTCAAATAGAGGACAAGAGTCCTAGATGGTTTGAGGATCTCTGTTTGGATAGAGATAAGACTCGTAAAAGAGCTTATTCTAATTTGGATTAGAGGAGTCCAAGATAGATGCTATCCTAAGGGATAGAGTCTTACGAAGTGGTACTTCTATAGGACGAGGGCACTGCCGACTATAAAAGTATGGCACCTCTGTAGGTCTAAAGTATGCTTTTTCTTGTGCATTGTTTACTTGTTCTGATATCTTTGAGAGATAAGTTGGCTAACTTGATCATCAAAGTACCCCAGGTAAACGAGTCACCGTGGTGTTTATTTTCTTCCTGTGTGTAGGTGTTGGATTTTTCTATTCTTCTGTGTACTCTATGGCTAAGTTCCTTGGATTTTGATTAGGAGATCTAATTTGGTTGTAAGGTCAAAAATTAACATTCACATTATCCATCAAGCTATTGTTAAAATTTGGCATGGTAAGTACAAAAAATCTCCAGTAGTGCTATCAATTGTGTCAAATTTGGAATGATAGGAGTTTGCCAAATTTTAGCTTGATGAATGACTATTAACATTATAAAATTTATCATATTGCCCTATAAAATGCCATGTCATATAACCGAAGGGTGTTTTTCCAACAGTAACAAGAGTCCTTCCAAAGACATTCGTGGAGCTTGTAAACCTTCCAAGACAATATTACGTGGTCCAACGGTCCAAATATTCACCATGAGAAGCACCGATTGACCACGTAGCAACCAATACTCCAAAATGATCATGTTATGGATATTAGCATCCAGCGATAGGCTCCACGAGCCTAGCCACATCAGCAATTGTATGATGCATATATAGATGCCAGATCACTTGAAGGTTAGTTTGGACCACACTTGCACCCTTCGGCCTATCGGATCATATCATATGCTTGGACAAGGCTAAACAACATATCATATCACATGTTTGGACCAACACTGTACTTACCACATTTTTTATACCATATTATTACATTGGGTAAATTACGACAGCAATCCTTATATATTGGGCAAATTATGACAGCAGCCTTTACATTTTAACTATTTTATAATTTTAATCTCTATAATTTTAGTTAATTCAATTTTAATCTTAAATTTATAGTTTTGTCTTAATTTGGTCCAATTGATAATAACTTTTACTATTTTTTATTTTTTTATGAAAAATACGCATATAAGTGACATGTGTCATATTTTTAAAAACAAAATTATAAACTTACTTAACTCAGTGAGTTAATCAATTCAGTGATTATTTTTTGTCAAATATACTAATTGCATTATCAATTGGACCAAATTAACTCAAAATCTAAAATTAAGGATAAAAATTGAGCCAATTGAAAGTGTAGAGACTAAAATGACACAAGATGTAAGACGTAGGGACCACGGGTATAATTTGCCCTTACATTTATCATCTCTTTTTTTAAACACATTATTAGTATAATCATCACTCATGTCTATCTCTAATGAGGTGCAAACCGATGAAATGATAAATATAATATGGCACAAAATTTAGTAAGTGTAGAACTACACGAGTGAAATGGATTTTTTTTTTGTTTTTCTATGTGAAGATAAATAAACTAATAAATGTGTAAAAGATAGCATAAAAATTAGTATTGAGAGAAGGGGAAATAGCCAAGAGACTTACAATCATAGATAAAACGCTTCCACATGTTTAATTTTGTTCCGCTACGAAAAGCACATGGCTTTCGGGCTAATATTTCCAAATGAGGGACACCCTGCCACTTGGAGAATGCTAATCTAGGGTTGCTTGCAAGTAAATTAATAGCCAAATCTGAAACATTAATGGCATAAATCAACAAAATGAAGATTATGTAAACACTAAACGTGAAATATCTATTGTTAGATTTGGAAGACTTTTTTTTTTTTTTTTTTTAATCTTTTTGAATAATCGGCCATGTAATGAGAACAAGCAATGTCCACACCACCAATTTATGTTGATTAAGTTTTGCAAATGAATTTGGGCTAGCTCAGTTGGCCCCACACATTGCCTTGAAAGGGTCAATTCTTACTAATTATAAAGACTGATAATTTCTCTCCTATATTATGAGGCTTTGGTATGTTGTTTACTTCTTTTCCATTATGATTTATGAAGCTACACTTCTCCTTGAAAGGTCAAGGGGTCAATCCTTACTAATTTCAAAGATTGATAATTTCTCTCTTATATTATGGGACTTTGGTATGTTATTTACTTCTTTTCCATTATGATTTATGAAAACTCTTTCTTAGGTCAAATGGACTTTTCTATATTGTAAATACTTCTACTAATTGAAAAAAAAATTAAAAAAAATAAATAAAAGAATCATTTCTTAGTTTGATTGGGCTTCTCTACATTGTAAATATTCATATTGATTGAAAAAAAAAAAATCTCCTTGATTACTTTTCAAACTGAAACACAATTTTTTGTTTTTCTTTTTTAATTTTTAAATTCACCTAATCTATAATTAAAGGCTAATATTGAAATGGCTTTCTCTCTCTAGGACTCCAATCCTAGGTTATTCTTTTACTTGGGCTAGCTAGGGAGTCGAGTGCTATTTTTTGTCTGTCCTAATCACCACTGTTGGCAACAGTTATGCTGTGTTTGGTTGGGAGATTTGAGGAGGGATTTGGAAAGGGAAAGGGAAATGGTGTGTGAAACTATGTGAAATTTAGGTATATTTTATTCTCATTTCACCTACCTTTTCCATTTCCCTTTCCAAATCCCTCCTCAAATCCCCCAACCAAACACAACATTTAAGTCTATGGAGAGAAGGTTGGGGAGGAATTGTCATTGGCACTCCTTCGCCAAACTGTACTCTTTTCCTTTTTTTGCATTTATTATTTTCTTTTCTTTTTTTGGCTTCATTTGCTTTCATTTCTTGATTCATAATGGATGACAATATGGTTAGATGTTCGGGTAAGGTTATGTCTACGTCTGATGAAAAAAAAGACATTGTTACTGGCTCTGATGTTAGAGCCAGAGTGATCGATGTTACGGATTTTTTCCCTATAATGGTTAATTGGATTAATGCTTGTATAACCAACCCTTCCTTCTCCATTTGCATTAGTGGGGTAAAGGAGCTAGAGGGAAACTTCAGAGGGAACATTTACTAGACGGTTTGATAAGTCTTTCGCCCCTATACCCAAGTCAGACCAATGATTTGCATGTCAGTATCGCTGGTTGAGGAGTCACCCACGGTTGAGACAAGGAAATCCTTTTTGTCCTTACCTTTTTGTTAGTGTTATGGAAGTCCGTACTAGATTATTAGCTAATAAGGCCACTAATCCTTGCTTCAAATTCCATTGAAGGGGTGATAAAAAAAAAAAGAAAAAAGAATAATACTATATGTATCAATTAGTGTGCTAACTAATATACCAATTGATGATGTGGCATAATTTAAGACATTTTTAGTATTTGTAATTTGTATAGTGAGTGAAGTCAATAATAATGTCATAACTAGTGTTGGTACACTAATTAGTACACTAATTGGTGTATGTAGCACTGCCGGAAAAAAAAAAAAATAGAATTGTTAATAAGTGTTTTGTTAAAGATTCAATATTTTTTGCAGGGGTGATAGGCACATTGTTAGTCTCATTAAAGAGGCGCATACTAAATTACAAGCATTGTTTGGCCTCTCTCATAGCCTTGGTAAAAGTCATATGTTTTTTTTTTTTTTTTCCCTGGTGTGGAGACTAAAGTTAGGAAAGATCTGATGGAGATCAAAATTACCCACACCAATCTTTTTGTTCCTTGGAAGGGGGCCTGGGCCTCAAATCCATGGAAGTTTGGAATAGGGGGCTAAGCATAACTTGTTTTTGATTTCTAGTGGTGATCAGTCCATGTAGTGCCAGTGAGTGAAATCTTATTTGTTAAAGGCAAATGCTTTTGGGAAGTTAGGATTCCTTTTGATCCCTCTTAGGCGTGGAGGAAATTGTTAGGACTCAGAGTGTCACTTACCCCTGCATTGAACATTTGATTGGTGATGGTAATGACACTGATAATTGGCACCCTTTAGGCCATTTAATCAAAAAATTTGGTGAAATCATTTGAGTCCAATTTGACTGTTCAAGCTAGAGTTGAGGAGATCATCTTAGGGGTGAATTGGAAGTACTTCGCAGCCCAAACTTGGGAATTGTTAGAATTGACAAATCTTACCCTTCCTAACCTTATCCTTTTCCTGGCAAGGGCCAGGTGACCTAGCCTGCTTCTTTTACCAATTCTTTTTCTATCAATTACAATTGGAACCTTTGGATGCAGAGGAAAGCTCAAGTTAATTCGTCTAAAATCATTTAGTTTCCCTCAAACATTTTGTGGTTAGGATGGCTATTTTTGAAAGACTCAACACTGGTGATAGACTGATAATGTTTTGTAGGGATAACAAGAAGGATCATAATCATCTTTTCTTCAATTGCTATTATTCCAAGAGAGTGTGGGAGGTGCTCATGAGAACATGCAATGTGAGTTTTTAGATCATAAAATTAAGAGCAAAATCTGCTTTACTGTATGACTTAATTCAGAGAAGTACAACTTTGTTGGGCTCAATTTGAGTAATTTAAATTCATTTTATTTTATTACGTGGTCAAAAGAATTTTAAATTTGGTCATGACTTAAAGAAAAATTTACTAACTCAAATTAAATTCTGTCAGGACTTGAGTATAGATTGTCAAAACTTAAACGTTTCGATTTTTGTTATTAACAATATAAAGCCCTAGTATTTAACATGTGCATACATCGGAACTTAAAAACATAAAGTTTAGCTTGATTTATGTTTGTTTTAGATTTTTTTAATTCATGTTATATTATAAATGACTTGAAGAGTCATGTAGTTACTACTTTCACCTTTTATTTTATGTACAATCATATTATTTAAAAAATATATTAGATTTTACAATTAAAAACAATATTTAAGCATATTAATTATATCATGTAATGAAAATTAAGTACAGAAATTTTTTAGCATTGAGATATATACATACTAATCTTTTAAAAGCTTTAATATTTCAATGCAAATTTATTAGTTGAATTTAATGCAAAATATATATACCATTCAACATGAGGAGCATTTTAAAAGAAGGCAAAACTCTATACAATCGAGCAACATGTATATTAGAAGAGGTTAATTTTATACTTATTCATATATTTGTCTCTTTTTATTATTGGGGATTGGTACAAATATTTATATTTAAAAGAATGTTTTACTCTTCTTTCATATTTTCTCTTTGAGTCGGTTGCCTTGAAGATCTACATGTCCAAACATGTGTATATTAATGTATTTATAAATAATAATATATGTATGTGATATTAAATATATGTGCATATGTATAAATGTATCATAACTTGTATTCACACATTAGTTTTTAAATCGTTGTTCAATTTATTTTGTTTAATTGATTGGTCCTCTATACAATACTATTTCACATAATTTGTTCTTAAAATCCTTCTTAATTATATTGATTTTAAGTTAATCTTCTCTCCAAATGTTTATCATTCAAAATACATCACTCAAAATTTCAAATCTCATTGAAAAAAATAAAATAAAATAAAATAAAAAATAAATTTGTGGTGTAGGCGATGAAGGATTTTTAAAATTTTGGAATAGGTAGAGGCACCGTGCGTCGTATTCATTGAGTTCATTTGACTTTAAGAGATTTTTATTTATCAAATAAATTCCTGTTTTATATAGGATTGACTAATCTATATATATACAATATATTACACACAGAAAAATTATTCATTCCCCTAATTTTACTCCCCCAATTCTACCCCAATAATGTGGAATTAGGGGGTTAATGATGAGAGAGAGAGAGAGAGAGAGAGAGAGAGAGAGAGAGAGAGAGAGAGAGAGAGAGAGAGAGACCGCTTTACATGGGTCTTAACGACGTCATTGGGGTTGAAATTAGGGTCCTCAATTAGGAGATGTGGCATCTCTCTTAAGAAAAATGGATTTTTCATTAGTTTCAAAGGATTAATCTAAATTTCTTAATTTTTTTTTTAAATTTTAAACATTAAGAAATATACATGGCACACAAATATCAGTCCATCTAATCATATCTATGATTTTGAAATTTAAAAACCTTAATATCGAAATATTTTTTAAAAAAATCCATATATAATTCATATCTAATTTGAAATTTAAAAATTTTGAAAGGAAATTAACTTTAGTCTTATATCAAATTTTAAAAATATTTACTTCAAAATTTTATATATTTATTTTTGAAAACTAAACAGTACATGTGGTGTCTAAAAAATTAATTTTTTAGCCATCAGAATATTTATAGCAGATTTATTAATTAAAAAAGAAATTTTGCATGGCTCATGTAAACATAAATTAAAAAAATAGATGTGTAGTGAAAATTTTTATACCACAACAAAAAAATACATATATCGTGTTTAACCATATATAAGCCTTTTTTTAAAAAAAAATTAAAAATTAAAAATATGTGGTATAAGATATACATGGTAAAAACTATTGGTCTATCTAAACTTTTTTTTTTAATTTAAAAATTTGTAGATGGAAAATTAAAAATAAAATTTTAACCATATCTAAATTGCATCTAATTTGAGATTTAAAAGAAGAGTCCAAATAAAATTTATTTATTTGTAATTTAAAAATATTTAAATAAAAATTATGAATGAAATTTTTTAGCTTTATATAATTGGACAAACCTTAACATAGAATAAACTAAAATTGAAAAAATTGTGGGAAAAAATGTATTTTTATTTAATTATAAATATAATTTTGTAATTTATTAAATTTTTTTTCATCTTTATCAATTAAATTATGACATCTATTTTTTATTAAGAAATTAGAATATACAATTAATGACGTAACAACTACAATATACATACATACATACATATACATATATATATATATATTTTAATGAAATGTTTAAAAATTAATTCATTCTAAATTATTTTTCTATACATTTTAAATAAATTTTATATTATTATTTAAGAAAAATGTTTTGTGCCTCGAAATTTTTGTCCCCGAATGCCCCTAATTTGTGAAACGACGTCGTTTCACAAATTCAAAATTTTTTTTCTTCCTCCAGTCTGAAACCGGTGAGGGTGAGGGTGAGGGAGAGGGAGAGGGAGAGGGAGAGGGAGAGAAAGAGAAAGAGAGGGAGAGGGAGATCACCGATCGCCGATCGCGTTGCCTCGCGTCGCCGATCGCCGATCGCGTCGCCTCTGCCTCCGCCGATCGCCGCGCCACCGCCTCCGTCACCGATCGCCATGCTCTGCCTCGCCTCCGCCTCCTCCTCCTCCTCTGCGCCTCCTCCTCCGTCGCCTCCGCCCCATTTTTTAGGCCCCCTCCAGTCCTCCTCCTCCTCCTCCGTCTTCTTCTTCCTTCTCTGCTGAAAAAAAAAAAAAGAATTCGGGGCATTCGGGGGAGCTCAGATTCGAGCTCCCAACCGAAACTCATTATTTAATTTTAGGATTAAGATTTGTTTAAAATACGATTTATTCCCTATGATTTTTGAAAATTACATCTCGTCTCTTGAAGGTTCAAATTTCATAATAAACCGCTCATTTTATTTAAAAAAATCAAATCAATTAATAATTTTAATAATATTATAAATATATTTCAATTGATGATTCAAGTATTTTTATCATTGTATAGGAGATCAGTTAGGAATTGAGATATTTGTAATTTTTCAAATTATAATGAACAATTCGTATTTTAAACAAAATTCAAGAGATATATTTGTAATTGATTACTAATTTTAAATTATTTGTTCAGTCCATGCATAACGACATGTGCTAATATATATATAAATATATACTAGCGATCAGTAAACACCATGAAAATTTGTGAGGAATAAGTGTACTACATAATAACAGTAGTGGTAGTAGTAGTACTTACCAAAGAATCCGGCAGTTATTTCAAGATGCATAAGCATATCCAACTCCGATTCAGATAGCTGTAGGTTGTGCACCTCACCTACTCTCAGAAAATAAATCAGAATCTCCCTCTGACCATAGGCAGCGGCTAAGTGAAGTGGTAAATACCCATCCGAATTACGAATGTACAGCAAGCTTGTGTCTTTTCCCACTAGTAACTTAGCGGCCTTTAAATGATCAACAATTGCAGCTTCATGAAGTGCAGTATTCTCCTCTTTGCTCTTTTTTCTCAAATCCACCCTTCCATACTCCACTTGATTCTTTATGAATTCTATTTTCTGCCCCGACATAACCCCTACCATCACCGCCGTATCCTTGGTTTCTGTGATGCTATCTGTCTCTGCTCCTGGATGTGACTTGTAAAATTCTTCCACTCTCTTCCAATCGCCATCCAGTATTGCTCGGTGCAGTGGCCGGTATTGGCTAAAATTGACTTTTTAATTTTTTCAAGTTAATATCAAACACGCATACACAAAAATGAGATTTTAATTTAATTAAAAATGGTTAGGAATGAATGGAAAATTATAGCATTTTCAACTTACACTGACGAGTTCCATATGTTGCGCGATTGAATTCGCTAGTAAAGAACCTTGTGTAGTTGCCGGAGCTTGTTGCCATTTTTTTTAAGAGTAATGCTACGCTTCAGAAAAAGCTTTAGGAAAAGCTTCAGGAATTTTTTTTTTTTTTTTTCAGAGGCAGAGAAGGAGAAGAGGAGGGAGGAGGCGGAGGAGGAGGAGGAAAGAGGGGACTGGAGGGGGCCATCAGCAGAGGTGGGGTTGTGGAGGAGGAGGAGGAGGAGGAAGAAGGGGACTGGAGGGGGCCATCAGCAGAGGTGGGGCTGCGACGGCGGGGCTGGGCTGCGCGATGATCGGCGGCTGGGCGGGGCGACGATCGGCGGCTGGGTGACTCCTCCTCTTCCTCCTCCTTCCTCTTCTCCTTCTCTGCCTCCTTTCCTGAAGCTTTTCCTGACCCCTCCTTTCCTGAAGCCTAGCATTTTCGTTTTTTTTATGTTTTTCTAAACTCTTCCTACCGGCAGCTTCTATATGCACACACCATATCCCCTCTTCTCACACACTTAATGAGAGAGTGTGTTCGGAAGTTGTGTGTGAAGAATGTGTATAGAGAGAGAATAATGTGTGTAAATAGATGCTTCCCTTCCTACCACTTGAATATATTATTGATATTTGCTACCTCAATTTTATTTTTGTAAATCTATTTGGAGATTCCCTCACTATCATCTTATTTATGCTCAGTTTCACCTACCACGCGGTTTACTTACTAAAAGTAAGCCGCACACCAAAAATTAAATAAAATAAGGGTAATTATAAATACACTTCTAAATTTTGCTTAAAGTACAGCTTGCTTTCTATGATTTAGGAAATTACAAATACCTCATTGTTAGTATTTTTTATTTAAAGAATTAACTAAAAAAATAAAATTTATAATTGCTCTCCTATACAATATAAAATTACTTAAATTATTAATTGAAATATATTTTTAACATCATTAAAAGCGGTTAATTGACTTGATGATTTATTAATAAAAGAGGCAATTTGTTATGAAATTAGAAACATCAGGGGGTGGGCGATTTGTATTTTAATCAAATATCAAGAGGTGTATTCACTACAACAAGTTTGGGATTTAAAGACGAAATAAATTTGTCCCAAAATGTATATATTTTGTCACTCAAACTAATTACAATGAAAAATTTTCGTCACCCATTTTGTTGCCAAAGCGTCGTCGCTAAAGGGTCTTAGAAACGAAAAAACAAATTCGTCATTGAAAATGATAAACTTGTAACGAATTTTTTTGTCTCCAATACACTCTGTTGAGAACATACTTGTAAGTAATTACCGAAAAAATATTTTGTCATTAAAGAAAGAAATTAGAGACAAGTATTTTGTCATAAATATAAGAAATAGAGACGAAATAATTTTGTCACGTTTAATATAAACGAAGACAAAAAAATTTTGTCAAAGAAGCTACCAGTAGAGACAAAAACAAATTCATCATTAAAAATGATAAATTTGTGACGAATTTTTTGGTCTCCAATACACTCTGTTGGAGACGTACTTGCAAATAATTAGCGACAAAATATTTTGTCATTAAAGAAATAAATTAGAGACGAAAGTACTTTGTAATAAATATAAAAAATAGAGACGAAATAATTTTGTCACGTTTAATATAAACGAAGACGAAAATTTTTTATCAAAGAAGTTACCAATAAAGACAAAAACAAATTCATTATTAAAAATGATGAAATAATGTCAAAAAAAAAATTGTCACACATTGAGGGTAATAGTGACAATATAACTATTTTTCATCATGACAAATTCATTTAGCGACGAAATAAAGAATGCATGGCAAAATTAATCTTCCACCTAAGCCAAATAAGAGACGAAAAAACCTTCTTTAGGGATAGAAAATTTTGTCACTAATTCCATAATATTTTTTTTTCCACATTATATACCTATTTTATCAAAATCTGAATTTTAGTTCAACAAATATAACCCTGTTTATGTTGAAACTTGTTGACTATAACAATTCCATTCACAACTTAACCTAACCTGTCATCAACACATTTACAAATAAACAAAATGAAAATATCCATTCATCATTACAAATAATTTCATCCTAATATAATAAAATAATGCAATATCCACAAAATATCCAAAAGTTATAACTTGTACAATTCCACCAAACATCCAACAATAATTAGTGTAACTCCACAAAGTATATGCATCCTTATCAAACAAAATGAACATTCAAGCAAATTACATCATAACATCCAAATAAAGACAAAGTAGTCGACGCAAACTTCATAACATCCAAATAAAACAACTAATAAATCCAACAGCAAGCGATTCCACTATCCATCTGTAAAAAATAAAATAAAATAACAATTAGTGTTTATTGAATACACTTATATAACTCTTCAAATTTACAAGTATAATACTAATTTCGTAGTCGGACATTGTATTGACTAGCCATTAGCTTTACCAACTGTGCTTTTCTTTTTCTTTTTTTTTGGATCAGCAAAATGAAGATAATTTTATTGATGATAACCAGAATACATACTGATAATACATCAAAGTGATGGGTACAATTTGCATTATAGCATCACAATTCAATCCCAAATAGATTGGCACCAAAATATATGCCCAATCATGTGCAAACACACCATCGAGGGTTGGTGGGCTGCCAACAAAACATAAAGAGTAAAGCATCTCATACTAGTACAACTAAGTAGAAATAAAAATAAAAACAACAGATGCTCCGAAACAGGCCACAAAAATAATCATACCAAGCCACATGTACAGACCTGCAGGACAGTAACGAAGAGAGGGCAGCAAGTATTAGTAGCTAAATGAAACAAAGCACAACAGTGGTGGAGTGATTAGGAGGGTTTGGACAGCTTTATTTAATGCAACCTTTCACCTTGATATTCTTAAGTCCATCCAAACAAAACAAAAAACCATTAATTGACAACTTCACCCATGTTGCCACTTTGATCCTTATACTTTCCACAAGCACAAGCTCAGCCAAAGCAGGTTCTTTGTTATTGGAAAATTTTCCATTTCTTGAAATCCAGAGAGTCCAAAGGACTGCAAGTGGAATTGCTTCTCAGATTAGTTTTCTCAGATGCTTAACTTTGCTACCATACCACCAAAGTAACAAATTTGACACTAACTCTGGTGGTTGTTTTATAATTTCACCCCTCAACGACCCATTTTCGGTTAATTGTTCACATTTTTTGCTCTAATTCTCCAATGGTACATCCTATAGACGCGCCTTCGGCTCTCACAAATTTGATTATAGTTAGGTGAAGTGCCTATGCTGTTTCTTTGGCTATTTAGTGGCTGGTTTAAAATTTTGCCCCCAAATGGCTCATTTTCGGTTACATTTTCACATTTTATGTGCTAATTCTCTATCCATACGTCCTATAGACGTGCCGTCGACTCTCGCAAGTTTGATTATAGTTAGGTGAGGTGTCCATTCTGTTTCTTGTGATGTTTGGTGGTTGCTTTACAATTTTTTCCCCAAACGGCTCGTTTTTTATTACATTTTCACATTTTCTATGCTAATTCTCTATCCACACATCCTATAGCCATGCCGTCGGCTCTCACAAGTTTGATTATAGTTAGGTGAGGTGTCTAGGTTGTTTCTTGGGTTGTCTCGTGGCTGCTTTAAAAAGTTTGCCCCTAAACAGCTCATTTTCAACTATATTTGCATATTTTCTGCGCTAATTCTCTATCCGTACATCCTATAGACACGTCATTAACTCTCCAAAGTTTGATTATAGTTAGGTGAGGTGTCGATGTAGTTTCTTGGGCTGTTTGGTGACTGGTTCATAATTTTGCTACCAAATGGCTGGTTTTCGGTTACATTTTCACATTTTTTTTGGCTAGCTCTGTAATCATACGTCCTATCAACATACATTAGTTCTCCCAAGTTTACAAAGGCTTAGGCAAGGTGCTTGTGCCATTCATTGGGCTGTTTGGTGACTATTTCATAATTTTTTCCTCGAACAACCCGTTTTTAGTTAAGTTTTCACATTTTTTGCTCTAATTCTCTAAGCATATGTCTTATTAACATACCATTAGCTCTCCCATGTCGTTCCTTCAACTATTTGGTGGCTATTTTATAATCCCCCCCCTAATCCCTCCCCCCCCCCAAAGAAAAAAAAATCATCCGTTGTCAGGTACTTTTTCACATTTATTTTTTTATAAATTGAATTTTCTAAGATATATATACATACCAAATAGACGGTCCTCCACGACAGTGCTTTAAGTACTGTGACATCATGGATTGTATATTTGCAATATGTTGTCCCTGCTCTTCCATCTTCTTCTCGTTTTGCTCACGGGCAAGTCGCTGCTCCCCAAACTCTTTCCTATTTTGGTAGTAGCCAAAAATTTTATTAGAACCAAACAAACAAATATAAAAGTCAAAGCCACTATAAGGAAACAAATAGAAAAGGACAACTATTATAGATTATATAGAACACATAGTTTATATGTATATATAGGGCCTGTTTGTTTTCAGAGATAAATTGGTTGGGATTGTTAGTGGGGAGATTATTAGTGAGGAGATTGTTAGTGAGGGGACTAAGAAAAATTGTGCTTGTTTGATAACCAGTGAACTAGCAATAGTTCCTATTTGTTTTGAGAGATAGGAGTGAGATTAACCATGTAAAATTCCATAAATACACTTGTTGCATTACTATCAAATTTGGGCTTATACTGACTAATAAATGCATTACATATTTTAATATTAAAAAAATATTTTATAAATATTAAAATTATATTTCACAAACATATATTTTTTGGTACTATTTTTTTTAATATAATATTTTTTGGTATAAATATTATTATACTACTCTATTTTTATATTAAAAATTATTTTTATATTAAATTATTTTATATAAAGAATGGTGGAGTAAAAAATGATGGAATAATTATAAAAAAAAAAATGATAGAGAAAAGACTATACTAATAAAGTAGAGTAAATCAATTAGGTAGGATAATAGAGAGCAAAATAGTAAATCCTCCTCTAATCCCAATAGATTGTTTTTTTAATGCCATCTCTCATGGAGGACTCCTAATCCCATCCATAGAGGCTTATCATAGTCCCAAAGTACTGTGAATCCCCTTCTCCATTTTGCAAACAAATACAATATTAATGGACCCCACATCCATTTTAATCCAATCGTATACCCTATAACCCAAAACAAACGGACCCATAAAGTGTTTCAACTTTTTGCAAGGTTAGAGGAAAAAATAATTAAATATTATGTATCTACAAAGTAAAATACAATTTGAATCATAAATACATAACTATGACCCCATAAGTAGAACATGGAATTACAAAAAGATGGCGTCACCATCTAAGTGTGCCAATTCATAAACCAATGAGCAAGTAGAAAGGTTTTCAACTATTAGATTTATAAATTCTCATCAGATTACCAATCAGTGTGTTTGGTTTTAGTTTTTTGAATTCCGTTTTTATTTTTCTTAATTTCTTGTTTTTAGTTAATATTTTTTAAATTTTATGCAATTTTTTTACTTTTTTAGATGCACCTTACTTAGATGTATCTAAATAGTAAAATATTTGTGAAAAAATATTTTAAAAAATTAATAAATACAGAAAAATACAAAAAATGTACTGAATTTTCATTTTTTGTTTGTTTGTATTTTTTGGTATTTAGTGTATTTTCTAAATATTTTTTTACAAATATTATACTATTTAAGTGTATTTATATTAGGTGTGTCTAAATTTTTTTTAAAAAAATTGCTTAAAATGTTAACAAAATTCATTGAAAACATTAAAATACGGAAAATAACAAAGTAGAATTTTCTGAAAACTGTTTTATGAAAACCAGAACCGAATAAGCTGAATAATTTCTACAATCTAGATGATTTCCTATATGCACTTTAACTACTAACCACAACCAATTGAATAATTTACAGAGAAGCACAAAAATTATGAAATATATATATATATATATATATGAACATTAAAAAAAATTGCTTATGTTAGTTATTGTAAACCATGGTTTTTTCAGAGCTCATGTTGCAAAAGGAAGGTTTTGGAATGGGGGAATACATGTTTTCTAAGAATGCCATTTGTGTCTATGAATCGCAAAAACCCAGAAAACAAATTGATGCAATTTTGAAATTCAAACCCCCATCTACCATCAATCACCCACCTCCAATACCTACAACACCAAATTCAAATGGCCTTCTAGGAATTTGATCAAACAGTTGATGTGCAATTTTTGAAACAGCATTTCCAATCTCAACCCTCCCTCCCAACCAACAAGAGAGAGAGAGAGAGAGAGAGAACCAAACCCAATTTTGAGAGAGCAGTGAGTGCTGGAGCAATTTGTGCTCCAATGGTGGGTATGAGTGTACTATCCCACAATTTCCTCAACAAATTCGAAGCAACAAAGTCCACATCAGGATATAGTACTCTAGTGTTGGTTAACTGCTTCGGAAACATCCATCGTTGGTTCCAAATAGAAGGACGATTGCTAACAAATTTGATCTTCAATTCTTGAACCATAAACTCTAATTTTATCAGTTTTTTTTTTTTCTTAAAATATACTCAAATTTATTCCAAAAATCTTTACCACTCAGTTTCTTTGAGGTATTTCAACAAACATCTTGGTGACATACTAGAGTTCATTAAAAACCATTTAACAGACTAATAAAAATCATGATAACAATGAAGAAAAGAAAACAAAAAATCACAATTGGGTCAGATTAATAAATAAAACAATAAAATACAGAACTCTTAAAATAAAATTCTAGTCAAAGGGTATCAAAGATTACAGTAAAAGTGCAAACCAAGCATCAAACTTGTACAGAACAATACATAAAAGCAAGATCAACCCAATTCATAAAACTATGAGCAGATTAATGGGTAGAAATTAAAATCATAAGAAATTCAGATTACGGTGTTCAAACTTGCACCATTTGTGGCTATTATGGGTGATTTTTGTGTGGGTATTTGATCACCAATATCCCCCAACAACTTAGGGCTCATCAATTGAGAGAGAGAGAGAAACTAACCTAGGTTTGTTGTTGCAGAGGGACGGAGCAAAACAATGGAAATGGCAATAGATGAAGGCAAACAGTGAAGAAGTAAGAGCATCGTGTGCGATGTGAGAGAGGGAGAGAGACGATCAGTCGTGTGTTGGGTAGAGAGGAAACCAAGGAAAATATCACATTTTGGCAACCAAAGGGTTTGTTGCCAGAGAGGGTTTGTAAATAAAACTATGTAGTTTTAATAAGATGGAGATGGAGATGTGGAGAGAGAGAGAGAGAGAGAGAGAGAGAGAGAGAGAGAGATTTGATCGTGAAAATGAGAGGAGGGAAAAAGAAATCATAGGCGCCAAAGGGTTTGAGAAAATTTGGAAAAATTGGGGATTTTGACTATTTCTAAGAATATATATCGATCACACAAATCCAAACAATTTTTTTGGGAAGTAATTTTTTTAGTTTTTTTATTTTTTTCATTAAAAGACAAATTGGTTACAAAACGAAAAAAATAAATCCAAACAAAATATCACATTAAACCCCATAATCATTTTAAAACTCAATGAAGCCGAAAATGAATTTTGTTCCGATCAAATAGAAGCTCTTAGTGTGTTCTACTCTTTTTCCCAAAGGGAAATGGTTGAGAGATCAATAGATGATAGTGTATTTGAGGTTTAAATATAGTTTCTAGAGTGAGAGGAAGAAAATTTGAGATTTTAGGATGTTTAGAGAGAGAGATGAGAAAATGACTCAAAAAGTGGCTATTACGAACTGATATACGCACAGAGCACTTGAGTGACCAAAACACCGCTCGAGCGACCAGATACAATAAGTTAGACTGCTCAAGCGAACAAAGTACCACTTGAGCGCACAATGACATACTCTCAAAAGTTTTGCAGATAAAGGCTAACCGCTTGAGCGCAAGAAGGACTGCTTGAGCCAAGACCGCTCGAGCGCAAGAAACACTGTTCGAGTGAGAAAAACACCCTCCCAATACTTTTGCAAGCCTGCAAAAGTATTGAGAGTTCTCAAAGACCACTCGAGCGCAAAAAGCACCGCTCGATTTAACTGACCAAAACTTGGGCAAAGACTTCTTTGAAAAATGAACTCCCAACCTGTTTCAAATGCAACCACAATACTCAAATAACCCAATTCAATGAGGAATAAGATGGACAAGGATATAAAAAACCAGGTAAAGAAAGGAATCCGGATTCAAAACAATAAACGGGTCGAGTCTAAACCAGAATCGTTATAAAAATTGAATTCTACAATATGTGTATGTCTCAAAATCACTAAAATCAAAATTTAAAAGTAAACCACTGTTCAAGTTAAAATACTTGAAATAAATAAAAATTTAATTATACAACATGTAGTAATCGTATAATACTTAAAAAAATACATGTGGTGGTAAATTATACCCCCCCAAATATATATATGAAATTGTAGAACTAAATTATACCCCCCCTCCCCCAAAAAAAAATTTAAGCCAAATTGTAAACCAACCAATCATACAATTACAATTTGGCTTCATTTTTTTTTTTTTAGGTGGTGGTATAATTTGGTTGCTACAAGTTGATATATATATATTTGGTAGATATATGTTTTATTACACTAACATGTCTTTTAATAAAGTTAAAAAAATCAAAACTAATATATATGATATGAAAACACAAAATAAAATATACATTTCAATATAAAAAGATGACAATATCATTTTTTTTATTCATATGATTTTGAAATTTATGATGAAAAAAGGCGTCAAGTCTTGCATGAATTAAAATTTTAAGGGAGTAAAGTGTAATTATGTCAAACTTATTTTATATTTTCTCCAAACCTCAAGCGAATTCAATAGAATTTACCCTTCAATTTTTGAGTAGAAATGATTTTTTATTTTTTATTTTTTAAACAAAATCTTAATTTTTGAGAAGGGGCTCACTATCTTAATTTGAAAATGAATTTTGAAAATTGAAAAAGGGATATGAAACTACAGAAACTTGAAAAAAAAAATTAGTTAAATGGTGTTGTTGCTTGTGTAACGCCTCCAAATAATAGACATAAAGATTGGTCTAGTTAATTCATTCAACTATAATAAACTTAACTCAAATGATCAAATGTCTATATTAGTGTTCCATTCAAGCTAGAGATTTACAAAAGGGTCCACATGCAATACATATTCAATCATCTCAACATTGAATCCATAGCATGTGAGATAGTTAAAAACTAACAAAAGAATGCCTCAAGGGCTATAAGTTCCAAGGCTTAGGCTTGGTTACATAAAAGGTGGTTGTCAAACCCACACAAGAAAAGCCCTTAGCTTATCAAAAAAAAACTAACAAATGAAGAGCCTCATGCTTTTCAAGACTTCCCAAGCCCTTAGTTAGGTGTGATCACCATATCTTTTCCCCCACAAATCCACTAGGGGTGAGCCTAAAGCCCAGTAGAGATATCTTCACAGAATATATATGTTTAAGCAATTGCATATACATGAATGCAACACCATGCCATGCGCGAAAATTCATAAGTTTTACTCCTATGAAAATCATATCCAATGATCTTTTAAAGACAATTCATTATCTCGATAAATTCCAAAATCTAAATACAGGGTGGTAAATACGACACAGGTAATCCCTAGGCTGGTGTTTGTAAGTAGGCATGACAAGCATTATCAAATCCCCTACTTTACCGGTTTCAAATCGGAAGGCACATGGTACCTCCTATGCGCGTGTTTTCGATCTTTTACCCTAGACACTCAGGCCAAGTTAAACAATACCATCTACACCCCTATTCGAACTCACCAAACATATTTACCCCAAAACATTTCAAGATTTCTAATTGTTTTCTCAAAATGATAAATCAATTCCCAAGGCATAGCCATAATAAACGATATTCAAAGCTATGCAAAATGAAAGAAATGAGATGCAATTATAAAGTTTTATCGTAACATTCTACAATTCTCAACATTTGTTTAAATCATGACCAAAATCAATATCCATGTGATATGTGATACCATTTCATATCCACAATCAATGTTCATTTTCATTTCCATTTTTCCAACATATACACATCATGCTATTCATAATTTAACAACAACCACTCTCATCCATTTTATGGGTATCTCAACAACATAACAACATGAGGAAGATTCTATCAATTTCTTAAGGAATCTAACAACAATTTCATGGATATTTTACAAAATCCACCTTCCCCCATTTTGTCCCAAAATCTAGGGTCTGATCAAAGAGGGTTTTCCTTCATTTCAAAATAATTTTCTTACATGCACTTTGAAGTGACACATAAATTCATAAAATAAGTTATCTTGAATCCAAAATCAAAAGAAAAACCTTGTCTCTAACATTTTCTAGACCCAACACTTCAACCCTCAAACCCTTTACTCAAAATCATAGCAAAATAGGCAAGACATTCTAAAATCATATATATAACTCAAAGAACTCCCTACCTCAAGTGTTAAGAAGAAAAGATGAGAAAAGCTTCAAAATCAACAGGGTCAAAATCCGATTTTCACTGTGCACAACATAGCCCTTGATGAGCTCTCCAATATTTAAAAAGACACTTAGGTCAAAATCTCAAAGGATATGGCAAGATCAAGGAAATAAATGAGGTGGGTGGAGGGTTTCTAGAGAGAGATGAGAGAAGAGAGAAAGTAAAATGTAGAAAGAGAGATAGAGATAGAGAGAGAGAGAGAGAGAGAGAGAGAGAGAGGTGATAGTGGAAGAGAAATGTGTAAGGGCTCAACTTTTAAGTGATTGGAACATTTCTCAAAGTAGACTGCAGACAGACCGTCTAAGCAAAGAAACCTGTGCTCAAGCGAACAATTCAAATTCTCACTATCACTCGAGAAAAAAATACAAACTCCTAAAATCCTCTTCTTCCTACAAAAGACTTCTTCAACAATGAAACCTTTGCTTGAGTGAAGAATACACATTCCCAATAGTTCATATTGCAAAACAAGATACTATAAGGACAACGTTACCGCTTGAGCGACGAAAGTACCACTCAAGCGGTCCTAACTTAGAACAGAGACATTAGCTACCCTAATCCATTCCCACCATTCCCAGACTCACTCCAATACCCAAGAATGTAAAACGACACCCGAAACACACTATGATGTACCCGAATAACTATAAGGAAGAGAATAGACACCAACATGAGACTCATAAATTTCGAAAGTAACAAGGATGATCAAAAGAACTGAAGATTCTGGATTGAAATACTAAATTTGTTTTAAAAAGGACTTGCGATATCACAGCTTGTCACAGCACTATGCTGTGACAGCACGACCCCCGAGTCGCATGTTTCCCTTGTTACGATTTTTAAGATTTTGATTATAACTTATTAGGGTATTAGTTTTGAATTGGTTATAGTGTTATTTATGATTCATTGTGACATTGCTTATGACATTATTTTGGTTATACCTTATGTGGTATTTGGTTATAACTCTCTCTTTTTTTCTTTTTTCTTTTTTTTTAATTTTATAGTTATGACTCTTATAGGATTAAGTTATGACATTCGTGATGATCAACCCCACAAATATCATAACTTGTATATGGTAACATTACCCTATATGATATTATACATGAAAATAAATTATTCGCTAGTAATACCAATTACTATAAAAGAATTCAATATTAGTCTGCATCCAATAATTAATGCTTTATTGAGTAGTAGATATAAAGATACAAATGATAAATTATTCATTAATAACTATAGTAACTAAGAGCAATCACAATGGATATGTTAACACCCAATTAGCGTCAAATTTTATCAGTTAGTGAGCTTTTGATGCTTGTTATCCCATACAATGGAGTTGTTAGTACAACAATTGCAAAAGGGCATACTGCATGGACAAATGGTTGGTAATTTGTATAGGCTTGTAGAAGATGTTTTGATAGAGGCAACTACTATCAACTGTTAGGCAAGAAGTACAAGTGGAAGACATACACATGTGACATGTATGAATAAACAAAGTGAACAGAAATTGCAAAAGGGCATTGTTACGCCCCACTTTTTATTACACAGTCCATTATTATAGTCCATTTTCATTGATACAATATGGAAACAAGTCCTCCAACATCCATAAATACAAAAAAGTTCCCTCAACTGTATATACATAACAAAATGCAACATGAATTACAATTAAATAAATTGCCCATAGGCTACATTGTTACATAAAAGAGAAAGGGTTCCGCCCTCAATACAGTAAAGGCCTTCCACCAACAAATAAAGGCCCCGTGGCCAACACGTAAGGAATATCGCCGATCTTGTATCATTCATCAACCTGTACTTGAAAAGGGATTAACAATGTGGGATGAGCATAAAGCCCACTAGGGATCCCAACATGATCTTAAACAATAACAATACATAGATAGCTATGATCATGAATACTTCATATAATAATATATATAGTGACAATTTATAATTAAAGTATACTTCTATAAATACTTTTCCCCAAAATCATTCAATTTACTCAACAACATATAATGTTCACTTTTCCTTTCCTTGTCCCATTTCATAAGTCACACATATTAACAACTAGTTTTCAAAAGAATGTTCACAAAACCTAATTACTTTCCACTCCTTACATCTCTAACTCATCACATATCCCAACCACTCATACGTGTACCATATTCCCTAACGTTAAGCCCAAGAGTAAAGAAACATTTTCATCAACTTGTTCGATACACCAACGCACTTACATATACCTTTAATCACAAAAGAAAATAGCTTACATGTAGTAACTACTACACCATCATACAAGACAACCCGACCACATCATCCAAACCATTACTATACGATATACACACATAAACCGATACAACACCGAGACACCCATCTATGCTCTACCTAGCTTAAGTACAGTAATCCAAGGATACCCCTTTCCACAACGAAACAACAATTTACCAGACACCAACTAGGAGGTAATTTTACCTCTGCCAATTTACCAAACACATGCTGGAGGAGAATGGTACCTCTGCCAAGTTCTCCAGGCCCTAGTTGGAAGGTACTAGTACCTCTCATTCTAAGTGCAACCAATTCTCCAAGCGCTAGCTAGAAGGTAATGGTATCTCTCATTCTCAGCGCGTATATATTACCAATGATCACAGCATACTACAAGCATAATTAACTCAAGAGTAATACAACTAATCATATAAATAAAGTTGAGTGGAGGCCTTTCATTACCTACTACTAATCATATCATATATAATATAAGTAAAGTAGTGCCTTTTATTGACATACTCTAGAATTATGTCATGTGTCAATCTCATTTGTTACCATGTATCATTATGTTATGTTATGTTATGTTATTTACTTAGTTTATTATTTCTCCCTTTGTTGTCTTTTTATTTTCCTTTATTATTTTTCTCCATATTTTCATTTAATGAGTGGGAAAAATGAATAGTCTCTCATATGGGAGATGAATGATTTTTCCTTCTATCTTATATAATATGCTACGCACATTTAGTATTTTCTCAACTATAGCTCTCTCCACAGTTGCAACTATTTTGATGAATGTTAGCTAATCTCTCTCTCTCTCTCTCTCTCTCTCTCTCTCTCTCTCTCTCTCTCATGCTTTGTATACACATCCACACACACAAAAAAAAATTAAAAATGGAAAGGTGAAACAAAAAGAAAGAAATTTGAATTGGAAAAAAGAGAAAAATGAAGCACTTTGTAAAGCATGGTTGCGTGTCTCAAAAGATGTAGCTATAGGTATAGATCAATCAAGAGCGAGGTTATAGGATTGAATTCGAACGGTTTTTTTGTTGTGGTAACACCTTACGTTTCAAGCCCCTTTATGACTTTCTTGATCGCCGCCTCGGGTCGGTAGCCGAGTCTAGGACATTAATACCACGACTTCTATCAACCCAAGCCAAAAGAAGTCAAAGAACGTACTAAGCAAGGAGTTCATTCGTCATACATAGTTAAGGGCGATGGGAATCATCATTACACTAACCCCCTGAGGGAGCGAGGGCTTCTTTTCTGCTATGTTCACTTCCTCCATACCCGAAATAACAGAAAAAAATGCATCAAGAATTTGATTTATGTCATTACGGGTAACTATGGAGTATAGAGCCGCTAGTGTTTGTTTTCTCTATGTCATCCTCCACCCTATAGTTCTTAATATACGGTTAGGTATGGAACATTCTTTCCTATCTTTATTGCTCCACCCAAGGCATCTGAGAATGAGTCGAGCCATATGAAAGGAAACTCTCACGTATAGTTTTTTTTTTTTTTTTAGGGAGAGAAGGGGAAGGAGCCCGACAAAACTTGGGCCAAGGCCTAAGTGAAAGTGAAGTAAATATAAGTTCAGTAAGCTCTTGGGTTATCAGACTAATCAAATGAGCTCAGGTTTGATGAATCGATGGTCCAACATTCAATCTCACCTTAACAAATATTCTAGATTTGTTCACACAATATAGATGACTCCAACTAGTGGCTATAAGTTATAGTTTACACATTTTTTTTTTATTCAAATGGTTTAATTGAAATGAGACTATTAATATTTGTTTTATTTTTTTTAATTTTTAGATAGGAGCTGCAAAACAATTGTATTATATAGTTCACAGGTCACCAGTTTAAGTGGAGTGGTTGTTGGATAATCCTCAAAAATAGCGCTAAATGGTTTTACTATACAAAAGAATAAAAAAATGAAAAAAAAATTATACAAAAGAAAGAGAGGTGCTTTCAATGTGGATGTTGGTCAAACTATAGATTCCTCAAATCTGTCTACTCCGGCAACAACATCGAGTTCAGCTGCAGGATCAATTAACCTTGACAATGATGATGATTCTCCATTTACTTAAGAAGCTCATGAATATTACATCGATCCGTTGGACGAAAAGCAACAAAAAACATGTACCGAAAGAACACCGATTAGTTAGAAGCTTTAAACTTATTTGACATCGAATTTAATAACTTGAGAAAAGAGCAAAAGAAAATTAATGAACAAGAGGTCATAATGGCAAATGAACAAGAATGGCTGAAAAATCAAGCCAAACAAGAGTAAGAAAAGCAGAGGGCAGAGGTTAAACTCGAATAAGAGTGAATGAAAATTGTAGCCAAATGTGAGTAAGAACATATGAGGTTCGAGAAAGAAATATAATGGTTGATCCAAATTTGATTCCTATTGAAGAAGGAAAAGCTTGGGTCATTGCACTACAAAAAGCAATTTGGGCACGCGCGATGCAAGGGGACCTTGATGATGGATCAAATAGTAGTGGTTTAAACTAGTGATCAATAATTGAATTCAGTGATAACCTGATTTAACATTTAAATTTAAATTTGTAGTATCATATTTAACTTTGTAGTACCATGTTGTAACTTTAAAAGCTGGTAGTGTAGTTTAAGAGGATGATGAAATTGTATCTAAATAGAACAGTGAGTTTGAAACTATCATGTTTTAATATTTAAAGTTGAATTTGTAATTTAAGAAGATGATGAAATTGTATGGTTGAATATGATGTTCATATGCTCTCTTGGAATGGTTTAGCTCTCCATCAGTTCATAATGATTTTTTTTTTAATGCCTTAGATTTTTGGATAATGGGAATTATTTGTCCCAACATAAATTGTTTGTCTAGCATTAGTGAAACTTCATTTTATGATATTGCTACTGTTTGGAAGTTTGAGTGCACTTGCATTTTGTCTTTTTGTAGGGGCAACTATTTTGTTTAGTTTTGTTTTGCTTTTGACTTTCTATGTGACTTTAGGAGTCATGTTTTAGTTATTTTCTTGCCAACTACAAACAGACTACTATCAACAAAAAAATAAAAATAAATAAATAAATAATCATAATGGGCCAAATAATAATCATTACAATAAAACATGACCACAATCTTTATTTAACATATTACAAAAAATTGTTAGAAAAATATAGTGTATTATAACAAATTAAGATTAAAAGGTAGTGTGATTAAACTAACAACCTCTTGTATCACACTTGTGTCATTACAAATTTATATCTTCATTACCAAATTGATTTCACAAATGTTCCATTAGATCGATTTTAAGCATTGTATATGTTCCTCTATTGTGAATTCAACTAAGGCGAGATGAGATGAGATGTGTGCCACCAAAAGTGTTGGGTTTCGAACATATTCTAGAGGAGAGATAGTTTCATCTGGCAAAGGCCTCCAACTTTCAATGTTAGTTCCACGCACATCTTCAATGATCATTTTTGTGAAGTATGATGCATGTTTTCATTATCTTACAAACATCCTTCCCCTCCCCCCCCCCCTCCCCAAACAATAACACAGTGGTCCTTGTGTTATACCCCACCGTGTTTGTAACATGCCAAATGCTCTTTCGCCATCCTTTTTAATAGCCTCTTGCTTTTGAGCAAACAACTTCTCTTTTCCTGTTGTTGGGTGCATGATGGTTTGCATTAGAGTTGTCCATTGAGGATACATACTATCAAACAAGTAATAACCGAATGTATATGCACGTCCATTCACATTCTAATTAATTGAAAACATTTTACCATTGGGAAATGATCTAAGACATTCACATCATTGTGTAAACTTGCCATACTGAAGAAAGCATGCCAGATCCATAGATTTTTTTATACAATTGCCTCAAATATAAGGGTAGGCATATTGTGATGGCCTTTTATGGGTTCCATGCCATGTAGTGGAAGAATTCTTCTATTTCTAATGCATAGAATCTAAAAACCCAAGCATACCTAGGAAGCCTCTCACCTCCCTTTCTTGAAGTAGACGTGCTATGTTCTTTTCATTCATTGAGCGAATGTATTATTCCTCATACAAGGCGATAATAGTATTACAAAATAGCTTCAAGCTATCATTAGCAATGGTCTCATCAATCTTTATGTACTCATCATAATGGTATGATGAAAATCTATAAACGAGTATACGAAATGCAACAATAATTTTCTATATAGAAGAGCACCCATCCATGCAACGCAATCCTTTTTTGTACAAAGTATTTATCATACACTTTAATGTCATTCAAAATGCGAAGAAACAACTCTCGACGCATTTGACATCGTCAATGAAAATAGTTACTTGGATACATACAATTCTCGACAAAATAATCTCTTCATATTTGTCGATCGCTTCCTTCATGATCATGCCTTATATATTGTCTCCCAACTGGTTTTGAGAGCAATGTTTGAATTTGCGGTAGAAGAAGCAAATGTGTCATCTTTCGAACACATTTATTATAACGCTGTGAAATCGTCTCTTGATCCCCATCGGATGAGTTGTCCTCGTCAGTTGAAGAACTGAAAAGTGTAAAAGAACTAGACTCCATAGTAAGAATAAATTGAGGTGATGAGGCCATTAATGTTTTATGGGGGAAAAAAATAAAGAGAAGATAAAAGAACAAATGCAACATGCTTGTTAGATAATAATAAAAAATGCATTTGATGAATACAAAAGAATAAATCAATAGCTTTAGCTGAATATATAAAACTTGTTTGTTTAGTTGGTAGAAACACAATATATAGATGTTTGCTGTAAACTATAGTCGCTGCTAAAGTAAAATATAGCTGTTGGCAGTGGAGAAAATGTGGACACTAGTGACAATAAATTAATGGATTTTTTAATGGTTTGGTAAAACCAAATGGTTTAGCTATTGAGTTGTCAAGTTGTCCATTGTAGTGCACACGCTCGCGCGCGCTGTAGCTCAACTTTCTTTGCGCCCCCCTTTCGGAGAGCTTGAATTGGTCCTACAGTTCAGACTCCTGTCACGGTTTTGAATCTAATTTCACAAAGTGCAATGTGAAATTGATAAACACCAAAGAGTCCAATCCGGCAAATCATTTTGAAAAATCAGATTTTAAATCAAATAATGCCAAAACTGGATTGCTTTGCCAGATTACAAAGTCGCCACCTAAATATTTTATTTTTGGGAAATTTAGGAAACCCTAACTCATGCCAAAGGCCACGTGTCCGTCATCACCAAAGTTGCCTCGGCTCGGGAACCTGGGTACAAGAGGGGAAGGTCCTGAAATGAGCACCCCCGCTCGCCCGATCAAAGATCGGCCTCTACTAATCATGATATGTTCCTTTGTAAACCTCATGTGTTCTTATTCCAGTTATTAGCTAACTTTACTATGTGACGCACACAAGCATGTATAGACTAGTCGCAAGACTTGGAACAAATCAACTTATGTTTGTTTTCGAAAATGGTTTGAATTTGCCACCCTCAAGTGGGCTAAAACGCGGATTTGCCACCAAACATAATGGGCTTAAAACATGATTTGGCACCTCAAGTGGGCTTAAAACTCACATTTGATGAATTTTTCCAATTCAAGCAAAAGCCCTCATCCACAGGCATTCATGCAGTTTAACATTTAAGCACATAGCCTCATAGCAAGCATGCAAAACATGGCAATATGGCAATCACACTCATGCAAGCATGCTAAAGCATAAAGACTTACAAAGTACTCCAAGCCAAAACAAAAACTAGTTAGAAAGAATGCATGATCCTAACTATGTTAAGTGTGTAATGCAACACATGCAATGATGTAACTAAATAGGCTTGGCTACTTAATCATGGCATTTGCAACACTTTGATAACATGCTTTGAAATACGTATTCAAGTAGGTATTGAATTGACAATGCAGTTTAAATGATGCGCCGAGCCTCGATGCTTGCAATACAAATGAATGGATGCAAACATGCAAGCATAAAGTATACTAATTAAAAATGACCCTAATCTAAGCATCGAAAGCGGATAAATAAAAGGGAGAAAGACGTGGGGTTGGAAGACATGCACACACGCATGCACACTTATTACAACATTGTGCCCTTGCGAAGGAGGGTCCGAATAAATAAGCTAAGCTACACTAAGCTAAGCTAATTATTACAACACAATTGAAATTAACTAACTATTCTAAGCTAGCTAAATATTACAATATTTGAATTGAATAATTAGATATGCTAACTAATTAAAGCAATTAAACAAAGCAAGTAAATGGCATTGAGAGTGAGAGATGCATGCATGCTCGATTGACTTCTTTCCGAAAATCCACCACCTTGCCTTTAAATGCCTCTATTTACATTTCTTTAAACCACTGAAAATTGTGCCAACTTCCAGAACACCTTTGCTTCAACTCAGGAACACGCAGATGCAAAATTCATTTCTAGCCGGTCGGCTACCAATGGTGGCAGCCTCAAATCAAAATTCCAAGTGTGCAAAAAGATATGTTTGTTTTAGTGAAGACTGCTCAGTTTTGGCTAATTGGATTCATGCCTAACTTCTCCTCAGCTAGTTTTCTTCCCTCCTCTCCTCTTTTCTTCAACCTCAAACCCCTAAATAAGGTGTTTTGAAAGATTTTTCAAAGATTTCACCTCTCTTTCATTTATTTCCACTTTTTCCTTGTTCAGTTTACGGAAAAGCGCAACATTTAACGAAATGCGAGCCTCGGAATATTGTAGAATCATTTTCAAAAATATTTTCAAAGAGAGGGTTTTAAGGTATAAAATCATTTTGGTCAAAATGGTTTTGGTTCACAAATGGGGTGTGAGGTTGGGATTTGAAGCTCCTCTTGCCGAAGAAATCAAACCTTTGCACTGCACAACTTTCATCACCAAGTAATCAATCAGTGGCGCCCAAGTCTTAAGGATGGTAAAAAATTGGGTGTCTACAATTGCCCCTCTTTGATAGAGCTCGGAGTCATGAAATGACGTGAGTGAATGTCAAAGCCCAGAGACGACCCATTTTTGACAAGGCCGAAGACTTGGACAAACAAATAAAATGAAGATGCAGAAATAGGTGGTTGTGCCCACAGGCTGCCTACGTATCCCTTTGTAGGGAATCAAACCAATGTAGTTCAGGGGGCAGAATGCAAACGATACAAAATATAACGAAACAATGCAAATGATATGCAATGTAATTGAATCGTCAAACCCCAAGTAGTGCAAAACCACACAAATACCATAAAGGGATGGAGATGCAACATCAAACTACGTTTAACACAAAAAAGGTGTCGGAACCCTCAAACCACAATTCTCTTAGTGGAATAGGCGTGTGCACATGCAGAACTATGTGTTTCGTAGAAAGAGAAAGTGTACAAGTAATTAGGTGGTATGATATGAGCGGGGAATGATCTGCTGAGGAAAGATCATGATCCTAAATGCTGAATGCAACAAAACAAAGTACGATGCAATGGATGCAGTGGATGCAATGAATAAAGGGTAAGCCAAACCACGTCTTGCCTAGAAAAGGCATGGACACAAAACAAACCATGTTTAACATAGAAAAGGTGTCGAAACCCTCAGACCACAATTCTCTTAGTGGAATAGGCACGTATACATTATCACAGAACCATGCATCAACGAAGGAAATGTATAAGCACATGCCAAACTAAGCTTAACATGGAAAGGATGCAGGTGATAACATGGATAATGCAGTAAATGCATGCAATAAGTTCTATATACAATGTGTTTGAAGTACTTGATAACGAAATGCGATGTAGTTGGGAAGTGGAAGTACCATACAGGGGCAATTGGTGATAACTCACCTCATGCTGCTGGGGATCTTCCTCTTCTTCTTGGTTGAACTTTTTTTCTCTGGCCATGTTCGCAGCTTAACCTATTCTTCAACAGGGTGACAGACTAGATTGGTTCAGTATCCAGAATTGAGGCGCATACACGCTACCTCAACCTATAGGGCTTCCATACAGATTTCAAGACGAGAATACACCCATGGGTATTTAAACCAGACTTTAGTCTTAGAAATTCTGAACCTTTGCGTTCTAGGCATGGGCCATTTGAACTCTAATTTTCACCGTCTCAGTTGATCTCCTAGGAACTCACAACAAACATAGTCAGGTTACTATACCAGACCACTGGAAGTCATTCGGGCACGACAAACACCAAAGGAATTATACATTTAGAGGATTTAAGGTCTCCTAGACCAGGTGAATGCACAAGAAAGTGCGATGTGCAAGAAAACGCGAGTGTAAATTCAAATGCACAAGAAAGCGTGACGCGCAAGAAAGCGTGAGTGTAAATGCAGGATTTTAAGGTCTCCTAGACTGGGAGGGTGCACAAGAGAGTGCGAATGTAATGCACAAAATAGTGTGATGTAGGGTGAAATGCACAAGACAGTGTGGTACAATGCACAAAATAGTGCGATACATGGGCATAAAACAATGTGATGCAAGTGCACAAGATAATGCGAGTGGCACACAACCACAAAGTGCACAAGACAGTGCGAATGATATGAAATTGTGAAATAGATGCACTGAGTGAGATTATTGTGCGATAGATGCATGATGTTAATTGAAAGCATGTTCTGTGCATGAAACAAGCATATTCTATGCAAGAGACAAAAGCATATTCTATGCAACACTGAAAGCATATTCTATGCATGAAAGAGCATATTCTATGCAACATTGAAAGCATATTCTATGCAAGTAACAAGCATATTCTATGCAACATTGAAAGCATATTCTATGCAAGAATCATAAACAATGTGCGGCACGCATGCAACAGAAGTGTATATGAAAATGTACATTCTATGTAATAGAAGATAATCAAATATGTACTTTGATGCCTCCAATTTATCTCTCGGAGGACTTTGCAACATGCTTAACTCAAAAAGGATACATCCCGTTCATATTGACGAGGGGTAACATTTGCATGTGAAAACAAGGGGTGCTGCTTGGACTGCCATTCTAACTTGAAGCAGGCTTAAGCTTGGGGTCGAGGTACACTCATACTCCAGAGAAAGGCAAGGCCTAAAGAGGTGCACCTGGAATGCAATCTCGGAATTCGCTGAAGTTGAAACACACTAAGATGCTCTAAATTTTTCCTCTTTTCTTTTGCTCTGCAGTCCGGAACCTATGTAGCTTTAGATAGGTCCTGGTTCTATTGTTCTTACATGACCTGGGTTGAACTTTGCAGTTTATGAAAGAAAGAATCCTGTTTTGCACATATGTGGAGAATGACACGGCACTCTGAGCACAAAATGATTTATTTTTGAAATTGAAGTGAGTTCTTAACCGGGTATTGAGCCTACGACTGACCATTGTACAAAACAACTCAACAAAGAGAAAACCAAGGTAAAACAACCTAAACACATCTATTGACACTCAAAACGACTCAAAACAAGAATCGAGACAAATAAAAACACACACACAACACTCAGATGTGTTCCAACAGTGGGAGACCTCTCAGTTCATGAAAAGCCTGTTTCTTCGGGTATTGTTTCCCACCCTTTCTCATTTGCGATCCTCACATCACTATGGCACTCAATCTCTAGTTTTCTGAAAAAGCCCTTTTCTCACTTTTTCCTCTCAACGCACATCTCTCTATTCTTCAATCTCTCTTATTTTTTTATCCTTCCCCTGGGTGGTTGATGGATAAACAAGAAGTTGTGGGCTCGTGCCCCTAGTATTCTACTAGATTCTCATTCTTCCGCTCACAATAGTGAGCTTTCCCATAGAGGGATTGTGATGCGACAGGATGTGCAGAAGATCCGCAACTGACATCAGTTGACGACACCCCTGGCTTAGCTTGATCGTTCCACCGGCCAAGCATACAATTGATTAGCCTCATACATTGCGTTTTCTACATTCCCATTCTGGGTCAGATGCCAATTTGAGCATGACTGTCTAGATAAGGAAATCGCATATCTAGCTCCATTTCCAGTTCGTGCTTTACACTTGGCTTGATACCTCGCTGCTTGGAGGATGTGAGAGCTTTCAGCCTTTTGCTGTTAGCTTCAGTTGTGTCTTTTTCTGGCAAGCATGTTGACAACGGGAAAAAACAAAAAACCTGACTCAACTGTGCCCCTAGTTCATCATTTTGACCATTTTTTGTTTTGGCTTTCTACTAAAACAATTTTGATCAACATGAGAGTTAGATTAACATATTTGTTCGATTTTCTGCTTTGAAATCATGCAAGTTAGATTGTGAGCACTGAAAACTTTCCTTTTTTGGGTCCAAGAAATGGTCCAGTTTTGGAAAAATGAAGTAATTTTTGAGAAAATTAGTCAACCTCATTAAAAAAAAAAAACCTCAAAATTGTTTTCGCAATTGGCCACTACTCAACCAACATAGAATCTACTCTTGAGATGCACAACCTCAGATCTGAACTTGAATTGTCTTGTAGCTGAATCTTTCTAACATAATAGGACAGTCCGATTTTGAACGAAGACGAGCCAATTTGCACATGGACAAGATAGCCGAGTTGAATAGGGATAAACCAATCAACATGGATGAGCCAAGCAGGCTGAAAAGGATTGGGGCCAGACTTCAGGATGAAGTTACCTACGTATCCCAAAGATGGGAATCAGGCCGTACGTAATTCCGGGTTGAGGTTCACTCGGGTGTTGACACTCTCCTTTTGCGCTCTAACTTTTGCCAAGGCCACCCTTTCGGGTTTTCAACCTTGCGAGCTATGTTTTTCTTTTCTTTTCATTTCTTTTCTTCTTTTTCTTTTCATTTTTTCCATTCTTTCATTTTTGTTCTTTTGTTTTTTTTTTCTTTTTCATTTGCTTTAACTTTTGCCTAGGTTGCCCTTCTGGATTTTCGGCCTAGTGAGCCTCTCAAGGATAGAAAAGTTTAACTTGTCCATGTTGAATGGTCGTAGGATCTCTAAGCCATCTGAATCCTGGGGAATGGCTGTTGTTCGCTGATGATGTAGAAGTCCATCCAATGGGGGCTGAATTGCCCCTAGTGTTGTGGATAGGAACTTGATTGTCTTTTCAGCAATACATTTTCTTCTTTCACGTTCTGTGATTGGGCTTTGTTGCCAGTCTTCATTAGCTTGAGAAATGACTCATCTTTGACTCTTCAAGCACATCTGACATTTTTGCCCCTAGTTCACGAGCTGCTTCCCATCTGGCTTTGCAAGCTTCCTTTGATAACATCTGACCTTATTGATCTGACCTTTTTACCCATAGTTCAAGGGTTGCTTCCGATCCGACCATACAAGCCTTATGTTTTGGTTGATCATTGAACATTCTGAAGCAAGGTTCAAGGTTTGAAAGCAAAGGGGTCGAGTCTTGAGGCTGAGAGCGATCCTATGCTGCACAATCTTAAGATCAATTCCACGCATGTCTTCGCAGGACCACAGAAAAAAAAATTTGAAATTTTTTTTAACAAAGCGACTAGTCGCTCTCGTCAAAGACAATGTCGAACCAATCTGGATCAAGCCAGGATCCTTCTCAGTACTCACATTAACAAACATGATCTCATTCATTAAGGGCTTAGCATGCCTCTCTTTCTCTCAATTGATCAAATTTTTGCAAATCCCGAGAAATTTCTTCCTCTTTGTTTTCATCACAGTGTTAGAAAAGTTTTGAAAAACTTAGGTCAATGCAATGATTTCAAGGCACAGAAAAGTAGGTGAAAATCTCTGTCGTTTCATTCAGATCTTCTGGCGCAACTAGCTCAAAGGTAGAAACAGATGCAAAAGAAAAAGTGTAAAAGACAAACACAAAACAAGAAAGTGATGCTCGAGTTAACACACTCGAAATCACCTGACTACAACACAATACGACTGACTCGATACAACGAGACAAACTCAATACAACACAACAGAACTGACTCAATACCCAAGTCAGAAAGTAAAATAAACAGCATTCACAAATTGCTCAAAATAGTGCGTGCCATCCACCACATCTGGAGTAAAATGAACGCCATCAGTAGGTGGTTCATCTCCCGATCACATAATCACATTATCCCCCAAGTTCATTGATCCAGTGCCGATAGACTTTGTAGAACCTGGTACGGCGATGACCTCTTTATCAATCAAGTCTTGTATTTCGTGGTGAAGACAAAAGCAACTGTCAGTGTCATGGCCGGTTTGTTCATGGAAGGCACAGTACTTAGCCAGATTATGCTTAGTTGGAAGGGGATCCGGGAGAGGCCGAGGCTCAAAGGGTTTGAGATTGCCTTGTCTTATAAGGATTTGATGAGCTTTGGACAAGGTCATGTAAAGCGGAGCGAAGACCCTCTGGCCTCGGGGTTGGTGCTTCGAGGTTTGTGGAGTTATGTTGGATGTACCGACAAAGGGGTTGGCAGGTGTTGACTGGGTTTGATGATCTCGTCCGAGTGTAGGATTGGAGCTGAAAGGGGTGTTTCTGGTATAGCATCCCTTTTCCCGGCTTGCCCCTTGATTCAGAATGCTCTCATCCTGAGTGGCAAAAGTGCTATCCACAGTCTTTGCAGCAACTGCGAGCACTTGCTGTTTGTTCAGTCCTTCAGCCTTCAAAGCCTCAACAGCCTACAGAAGGTGTTCATAGGGACTAATGCCTGCCCCTACCTTGTTCTTATCATTTTCCTCCACTTTGCCAAGGGATTGGGTCACTATATCAGAGCGAAGCCCAGTTATTGTCGACATGTCATTGCCCAGACCTGGGATGGCTTTCGGTTGGCCACTTTCAATTGCAGCTTGCCCTAAAGATTGGAGAGCCTTTTGGCATGAAATTTCTGGCATGCGATGTGGTCGAAGATGGAGCCAAAACCCCAAAGGCCAGATCTGCCACAGTTCTCTGAAGATCTTCAATCATGCTCATCAGCTCAGAAGTAGTGGGTTCGTGGGTTTGAGATGATTGGGGTTCAAGTGCATCCATCATACACAAGTCCATGCTTTCTGGAATGAACACCTCAGGCTTGGGCAAATGGACTGGGGTGATGTATATGTTGGGGTTATAGGTGGATGGGAGTGTATGGATTAGATTGAGATGTAGAGGTGACGGGTCAGTGGTGGCCTGAGGTTCTTTTGGTGGAGCTATGATCTCTTCGTCAATAAGATCCTGAATCTTATGAAGGAGACGGATGTAACGGTTCGTATCATGACCGTGATGTTGATGATATGCACAATATTTAGCTGGGTCATATCTTGGTGGCAGAGGATTTGGAAGGGGTCGGGGTTCTAGGAGTTTTAGGTACCCTTCTTCTCGCAGCATTTGCAAAGCTTGAGTGAGACTTATAAAAGGAGGATGGAAAGTTCGGGCTTGGGGCCGAGTTGAAGTGGTTGGTCTTTGGCTATTATCGGGATGAAGGTTTTTGATAGGCATGGTTGCGGTGTTTACTTCTTCTGAGCATTTTAAAACTGCGCTACCACTGGTAGTAGCATTAGAATCGCAAACAACATTCTCCCTCATAAGCTCATTACTTTCCACAGTGTGTCCTTGTCAGATGGCATCCTTGATTTGAACCCCAATTTCATGGAGGTCCGTAAGGTTAAAGATCAGCTTCTGCAATATCTCGGCTTGCCTAGCCATATCTTGCCGCAACGAATCTACTGATTGTTGAAAACGGATCAGTAAATCCTCTAGATTTGTCGGAATCTGAGCCATGATAAGGGTAGATGGTCGTGCTCTGAACAGAGGTGATCTAGCTGGTAAATGCCGGAACAGTGGAACTGGTGAGCCTTGTCTGGCCCTTCCTTTCCTTGCCACAGGTGAAGGGAACACTGGTTGCCTTTGAATTGAATCTCTGACCTGACAAAGTCTATCAACACAAGTCCAGTGTACCGGGGGGATATTGGAGCCTTCCAAAGCTGTGGTTCTAGGACTACCTTGTAAAAGAGAAAATAGGCAGCATCTCAGCCTAAGTTCACCAGAATAGTATGATCACAACTGAATGACTGTAGTCCATATTGAATTCTACCACAAAACAGATATCAACTTGGCAACTAATATGCACATCCCTGTACAATTTCACTGTAAAGCAGATACCAGTTAAATGAGAGCCAAAAACACCTCTATGATGGGGTAGGTTTACCTTGTCCTAGTTTCGTCAGGAGCTAGGGTTTCACTATGCACAACAAGTGGCTTCACACAATCCTGCATTTGGGTGAGCAACCTGTCCTAGTTTAGAACAATCTCTATGGTTTCCGATATGCAACTAGGTCGATTGGTCAAAAAAGGGTACTTCAGCACGACTACCTAATATACCTCTCACACCTAACACCGAGAAGTGAAAGGAGAATCAGACGGTACAGCGGTAGTCCAGATCCAAGGGTTATGTTCCCATCGTGGCAGAGCCCACAAAGATTTTCCAAGCGAGCCTCCGGCAAACCGCTCAGGAATAGCATATGGCAAACACTGTGAGTTAAGCGCACCAATGCAAATGCAAATGCAAAGAAACACATAAGTGTAAATAAAACAACATATCATGAGTTCGAATCAAGTTCTCTAAGTCTCTAGCAGAGTCGCCAGAAACTATAGCTCGACTTTCTTCATGCCCTCCTTTCGGAGAGCTCGAATTGGTTCTGTAGTTTGGACTCCTGTCAGGGTTCTGTATCTAATTTCACAAAGTGCAATGTGAAATTGATAAACACCAAAGAGTCCAATCTGGCAAATCATTTTGGAAAATTAGATTTTAAATCAAATAATGCCAAAATTGGACTGCTTTGCCAGATTACAGAGTCGCCACCTAAATATTTTATTTTTGAGAAATTTAGGAAACCCTGACTCGTGCCAAAGGCCATATGTCCGTCATCACCAAAGTTGCCTCGGCTTGGGAACTTGGGTACGAGAGGGGAAGGTCTTGAAATGAGCACCCCCGCTCGCCTGATCAAAGATCGGCCTCTACTAATCATGATATGTTCTTTTATAAACCTCATGTGTTCTTATTCCAATTATTAGCTAACTTTACTATGTGATGCACACAAGCAAATATAGACTAGTCGCAAGACTTGGAACAAATCAACTTATGTTTGTTTTCGAAAATGGTTTGAATTTGCCACCCTCAAGTGGGCTAAAACGCGGATTTGCCACCAAACATGATGGGCTTAAAACATGATTTGGCACCTCAAGTGGGGTTAAAACTCACATTTGATGAATTGTTTCAATTCAAGCAAAAGCCTTCATCCACATGCATTCATGCAGTTTAACATTTAAGCACATAGCCTCATAGCAAGCATGCGAAACATGGCAATATGGCAATCACACTCATGCAAGCATGCTAAAGCATAAAGACTTACCGAGTACTCCAAGCCAAAACAAAAACTAGTTAGAAAGAATGCATGATCCTAACTATGTTAAGTGTCTAATGCAACACATGCAATGATGTAACTAAATAGGCTCGGCTACTTAATCATGGCATTTGCAACACTTTGATAACATGCTTTGAAACACGTATTCAAGTAGGTATTGAATTGACAATATAGTTTGAATGATGCGCCGAGCCTCGGTGCTTGCAATACAAATGAATGGATGTAAACATGCAAGCATAAGGTATGCTAATTGAAAATGACCCTAATCTAACCATCGAAAATGGATAAATAAAAGGGAGAAAGGCGTGGGGTTGAAAGACATACTCACACGCACGCACACTTATTACAACATTGTGCCCTCGTGAAGGAGGGTCCGAATGAATAAGCTAAGCTACACTAAGGTAAGCTAATTATTACAATACGAAACTAATTAACTATTCTAGCTAATTATTGCAACACAATTGAAATTAACTAACTATTCTAATCTAGCTAAATATTACAATACTTGAATTGAATAATTAGCTACTCTAACTAATTAAAGCAATTAAACAAAGCAAGTAAATGGCCTCGGGGGCGAGGGACGCATGCATGCTCGATTGACTTCTTTCCGAAGATCCACCGCATTGCCTTTGAATGCCTTTGTTTGCATTTCTTTGAACCACTGAAAATTGTGCCAACTTCCAGAACACCTTTGCTCCAACTTAGGAACACACTGATGAAAATTCATTTCTGGCCGGTCGGCTACCAATGGTGGTAGCCTCACATCAAAATTCCAAGTGTCCAAAAAGATATGCCTGTTTTAGTGAAGACTGCTCAGTTTTGGCTTAACCGGATTCATGCCTAACTTCTCCTCAGCCAGTTTTCTTCCCTCCTCTCCTCTTTTCTTCAACCCCAAACCCCTAAATAAGGTGTTTTGAAATATTTTTCAAATATTTACCTCTTTTTCATTCATTTCCACTTTGTCCTTGCTCGGTTTACCGAAAAGCGCAACATTTAACTCAGTGCGAGCCTTGGAACATCGTAGAATCATTTTCAAAAATATTTTAAAAGAGAGGGTTTTAAGGTCTAAAATCATTTTGGTCAAAATGGTTTTGGTCCACAAATGGGGTGTGAGGCTGGGATTTGAAGCTCCTCTTGTCGAAGAAATCGAACCTTTGTACTGCACAACTTTTATTACCAAGTAATCAATCAGTGGCATCCAAGTCTTAAGGGCAGTCAAAAATGGGGTGTCTACACGCACACACACACACTAGTTTAGCCAACTATTTTGCACACCAAGTAGGATCCACTTTTTTCGTGTGTACACTTTAACACACTTTAGCACATTCTTTTGGTTATCCTAGTGTGGATGCTCTAACAGTCACTAACAATGACAAATTCAACCACCAAAATTGACAATTATTACCAATAATCATTACTACTCTGTTGCTATTAGGATTAAAAATCATGAACACCACTAGCAAGAATGTTATAACTGTTATCAGTACTAGGTGACCATCGGCAACCAACGCTCGTGCCACGCTGCCACTATTATCTGTATTGTTATTATTCATCCATTTTGTCATTCTAGATTTTGAAAATATACAAGTAATTCTTTTAATTGAGTTCTCTTTGGATTTTTTGGGGTCATTTAGTTTTTTCTTTTTCTTTTTCTTTTTTTTTTTTTACTTTCTTTCTTAAAATTTACATGCATTGAAGATCAGTTTAGACCTTTTGGGATCCAAGGTGAACTCAAAAATTGTGGTCCAACTCTCAAAAATATTTAATAGTGAGATAAATTTTGAATATTTTCTATTACTAACATTATTAATTTATTCACATTTTTTTTGACGTAGTAAATTGAATTGGAAAATTTGATAAACTTCAACTTAATATATATATATATATTCTAGAGATAATTGTAACTGGTATAGTCCAATAATATTCTATAAATAATTCATGCACTTGACAAATAATCATATATTACTTTTAAATAATTCACCAATTCAATTTTTAATTTATTTTTTTGTTGTAAAACTTCATTTGTAAACTACTAATATTATAATGTAGTATTTGGTTCACTGAAATGAAACAAAATGAAATTGAATGGAATGGAATGATCATTTATTAATCTCTTTGTAAAATAAATATTCTCTCATAATGGTGAATGATAATTTTATTTATAATATATTTTTATTATTTTTTAGTAAATCAAACATAACTTAAAATCAAAATTTTTTAGGGCTCTATTTTTTAGACATAATTCGGGGGGTTAGGCGGCGGCGTTGCTTGCCTGCCTCATGGCCAATCCTGCATGCATTGTATATATATATACTAGAATGCAATACATGTATAGAAATTATAACTTGTTTTCTGGAAACGAAAACAAAATCATAGAAAAAGTAAAACTAAACAAATCAAAATTTGAAATCAAGGCAATTATATAGGGATAATTTAGGCATTAAAAGAAGGTAATATAGGTGTTCATATATTATTACTTTTTGTTCAAACTAACAAAAATATCTAATAATCATCCATGTCCCTATTTCTTCTTCCACCATTTACATTAATTTATTTAGATGAGCGAAAAACAATTATTTGATTAGGTGTAAGAGTAGTTTAGGTATGTGAAAAATGTTATATAATTTTGTTCACACTAAATAAGATGTTAATATTATAAATTACTAGTGGTGTTTTCCCACTTAAGGGGTGTGTTGTTAAATCTGAAAAATATACATTTGATTTTGATTTCACACATATTGTGTGTCGTTCAAGTTGTAAAGGTCTTGTCTATCAGACTGAAAGTCTTGCTTTTAAGTACCAAATAATAGCCTCAACGACGTCGTTACGAGAATTTATGTGATTAACAATGAGACATAATTTGTATTCGATTAGTACGAATCGTTAATGCTAAATCTATAATCATATGCACGACTATGCTTCTCTAGGCATACATAGATTAGATCAATTCTTAATTACATATACAAAGAAAACTATTGGCAGTGGATGACTCAGTGATCATACAAAAAAATGGAAAGTCCTTATTTAGATTATGCTCTTACATGCTTTTACACTTTATGTAATTTTGCTTATTGGAAAAGCTTACTAGTTTCTTATTATGGATTTAAATTTACAATTTTATCCTTCTTATAATCGCTTTGATTATTACATGAATACAGTCAAGCCCATGCTTAAATCTTTTGAAAATGACAGCTTTTGATCCAACTACAAGGGATGCTTAAGGCCCTTCCTCAAGCCTTCCCTTACTCTTCTTTCTCATTTTTCTTTTTCCACAAGTTCTAAGGAAATCATTTGTATGTCTTATTGAAAATAAATGATAAAAATAAAATAAAATAAATCAAAAAACCAAAAATGAGATTAGTCATGCTCTAATTCCTAAGAAAGAAAAGAAAATGAAAGTGATGGTTTAAAATCAATAACCCCTAATAAAATGATAGTATACGGGTGTCGTGCCTCAAGGACTACAAGATTAAATTGTGCTAATGCTAGATGTTGGTTCTTAGACTAAATTGAAAAAAGAAACAAATTGTGAATTCGATTAAATGGACTAAAATTAATATTGAAATTAAATTGAACAAAAGTAAAGTGGTGTTTAAGGGTGGAAAGGAATGTAAGGCTTTAAATCTACTCTAGCTTTGTAATCTTGATTATTACATCTGTTTTGTGAATCAATTCATTAATATGATGATTTGATATGGCTTCAAGCCTCAACGTTGTTGTTAAGAGAATTTATGTGATTAACAATCAGGCAAAACCACGGGTACCATGCATTTTTAGCGCATCTTACTTTGGACTGACATTCCATATTAGTCGTGAATCATTGAGGTCTAATATTGATAACAAATCTAAATCTTTCTTACAAGTTCATTGATTTCATTTTTTAAGGGACATATTAAGAGAGTGTGGAAATCCAAATGACCAAAATCTGAATAACCCACATTTTTTTTTTCAAAAAAATAGAGTAATTCACTAAAATAGAGTCATCACCTAATTTTTATGAGGAAACTAATAAATGCTAACTTCTTTTTTCTTTTAGCCACTAATACTCCACCACTAAAATACTTAGCTTGGGAATTTAGGTATGAGATGCAAAAATTATTGATTGAGCACCTTCTCTATACAATCCTCATTTTAGCTTAGTCATATTCAAAAGAATTTACATGATTTTGGTTTGTTAAGCTTGCATCTTGTGAACTTTAATATTTTGTCTAAGTATGAGAGCATGTCTTGTTTTGTGCTATTGTGTTTTGTCTAAGTATAAGATCCATGCTTTGTTCCTTGCTTTGTGTGTTGAACCTAGACCATTTATCTTTGCTACCTCATACCTAGGTCACACATTTGAACCTCTTACACCTAGGCTGTTGAGCGTCAACACCTAGGATCATCTTGGATGCCTCTTGGTTGACCTCTACCTTCACCCTTGCACCTTGGCCGAGGTGTGCATCACCTAGGCTCCAAAATCTTTGATCCTTGAACCTAGCAATCTTGTTCCTTGACTTGTACAACCCAGGCTAAGGTATGTCACACCTAGGCCAAATGTTAACCCTCCTAACTAAGATCAGTAAGGACTCACTTATCCTTCACTTGCTTGAAGCCTACGCTTTGATCCGGGATCCTTGCCTTGCCAGAGTGCCCATGCCACCTTACTTGTTATATACACTTTGACCTACTCTTGTCTTTTCATTCTGACAACTTTTTGTGGAGATTGATCAGATGATGCCACGTGTTCCAGTAGTGGGTTTAAGTCAGATTAGTAGTTGAGAACCCATATCTTTGCCATATCATTGTCTTAAAGAGAGAGAAGCTCTAGGAAGAAGAAGAAGTTCTTAGAGTGAGAGAGCTAGACTTTCCAAGCTTGATTTACAAACCTTGAACAATTTGGATTTGTGTTTTGAGGTTAGATTCTCGATCTACTTTTGTTGTTCTTTATATTAATCTGATCACATTGCATGATCTAGCATGATTCATGAACCATGCATTGATTTAAAGTTTTGTTTTAGAGAGAGAAAGTGATGTTCTTGTGTTCTTAAGGAAAAGCTTTGTTTTGATCCAAAAGTTTGTATCAAGTTTCATGTTTTTGTGTTTGTTTTCTTGAAATTTTCAAATATGGGTACCCAAGTCCATGTTTTTTTTACTCATATCATGAAATCTTAGATTTTGAATGAAAAGTTATGATTTTTAGCATTCATATTTTTCATGTTCTTCATATTCATGTTCTTCATGTTCTTCAAGAGGAAACCCAGATTTCCAGACTTCACTTCTCTAAGTGTGATCACTGAGACCTACCCTTGTCCAGCTTCCACACCTAGGCCGAGCATTGTATCTCATCTTGTCCTACCTTGCATGATCACTTGCACCTTAGTCTACCTTGCATGCACATCTAGGTCGACCATAGTACACCTTTGCTGACACCTTGTAACATCTCGGGCAGGTAGCCCACATCTCGGCTAAAGAGACCACAACTCGGCCAAGAGGTGTGGAACCTCGGCTAAGACCTCCTGAGTTCACCCAGCTAGGCCATTTCGGCCTAGCTCATCTCTATGCATCCATTATGAGACCTGGTTTGTACCAAGCATGCTTTTCCAAGAAGAAAAACATTAATTTAACTCTTAGCACATGTTTTGCTTTGTTTTGACTTGGTTTTGGAAAGAAATGCCGAGATCTATTTCACTCATTTGAAGCTTCTTTTGAGAGTGCATTTCATAACCATCTTTGAGCATATCTTCTTACCTTCGTGAAGTGCATTCAATGGAATTACTATGTACTTGTAGGACTTGGATCTTTGCCTTAATCCCCTCAACCGAAGAGCTATTGTGAGTGGTATTTTTAGTGAAGTTATGTTATAATGTTTTGATAAAAGCTTTGCTTTGTTTTGGAAAGTATTTGATCAAGTATGAATGATTATCCCTTAGTTTTTGTATAAAGTATTATGTTTGTTTTGATGACATTCTTGAAAGGTCCTTATGTGCTAGGGGACTTTAATGCAACTAGTACCATTATTTGAGATATCTCATTTGCCACCGACGGGTGGGCTTGTCTAATCGATTTCGGGTCGGTTATTCATTTGTTTTGCTAATGAATGTCATCCTTTGTATTATGTAGATGTTACTAAACATCCCTTGAAGCTTTGAAAGCCTTTGATTGATGAACTCAGTTCATCCTTTGATTTTGTTACAAGTTATGATATGTATTGTTTTGATAAAATCTCAGATATCATTCATTCAAACCTTTATTACTTATATCATTCACTAAGTTTTCAGCTCACTCCTCTCCCTTATATATATATATATATATATGTTGGTGATGAACAAGAAGGCGATGTCTCCTAAGCTTTATTTGGAAGATTGTTTTGGTTTATGATTTGTAGCATCTTGAAGATTATGCTTCTTAACTTTGTAGATAACTTGTATTGTATATTTGGGCTTGAGAAGCCTTTTGATCAAGATGTAATATTAAGTTTATTTTATCTTGTATTCAAGTTGTAAAACCATGTCAATATGTATGTCATTTCATTTAATCTAGGCACAACTTTTATGGACTAATTAGATTTAAATTTATTGCATCTATACATATATGCCCCATATGTATACTCTAGTTGTGTGAATCTTTGTATCTTGGCCTTTGGTAATCTCGGATTGCTGGCCATCACAGCATCATTCTATTAGAAGCAGAATGGGGTCATAACAGATTGGTATCAAAGCACAAGTTCCTTATAGTACATTTATTCACACACTCTTGGTCCTAAAGAGTATAGGATTTCCTTTAGAGCCCATTTGTTTTCAGAGGTAGAATGGAGGGGATTCGTAGTGAAGGGATTAATAGTGAGGGGATTGATAGTGAGGGAATTAAGTAAAATTGTGTTTGTTTTGATGATAGTTGTTGGTGTATAGATTGTTAAATTATTTTTATATAAAATAATAAAACAAATTCAAAAATACAAAAACATTAAACATTAAACATTAATGTTCAAAAAAAAAAAAATTCCTAACATGTAATAAATAAATAAAATAAAATAAAAATAAATATAAATATAACAAATAAAACAATGATTTTTACTTAACAAAAAATATAAAAAATTAAACATTAATGTTCAAAAAAAAATCCCAACATGTAAAAAATAAAATAAAATAAAATAAAATAGTCTGGCAGACTATTTTCTAATACCAAGTCCCATCCTAATCCGGAGGGAATTATGAATCCCCTCTCCATCTCTCAAAACAAACACAATATTAGTGGGTCCCACCTCCGTCTCAATCCCAATCCCCCCTCTATCTCCCAAAACAAATGGGGCCTTAGAATGATGTTAGGATTGCATCATATTCCTTGCTATTTGACAAGGTGTACATTATTTCGGCATGTTTATTTACTACTTGCCTATTTGTTCTCTTATTTTAAAGTCACATTTCGCATACTCTTAGCATCATGAGAAGGGGAAGACCTCTAATTAGACGAGATCATTCCTATGACAAGTTGCATAGATTAGAAAGGATGGTAGAAGGTTTGACCCATGAGTTGAGGCAAGCAAGGCAACAGAACACTGGTACCACCTCTACTTAGGCCGAGCAGACAAACGGTCGAAATGCAGTTCCACATCCACCTCCTCCAGTAGCACAAGTTCCTCCACAGCCAGCTTTATATGGGAATGGTACATTCACTTTGATAAAAGAATTCACTACAAGAGAAAACACTTTTGGCGACCACCTATTTTTTTGTCGCAAATAGTCCACTTTCTGCGACTAAAATTTAACTTTTGGCGACCACAATTTTTTGGTCGCGAAAAATCACCTTTTGGCGACCAAAAAAGAAGTTGGTAGTGAAAAGTATACCTATTGGCGACCAAAGGCTTTTTTGGTCGCCGAAGATCACCTTTTGGCGACCAAAAAAAAAAGCTGGTCACAGAAAGTATACCCTTTGGCGACCAAAAAAAAAAAGTTGGTCGTGGAAAGTATACTATTGGCGACCAAAGGCTTTTTTGGTCGCGGAAGATTACCCTTTGGCTACCAAAAAAAAAGTTGGTTGCGGAAAGTATACTATTGGCGACCAAAGGCTTTTTTGGTCACAGAAGATCACCTTTTGGCGACCAAAAAAAAAAAGTTGGTCCCGGAAAGTATACTATTGGCGACCAAAGGCTTTTTTGGTCGCGAAAGATTACCCTTTGGCGACCAAAAAAAAAAGTTGGTCGTGGAAAGTTATGGCGGGATAAATTTTTAAAAAAATGATACTATTGTAATTACATGCTATTTTTCTATTTAGGCATTAAAAGTTTTATAAAATAATATATAACCCAATTTTTATGGGTTATATATATTTTTTTCCAAATATGAACAAGAAGCATGTTATTGGCAGAGTGGATTGGGTGCATGGTGACTCCTTGGTCAGGAGTTCAAGTCCCAGGCAGCACAAAAGAATTATTTTTTTTAGGTCAAGGCGCTGACTTTTGGCGACCAACTTATCTTTGGTCACTAAAAATTTACTTTTGGCTAATATGAATTGGACTTTCCGCGACCAAAAAAGGTGGTCGCGAATGGTCACTTTTAGTGACCAAAGGCTTTTTTGGTCGCAGAAAACTATCTGTGACGAGGCTTTAGCGACCAACTCGCGACCAACATATTTTGGTCGCGAAAAGGTTTTAGCGACCAAATATGGTACTTTTCGCGACCAAAATATTGGTCACGGAAAGTGTTTTTTCTTGTAGTGATTTAAGAAAATGAATCTGCCGAGGTTTCAGGGGGGTATAGAGCCATTGAAGGCAGAAGCATGGGTTCTTGAAATGGAGAAGTTATTTGAAATCTTTCTTAGTACCAACACCATATGGTGTTATTAGCAGCATTCACACTGGACGACGATGCTCGTAGGTGGTGGATGATGATCAGAGAAGGTAATCCGGGTTTGACTTGGGCTAGATTTTTGGAATTATTTTATGACAAGCACTACTAAGTATGGAACGAAAGAAGTTAAGTACTAATCGAGTGTGTGTTTCATTATGTGTTTTTGCTATGTGTGTGTAGGTCACGCGCCACAAGTTATCTGATTTGTCTATTCTGCAACTGGAGCCATCTGTGAGTAATAACTTTGTAAAGTTATGTTTATGTCTAAGTAATTTCTTATACGACATGATATGACAAGAAATGCTCTGTTTTATGAAATGTTATATTTTGTCCAATGAATGATTGTTCAATTTCTGACAAGTATTCGTGGCATCCTTAGCACAAGGCCCTGGCCCGGGGGTAACAATACCATGGTTTATAATCAAGGCCCTTGCTCGGGGGTAATAATACCGTGGTCTCATGGCCCTCACTAGGGGGTAACAATACTGTGGCCTACGTATATTACAAGTTCCCGGTACTGAAGGTTCCTTATAGAACTAACAAACATGATAACGGTATTGGATGTACCATGTATAATGAAGAATGAACTTTCATTTTTGTATGAAGTTGAATAAGAAAATGAATATAAATCTGTTTCTGATATGAACTCTGGTTTCCGATTCTATTATGGACATCATTTATTTAAACCCTTTACCTTGTTATTATTCACTGGGCTTTCGCTCACTATTTATATTATGTATGTAGGTGAGCAGGCGCGTGACCAGGCCTAAGCTGCTGCCTGGAGTTTTGAGTTAGCCAGTCACCGTGCCTCCCGAGGAGGTTCCCTTTTGAAATGTTTAGTTTTGATAACCTTGCTACAGATGCTTTTGCTTTGTTTTTCTTATCTATATATTGGGCTAAGATCCCTTTTGGCTTTATCTGTGTACTTGGGTGACGTAAGATTCATGAATTTATCACATCACATATATATATATATAAGTTGTTTTAAAGTTTTCTGTCTCATATACGTTAACACAGCTCTATAGACATTGTATATTTTCTATATTTGCTTCTGCAACCCCTTATTATACGTCATTCTGTTAAGAGGCCTTTTGGTAATCCCAGGATTACTGGCCGGTTACGTCGCTAAACCTTAAGGGGCAGGTTTGGGTCATGACAAAGTGGTATCAAAGCACGCGTTATACCGCACACACAAGTGCATATGAGTTATAGGATGTCCTAGTAAGAGTTAGGGGCATTCCATCTGCATGTGTGACTGTGTATCAATTTCTGTGCGTGAGAAAACTGTATCAAAACATGAATACATGAAATTGAAACGAATGAATTGGCAGTGAATGTTTCGAACACTGTGGAAAGAACTATTTGCTTGTGTTTATTATTCTCTTGTTTACCTATAGCTAATGGAGAATGCAAGAAGTAGTGATGCAAGTGAATCCTTAGAAGCTCGAATGAGCCGAATGGAACAAATGATTACCGCTCTAACTGAAGCAATAACACAGCAACAAAGACAACAATCGATGCCTCCTCCGCCTCCTCCGGTCCAAGTTGTATTGGATAATAATGACATCATCAACCTAACGCAGAAATTCATGAAGATGAAACCGCCAACTTTCTTTGGTGGTATCGAACCGTTGAAAGCGGAGACATGGTTACTTGAAATGGAAAAGTTATTTGAAGTGTTTCCCTATATTGAGACTCATAAGGTTTTATTGGCCACCTACACTCTTAAACATAAAGCTCGGAGATGGTGGTTACTAATCTGAAGTAGTAGTGAGAATATGACCTAGGCTTAATTCAATGAGATCTTTTACAACAAGTATTTTCCTCAGTATTTTCGGGATTTGAAAGTTTTTGATTTCCAAGAATTGAAGGAAGGCAGGATGTCCATAGCCGAGTATGAGGCTAAGTTTACTGAGTTGGCCAGATTTGCTCCTCATATGGTCGACACAGATTATAAGAAGGCCCCGAAATTTGAAGGAGGCTTAGACTTGAACGTGTATGATCGAGTGGGTGTGTTAAAATTGCCTACCTATGTGGAAGTACTTCATAGGGCATCGATGGCAGAGGCCATACTAGCAGCAAAGAAACAAGTTATAACTCCAACAACTGAATGGAGAGGTAAAAGGGCCAGATTCAATTTTAAAAAGGGCCGATCATTTCCAAAGAAGCAAAATACTGGATCGTCAAGTAGCTCAAGCCAAAGCAGTGGGTCTATGCCAGTTTGTTCAGAATGTGGAAGGAAACATAGGGGCATGTGTTACCGTGCATCTGGTGCTTGTTTCTGATGTGGCAAAACATGCCACATGATTAGAGATTGCTCGATGAGACTTGACACGACTAACCGTCCTGCGGTAAGCTCAGTCAGATCTGCTTCTGCACCAAGAACGAATGTGAGAGCCAATACTAGGGGAGAACCTTTGAGGCAAGGGCAAGTTTTTGCATTAGTACCTGGGGATGTACAGAATACTGAATCAGTGGTGTCAGGTATAATCTCTATCTGTGCTAAGAATGCCTATGTACTGATTGATTCTGGTTCCACACATTTATTTGTATCGCATGCTTTTTCTAGAAAATTAACTAGACCGTTAGAACCTATGAACTGTTTACTAGCTATATCTACACCGCCTGGGGGTTCTATGATATGTGCTTATGTTTATCCGGCATGTGATATTATGATTAGTAATATGACATTGTATGTTGATTTGCTACCTTTGAGCATTGACCAGTTTGATTGTATTCTGGGTATGGATTGGCTGACTAAATACTGTGCCACCATTGATTGTGCAAGTAAATCTGTTGTGTTTGGACCACCTGGTATGCCTGAGTTTGTTTTTACTAGAAATGGGGTAATTCTTCCACCATACTTGATTTCATTTATGAAAGCCAAGAAATTGTTGAGAAAAGGTTGTCGGGGCTCCTTGTGTTGTATGTTGACTAAGTCTTCAGACAGTGCTAATATGGGAACGATACCTATAGCCCGTGAATTTCCTGATGTATTTCCTACTGACCTACCTGGGGAGTTAATTGATGTGGAAATTGAATTCACCATTGATGTAGTACTCGAGACACAACCAATTTCTAAAACCCCATACAAAATGTTCACTTTTGAATTGAAAGAATTGAGAACTCAACTTCAGGAACTGTTAGACAAGAAGTTTATTCGTCCAAGCACTTCACCTTAGGGTGCTCCAGTTTTGTTTGTAAAGAAGAAAGATGGGTCTTTGAGACTGTGTATTGACTACCGTGAGTTGAACAAAGTAACTGTTAAGAACAAGTACCCACTACCCCGAATAGATGACCTATTTGACCAACTCTATGGAGCCCAAGTGTTTTTTAAAATTGTCCTTAGATCCAGGTATCACCAGTTAAAGATCAAGGTAGAAGACATAGAGAAAACTGTATTCAGAACTAGATACGAGCATTATGAATTTTTGGTAATGCCATTTGGAGTAACTAATGCACCTGCAACATTTTATGGACTTAATGAATAGAGTGTTCAAACGATTCCTTGATGAGTTTATTGTTGTGTTCATCGATGATATATTGATTTATTCTAAAAGCAGGGAAGAACATGAAAATCATTTGAGAATTTCTTTACAGACCCTAAGGGAAAAGAAGTTATATGCGAAATTTTCCAAATGTGAATTTTGGCTTGACAGTGTGGCATTTCTGGGGCACGTAATCAACAAGGATGGTATCTCCGTTGACCCACAGAAAATTGAAGCTACTATGGATTGGCCTAGACTGACAAATGTATTAGAAGTTCGAAGTTTTTTGGGACTTGCACGTTATTATTGCAGATTTGTGAAAGATTTTTCAAAACGTGCTATGCCATTGACGCAGTTGACACAGAAAAATGTACCATTTGATTGGAATGACCAACGGGAGTCAGCCTTTCAGGAATTGAAAACTAGACTGCTAACTGCACCAATTTTGACCTTGCCTAACGGAACCGATGGGTTTCAGATTTACAGTGATGCATCCTACAAAGGTTTTGGCTATGTGTTGATGCAAAATGGGAAAGTGATCGCTTATGCTTCTTGACAACTTTGCCCTCATGAAAAGAACTATCCGACTCATGACCTCGAATTAGCAGTTGTAGTATTTGCTTTGAAAATTTGGCTCCATTATCTATATGGAGTGACATGTGAAGTGTACACTGATCATAAAAGCCTCAAATATTTCTTCACCCAAAAGGAGCTGAACATGAGATAGAGACGATGGCTTAAGTTGATCAAGGATTACGATTTGCAGATTTTGTATCATCTGGGGAAAGCCAATACCGTTGTAGATGCTTTGAACCGAAAATCCATTGCCAATTTGTCATGTTTGCTTATCGGTCAGAAGGAGCTAATATGTGATCTAGAAAGGAATGAAATTGAGATTGTACTGCGTGAATGAGGCGGGATCTTAGCCACCATTTCTGCTCAACCTGCAATCATTGAAGTGATTAAAGAGAAACAACATGAAGATGAGTTCTTGAAGAAAATTTTTGATGAAATTGGCTCAAAACCGAGCCCCGGGTTCGTGATTGAAAATGATGTGTTAAAATTACAGAATACACTTTATATACCAGATTGTTTTGATTTAAGGAAACGTGTTATGACCGAGGCTCATAATTCGAAATTTGCTATGCATCCGGGGAATAAAAAGATGTACCGTGATTTGAAACAAAATTGCTGGTGGCCAGGAATGAAGAAAAGCATTGCAGATATTGTGGCTCGATGCTTACATTGCCAACAAGTTAAAGCTGAATATCAACGACTTGCCGGATTACTACTGTCGCTTCTAATACCGGAATGGAAATGGGAACATGTCACGATGGACTTCATTGTGGGATTACCTCGCTCTCCCCGAGGTATGGACTCTATCTGGGTAATTGTTGATCGTTTGAATAAATCCACACATTTCTTACCTGTCAAATCTTTGTATAATGCGGATAAGTTGGCTAACTTGTATGTTAATGAGATTGTGAGATTACATAGTGTGCCAGTATCTATTGTATTTGACAGAGATCTTAAGTTCACTTCAAGATTTTGGCAGAGTCTACAGCAAGCTCTGGGGATTGAATTGAGACTAAGCAGTGCTTATCATCCACGAACTGACGGCCAAACTGAACGAACAAATCAAACTTTGGAAGATATGTTACGAATGTGTGTATTAGACTTCTAGGGGAATTGGGAAACCTACTTACCATTGGCTGAGTTTGTGTATAACAACAGCTACCATTCAAGTATTGGTATGGCTCCTTACGAAGCTTTGTATGGTAGAAAATGCCGATCTCCGATATGTTGGGCCGAGGTAGGTGATAGACCTTTGTTGGGACCGAAACTGGTGCAAGAAACGACTGAAAATGTGAAATTGATTCAACAAAGATTGAAAACTGCACAAAGCCGCCAAAAGAGTTATGTTGATGTCCAAAGAAAAGACAAAGAATATGAAGTCGGGGATCACGTGTTTATCAAAGTAACTCCGATGAAGGGCCAAACATGGTTTGGAGTAAAAGGCAAGTTAACACTGAGATATGTTAGACCATATGAGATCCTTGAGAGAATTAACCCGATGACGTATTGGGTAGCCTTGCCTCCAGTCATGGAAAATATGCACAATGTTTTTCATGTTTCAATGCTACTGGATTACTTACGAGATCCACTCCATGTCATTGAACCAACACATGTGCTTTTAAAAGATGACTACACATATAAAGAAAGACCAATTCAGATCGTGAACCATCGAATCAAAAGATTGAGGAAGAAGGAAATTCCATTGCTAAAAGTTGATTGGCAAAATCATGGAGGAACTTATGCTACATGGGAAATGGACGAAGATATGATGAAGAGATATCCGGATTTGTTTACATTGAACCCAACATTCTTCCAAAACGAAGGTAACTCGAGTTTGGAGGACCGAACTCTTTAAGAGGGGAAGACTATAACGACCCTGACCTTTAATTAACCTTAATTCATGATTAAATATGCCTAATAAGTAATTAAGGTGACATTCTGAAGAAATTATATGTGTGTCACCTTATTTGTGCTCATATCTATCTAATATAGAAATATCTGTTTGAATTTCTGTTTTGTCTTGTGAATTGAAGGCCTTATCGGCCTCTGATCATGAAATTGACTTGATGTAAGTGTTAGTTGGAATTTTTATAACATTATGGTAAGTTTAATTGATTCGATTCGGAACAAATTAATTGGAATTAAATAGTGTTCATTTGATTAGTGGTAAGCTTAATTGATTAAACTCCCTAATCAAGCCTATATAAGGCTAATTTAACTCCTTAAGATCATTTTTGCACCTTCATTTCATCCTCCTTGAGCCCAACACTGTGAGAGACTGAGAGAAAGGAGAGATTTGGGCTCAACTAAGGGGAATTGCTAGGAAGAAGAAGAATTGAACTTAAAGATTCAAGAATTAAGCCTCTAGCTCTCATCTTGGGAAGTCTAGGTAAGAATCCAACTTTTAGATTGTTCAAATATGATGTGTAATGATTAAGTTGGTTGATACAAGAATTGAGTTAAAATTGAAGAGAATTGAACCATATCATGCATGCATACTCATTTCATCACAATTTGAGACTATTTTCAAAGAATTTCCTCTTGCATGTCCTTACCTTGATCTTCTTCTAAGAATTCAACATGTTTTTAAGTTAGACACCTCATTGGATCATGTTTTGAAAGCTTTGAACTTGTATCTTTACATGCATGATATATAATGATATGTTTTCATAATTTCAAGGTTGAGTTTAAAACAATTGACAAAACTTTTGGACTTAATTTTGTGAAATGATTTAGAATTTTCCATGTTTTATCCACTTACAAGTATTTCCTCAAGTTTTCTCAAGTTTTCTCAAGTTTTTGGCCCAAAAGACCATGATTTGCAGCTTTGGAATTGGGTTTTGCACTTGGTAAAGCAATCTAGAAATCCCAGATTCTATCTCTCCGCTCAAGCAACTAATCCTGCGCTCGAGCGGCCACTCTATGTTTTGCACCTCCACTCGAGTGACCAAATGTTAGCTCGAGCGCAAAATGCATGCTCCCAGAAGTTTCATGTTTTTGCAGACCGCTTGAGCGACAAGAGTTACACTCGAGCGAGGACCTGAGTCTCATGCTCTAGCGACCGTTGAGCATCTGTCGAGCGTAAAAATCACACAACCAGTACTTTTTTAAAGTTTGCAGACCGCTCAAGCAAAGGAAGTTGTGCTTAAGCAGCCTCTTACAAGTTTTCATGTTTGTTCGAGCGAGACCCCTATTTTTAACAAATTTTGTAAAACATGTTCAAGTGCATTTTGGCATCAAATTGCATCCTAGGCATTCCTAGACCATGATTAAGACTCAATAAGAAGTTAAGACCTAGAAACACACTAAGTATGGAATGAAAGAAGTTAAGTACCAACCAAGTATGTGTTTCATTATGTGCTTCTGCTATGTGTTTATAGGTCACGCGCCATAAGTTATCTGATTTGTCTATTCTACAAGTGGAGCCATCTATGAGTAATAACTTTGTAAAGTTATGTTTACGTCAAAGTAATTTCTTATATGACATGATATGACAAGAAATTCTCTATTTTATGGAATGTTATATTCTGTCCAATGAATGATTGTTCAATTTCTGACAAGTATTCGTGGCATCCTTAGCACAAGGCCCTTGCCCGAGGGTAACAATACCTTGGTTTATAAGCAAGGCCCTTGCTCGGGGGTAATAATACTGTGGTCTCATGGCCTTCGCCCAAGGGTAACAATACCGTGGCCCAAGTATATTACAAGTTCCTGGTACCGAAGGTTCCTTATGGAACTAACAAGCATGATAACGCTATTGGATGTACCATGCATACTGAAGCATGAACTTTAATTTTTGTATGAAGTTGAACAAGAAAATGAATATAAATATGTTTCTGATATGAACTCTGGTTTCCGATTCTATTATGGACATCATTCATTTAAACTCTTTACTCTGTTATTATTCACTAGATTTATGCTCACTATTTATATTATGTATATAGGTAAGAAGGCGCGTAACCAAGCCTAAGCTGCTGCCTGGAGTTTTGCGTCAGCCAGCCACCGTGCCTCCTGGGGAGGTTCCCTTTTGAAATGTTTAGTTTTGATAACCTTGCTACAGATGCTTTTGCTTTGTTTTGCTTATCTGTATATTGGGCTAAAATCCCTTTTGGCTTTATCTGTGTACTTGGGTGACGTATGTATTTATTACGTCATGTATATATATATATATAAGTTGTTTTGAAGTTTTTTGTCTCATATACGTTAACACAACTCTATGGACATTGTATATTTTCTATATTTGCTTCTACAGCCCCTTATTATAAGTCATTTTGTTAAGAGGCCTTCGGTAATCCCAAGATTACTGGCCGGTTACGTCGCTAAATCTTAAGGGGAAGGTTTAGGTCGTGACAGTAACATAGACATACAATGCGATATACTAAAACACAAAATGCTCACCTAGTACTCTAAGGCAAGCCAAAAGAAATGATTAGAAAATATGCATGTTCCTAAACAATACAATGTGACTAATGCAACACACACATTTATGTAATTTTTAATAGACTCGGCTATGAGCATGGTATGTAATTCCATTCAAGACATGTGATAAATCATCTATTCAAGCAACGAAATTAAAATTGACATTGGTTAGGATAATGAGCCAAACCCAAATGCATGTAAGACAAAGTGTATGCAAACATGCGAATGCTAATTAAATATGATGCTTTACACTACCATTATAAGCGGGTAAATAAAAAGGAGAAAGAAATGGGGGTTGGAAGACATACAACATTATTACATATTGCCCTCATGCAAGAGGGTCCGAATGAGTGTCCAAGTGTCCGAATTAAAATAACTATTACAAATTCGAATAAATGAATTAAATAACTAACTAGCTAAGCTAATTGACTTCTAAGGGACACTAAGCTAACTACCTAATTTATTACAACAAAGGCATTATATCAATAATAGTTGTAACAAGGACAATAAGAATTATTTACAATAATTACAACAATACTAATGAGAATAGTTATCGCATGCGCAGCACCCGGAAGCTGCTCTATCTGCCCAGACTGCTCTGCCTCACCTTCAGCCACTACTTTCTATTTCTGCTAACAATCTCTATTTTACCAAACATTGGGAGCTGGCTGACCCCAAATGAGATCCGACTGGGTCACAAAAGTGCCAACCGGCACTGAATTTTATGTCAAAAAATGTTTTGTGCTCTGAGGTGAGAACAGTGCAGACAAAGCCTTGCTAGGCCCTGTTTGTCCCTTATGCCCCTCTCTGTCATGGGAAACTCAAGAGAAGAGCAATTTCGAGTCCGAAACCACCAACAAGCACAATTTGATGGCTTGATGATTTCGAACACATTTGGACAAAATTGAATAAATGTAATAGAAAACCACCCCTCTCTCTTATCATGAAGGCTCAAAGAGGGAAGTAGACACGCTCTAAGTCTTATCAACATATCATGGATTGATATGCGACAATTCCCAAAATGATGGACTCGGCATAACGTCCGGCCGAGTCCAACCAACTTTACACATTTTCTTTATGTCGGTTTAGTTCATTTTAAGTCAATTTTATTAGTCTTTTCCATTCTTTAGTTAGTTTGTCCAAAGTGATGGTTAAGTCCACTAAATAAGAAGAAACATCAAACGAGAAGTGTTCTAAGCATGAAAGAGAACCTATGCCTTGATGATGAACCTCTTCGGAGATTAAGCCATTGAGTATAGGTTTCTTTCTCATGCTTTGAAAAACTGCTAACCGGTTGAAGTGACTCTCAAACAAAAGAAAAGAAGAAAAGAGGGATGTTGTAGAAATTACTGCGGGATCAATTATTAGAATGAGACTTTTCAACATGGACATTAAACAAAGAAAAGAAACTATCAAAGCATGGGTAACACAACACAACAAGACAACAAGCTAGATAGGAAGACTTATAACACAACAAGCTAGATATTCAAATCATACACTTATTAAATAAATTAGGACAACTCTAAAATAGCCTCTAATATGCTAAAAACAGTGACCAAAAATCATGGTAAGAGCATAAGAAAATGTAGGAAAGAACAAGGCAATGAAAGGCTAGTGAACAAAAGCAAGGAGAGGTGGCTAATCTCTCCATTTTTGAGATGTCAAACCATGTTTTTTAGCATTTTTTAAACTTTGAAAATCAGTTTAAAAGTCAAAGAAAATGGTGTAAAACAATTGTGTGAGCTATGAAGTAAAGGGCATGAAAAGGTGTTAACCCTTTCTACCCTTTGGTAGCTATTCAAACCCAAATTCTAACACTTAAAATAGGATCAAAATAATACAAAAACACAAGAAATAAGTAGAGAAAGACATAAATGAGAGCAATACAAAGGTGGTAAGCTTATACCTCTTGAAGAAGGTAAACTCTTGTTTGTGAACCAAACTTGGTCCAAGCACACTCTCAAGCTTGAATTGTCACTCACAAAGCTCAACCAAGGTTCTAAGTTGTGGCTCCAAGGTTGTGTATGGTATATAGATGTAGTATAAGGATGCTCCAATACCTCAAAGGTAGCTTGCACAAGAAGAAGGAGCTCTCAAGGGTTAGTTTGCTTCTTTGAAATTTTTCCAACCTCTAACACTGAGATATATGCTCGTATTTATAGAATGTGAGCAAAATAGGTTATAAATATCTTCAAGAATGGATGGCTGGCTCATTCCCGCCCAGAACAGTGTTTCTCGCTACCGAGAGCCGGGCCGATTCCCAATAGCTACGGCCGGCTCCCAATACCCTTCCCTGTTCCACTGTCTTAAACTCAATATAGGGTGGCACAATGTTCAAAAATGAATTTCTGGGGTAAAAACAATATGAATATGGAAGGTTTAGGATTGATTTGGAGCGCGAGCTTACGTTCCTTCGTTGAGACTTCGAATCATAACCAACACAACTTCATCATCGAGTGCACAGGACAAAGCGTCTAAGTCTTGCTGGTGGTCACAAATGGGGTGTCTACAGTTGCCCCTCTTTGACAGAACTCAAAATCATGGAATGACGTGAGTGAATGTCAAAGCCCAGAGACGACCCATTTGACAAGGCCATAAGACTTGGGCAAGAAAACAAATCAAAATACAATTGCCAAAGGTTGAACCCGAAGGTTGCCTACTTATCCTCTTTGCAAGGAATCAAACTAGCGTAGTTCAAGGGCAAGGTATGCAAGAAACATAACTTATGATCATGCAATGAAGCAATGCAATGAAACAAGAACGTAAATAACAAGCGATGAAACAATGCCATAAACAAAAGCAGGTATCCAACACCTGAACAAAAGCAAAACAACTCAAGACGCATCTTACATAGAAAGAGATAAGTAAACAAAACACGAGGACAAAGAGAGTACAAACCAAAACATGTCCCACATAGAAAGGGTGTAAGAAAATGCAGACCCAACTACGTCTCATGTGGGAAGGGTGAAAAGCTACAAGGGTGGTGTGAACACCAGGTGCACTTGATGCTTTTAACGGAGGAAAAAAATCCTAACGCGTCTCATGCGAGAGGAGGAAAGGATGGTGTGAACAAACAGGCGCACCTACTGTTTTTAACCGAGCTAAACAATCCTAACGCATCTCACGCGAGAGGAGGAAAGGTGGTGTGAACAAACAGGTGCACCTGCAATTTTTAACCGAGGAAAGCAATCCTAACGTGTCTTACACGAGAGGAGGAAAGGATGGTGTGAACAAATAGGCGTACCTATGTTGTTAACCGAGCTGAGCAATCCTAACACATCTCATGCGAGAGGAGGAAAGGTGGTGTGAACAAACAGGCGCACTTGCTGTTTTTAATCGAGGAAAGCAATCCTAATGCGTCTCAAGCGAGAGGAGGAAATGATGGTGTGAACAAATAGGCGCACTACTATTTTTAACCAAGCTGAACAATCCTAACGTGTCTCACGGGAGAGGAGGAAAGGTCAATTCAACGAAGAAACAAACAACTTCAGAATAGAGCGAGATTACCTGATCCCTAGGAATGCCTCGGAAAATGAAGCCATGAACTCTATGGAGAAAATAGTACGAAGCACAAACACGAGTTTCCACAATTCAAAAAGAAACGCCCAAATCCAAAACCAGGCTCGAATTAGCAAATTTAAGAGCAAGTTTGCCAATTGTGAAAATAGACTTAGCTTGCATAATGGAACACATTACAAATTCTCAAAGCAACGAGATGATGGACCAAAGTAACGAAATAACGAAGTGAGTAACGAAATAATTACGACTTCGGAACAACGCGAAACAAAACAAATTAAGAGCTTAAACTAATTAAGAAACTACCCAACTACAAATTAATAAAATATGAATTCAACAAACTACGAATCATAAACACCTATGGATACAAATTGAATGGATTAAAACCGAGTACAAAAGCATTTCCCCTTCTTTTTCCTTTTCTCTCTTTCTATTTCTTTTCTTAGTTTTTGCTTTATATATATTTTTTCTTGATATTTCTCCTCTTTGTTTTCTTATTGTTTTCTTTTTCTTCACTTGTTTTACTTTCTTTTTTACTCTTTTTTTTTTCTCTTTTTTTTCCTTTTCCTTTTTCTCTTTTCTTTTCTTTTTTACAAACCAAAATGAAACCCAACACTGAAACATACTCAGATAAACACCAAAACAAAAAACAACAGAACTGGGTTTGCATTTGGAGCTGGCTAGCACTCAACGAAGTACGACCAAGCTCAAATAGTGCCGGCCGGCTTGCGATAGCGGCAGCAACAGATTCGGCGAAAACGACGAGCGTGGTTGATTTAACCCCATTCCACCCTTCATTTTACACACACCCATATCCGAAAATCTTCTTCCTCTCTCTCTAGGATCCTATTCTCTCTAGATTTTCCCTCCATTCACATTACCCAAGGGTTCTTGCAAAATTTCCTTTCCTTTTAATCCTCTACATTTTGGGCCAATCAGAATTTGATTTGGTTGAGTTTCGGGTTTCTCTATGTTTTTTGGCTCATTCTCACGCTTTTCCTTATGATTTCTTTTACCCCCTCCTGATTTTTAACTTTTTTTTTCATTTTCTCTCTCCTAGGGCTTGGATTTGGGGTTTTTCACATAATCTCACTCACCCACACGTTTTTCTTGATTTTTTCCTTACTTTCCTTACTTTTCCTCCATGGCTAGTGGTGAACTTCCCATCCCCGACCCCGTTATTGACATTGGAGCCGTCCTACGTGAGGGTATAGAGGCTGAGGATGTCCTCCCTCTCATTCCTGAGCCAGAGTTGCCTCCCCTTGTTGATAGACCATTTGATGTGGACACCTACCAACTACGTACACACGCTCTGACCCCGGGCGGTATCCTGCGATTTGAGGGCCTTATTCCGGGGATTGACGAGGACATCCTACTGCGGGAGCCCAACGAGCACTTGTCCGCTGATGCCTCCACGGTAAGTACATAATTGAATTCCTTTCAAGGTACTGTAGATACTGATAACATTCCCATACTACAGGTGATGGCCAGGAGGATTAGAGGTTATGGGTCTATTTCTGGCACCAGGCACTGGTATGAGAGGCTCCCTGCGGAGGTTCGTGTATTAGTTAACGCGGCTGGCTTCGGGCTTTTTTGCTTAGAACTGGCGCAGATGAGGGCTGACCCATTTTTACACGGGGCCCTGGTGAAGCGCTGATGGGACACCACGGATTCATTCCACTCTCGTCAATCAGGGAGTTGACTCTAACCCCGTACGACTTCTCGATGCTCACTGGCCTGCAGGTTAGGGTTGGCGACCCGATCCCTTTTGATCCAGACATGGCGTAGTGGAGAGTTGCCCAGCTCCATCTCCATCTCCTCGGAGTGATCCCAGACGCTGTCGGTCTTGGGATGGTGAGATATAGTTGGTTCTTGGAGCATTTCTCTGATCTTCAGCCAGCTACCCTAAAAGAGGTCACCCAGTATACTCGCGGATTTCTTATGTATCTCCTCGATACTACCTTGTTTGCAAATAGGGAAAATACCATAGGGCTTTATCTCTTGGGAGCACTGGTGCATCTGTAGCGAGTGTGAGAGTATGACTGGGGTGGCGTCGGCCTGGCCACTCTGTACTGCTACATGAGCTTTGCATCCCGCAGCAAGGTGGACTTACTTGGTGGCTATTGGCGAGTTTGGGAGGTATACTTCACACTTCTTATTTCCTACTTTGCTTTACATTTCTTGTTTATCTTATTTGCTTTACTACTCTGTTTATAACTACTTATCTACTTTCTTGTAGCTATTGGTTTACACATATTTCACCTCCTTGGCTCCGGTCCGAATACGGCCACTTGAGTTGTCAGTACCCCGCTCTCGGTACTACAACTCTCAGTTCAAACAGTGCCGGCGCATAGATTGAGATTTCCCTTATTTTTGCCACTTCTTCGACAAAGCCATCGCGGATAGGGTAACAACACTAGCCTTTAACTTTTACATAATGTGTGCACACTACACTGTTTCCGTACTGTTGTTTCCATACTACATTGGCCCCATTTGGTAGAGCTATGGGAAAGTGATTATAACTTATAGCCTAACAGCTTATAGCTTATAGCTGTGAACATAAGCTGATTTTTGACTTATAAATTAAGCTTCTCCTCCTCCACTCAAAGAATAAGTTGATTTTTAACTTACAAAAACCTATAAACTGTATTGTTAAGCTGAACCAAACACATTAAAATAGCTTAAATTAAGCTAAAAGCTAAAATAAGCTGGAAATAAGCCCTACCAAATAGGGCCATTGTTATTCTCATACTGTTGTTTCCATACTGCATTGTTATTCTCATATTGTTGTTTTCATACTGCTCGGACCTTTGACATCTGACACCTGCTTCCACAGGTTGATTGGCACCCCTGGACGAGTATCCCTCAGGTTTCGAGGGTGAATTATATTATTACATGGGAGGCCTCCACCATGCAGATCCTTTTTGAGGGCCCTTTCGGCAGGGCATACTATTTGGGGGAGCGATTCATTCACTAGACCCAAGGCTAGGCTGATCCCGATGTTCCACATCCTCCTCCTCCACGTATGAGGATTGTCGATGATCTTCACGACGGGCCTCTGATCGATCACCTAATACAGGGAGAGGAATGTGACGGACACCACGAGGCCAGTGATTTTACTACATTCTTACAGCCTAAGTGATGGCTCCGCTTACCAGGGGTGTGGCCCGTGTGTTTCCCAAGGTTGCTGTCGCTACTGCTGAAGGTGCCCCTGCTACCGTTTCTATTCCTGGGCTTCCTGCGATTCCTACCAAGGTCATGTACATGCGACCGAATGGAGTGATCGAGCAAATCCCCCTTTAGCATATCGAGGAGAGGGATAGCAGGTTGGTGATTGCTTTCGGCATCGAGCAGGTACCCACTGCACTTTATTTTTCCTATCATTAGCTATTTATGTTCACTGTACCTAGTTATTTTTGCCCACTGTTCTCAAATTCTCTTCATTTTGCAGGTACCTGCAGCATAGGCTAATGACCTCCTCCGAACAATTGACCGAGTGCTCCTCATGGTGTGGAGGAGACAGACCGCTCTGGCTACCTACGGGATTGAGGTATACTTTGTTTATAGTTCACTTTTGCTGCAATATCGTCTACCATTCTGTTGAGTCTATACTGATATTGGCGCTATTTTCAGCTTGAGCCGATGCCAACTGCCCCTGCAAGACCTCTTCCAGCGGAAAGGAGAGGGAGACGGGTCCAGTGAGAGGCAGAGGATGGGCTAACCGGGGGAGAGGCAGAGCGAGGCAGAGCTCGCCTTCTGAGGAGTCCTTTGAGGGATATACGACCCCTGAGGATGAGAGGGATGAGGTCGACATGCAGTCCAACAGCCCCAGTGACAATAGTGATGTACCTCCTCCGCAGTCGAGGAGGAAGAGGGCCAGGATAGGTTAATGATTCACTTTTCTTTTCTTTTCTTTTGCTTTGTAGTTAAGAACTAGCTTCAGATTACATTATTAACCTTCGAAAGCTAAAAAAACCAATAAGAAGTGTGTGAGAGCGTCCATGATAGAGAGAGAGAGAAGGATAGTGGGTTTGTGGGGGAGAAAAAGAGATAGATAGAGAAGGAAAGATAAGAGAAAGAGAACGGTGGTGCTGGGACGAAGAGAGAGAGAGAGAGAGAGAAGAAATAGTTTTGATTTGGTTTCATTGTATAACATATATATATACCTGGATAGTTTGATCATTTTATGTGAGTTTGTTCTTATGAACAATGTTTCTTGAAAGCATAAACCTTTGGACAAAAAAAATTTACAATTGAATTTATAGATCAAGTACCTTTTTAAAATTGATTTCAAAATTAAATCCGATATTACCAATTGTTCTTATACCCAAATTCCATGCATAATGCATTGTTATTAAAAATTTCCCAATTGGATATTGCCAAGCGAGAAGTGATAACGGAACGAGGCAATGCCCATATTCCTTGTTTTATCTCTACCTCAAATCAATTAAACAAGAAATGGTAATTCCACTGCAACTCCTTCCTCCTCAAACTCAAACCCAAACCCAAACCCAAACCCAAACCCTAACCCTAACCCTAACCCTAACCCTTCTCCCCTTCCTCAACCCTTTCCCAAAACCCCATCCCAAAACCCTCCTCAAATGCCTCACTCCTCTCCAAACTCCCTCCGCACTCACTCCCCACCTCACCACCGCCACCGATCCGCCGCAACCAACCTACGACTCCGGCCTCCGCTGCCGCGAGAAGCTCCTCTACCTCCAAACCCTCAAAGTCAATCCCTCCAAAGCCCTCCACAAGAACCCTAATTTCCGATCAGCCCCACTCGACTCCCTCAAATCAGTCGAGAAATGCCTCTCCTCCATGGGCATCGACCACTCTGCCTTGGGCCGCATCTTCGACATGCATCCCCAGCTCATCACCTGCGATCCCTACTCCGATCTCTACCCTGTTTTCGACTTCCTATTGAACCACGTCAATATCCCTTTCCCCGATATCCGAAAATCGATCATTCGCTGCCCGAGACTCTTAATTTGCAGTGTAGATCACCAATTGAGACCCGCATTACGTTTCCTAGAAAATTTGGGGTTTGTGGGGAAACACGCATTAACTTGGCAGACCACACTGTTGTTGGTTTCGAGCGTTGAAAACACGCTTATGCCCAAGCTGAATTACTTGCAAGATTTGGGTTTTTCGTATGAGGAGGTGTCGAGGATGGTGTTGAGGTCGCCGGGGTTGTTGACGTTTAGTATTTCCAATAATTTTGGGCCAAAAGTGGAGTATTTCTTGAAGGAGATGAAGGGGGATTTGGCACAGCTAAAGAGGTTTCCGCAGTATTTTTCATTTAGTTTGGAGGGGAAGATAAAGCCTCGGCACCAGCTCTTGGTGGAGAATGGGTTGTCTCTTTCACTGCCGCAGATGTTGAAGGTCAGCGATGGGGAGTTCAATGCACGGTTGATTGAGATGCAATTGCGATTAGTTGATGAGAGACAGTCATAGTAAGTTTCCTTGCAAGTTGCTACTTATATTATGTATACTATGCTTCGATAGTGAAAGTTCACGACTCATTGTGTTTGATGGTCAAATGTACATTTTTTGTGCAATATAACATCTTTATTTATTCATAAGAGGCAATTGTTTCATTCCCTCAATTGTTCTCTATACATGAAGTGGAAGTTAGAAGCTGCAGTAAGAAACCTAGTTAACAAAATTAAATTGGTGGTAATTTACATTTTACACTTGTTTGTTTGTTGCTATATTTTAGCTTACCCAAGGTTAGAACTATCATAAATATCCAAATATGAGTTGGTGTTCCTGGCAAGCTTGAAATGAAATTAGTAAATTCTTTACCATTTAAGTAAAATTTAAATTCCTCGTGCCGAATGATCAAGCATTACTGTTAAATTTGGGGGTGATAATGTGAGATAGTGGGACAGGAAAAATGCCTTTGTTTATCAGTTATTCAGTATAATAGTAAACCCTCTGTTTTGAAACTTTCAGAAGGTTTGAACCTGATTCTGCAATTTATTCAACGCCAATATTCATTTTGTTAGAGGAAACTGCCATAGTGGATTGTCCTCAAGTTATGGACTTCAAATCATTTCCTTCTTTGATACTTGAAATCTGGGCTTCAGTTATTAGGGAGTTGAATAATTGTGAGGGCATGTATTGGCAGTGATTGATGAGAGATATCATTTATGTAATCAAACGTTTAGAAGCTTAAAGCCTAATTCTATGGTTCTTGTTCAAATAATATTTGCACTCTGTTTTTGATGATAGGATATCTAGAGTTTCTATATGCATGTTTCCTCTGGCCAAAGAATAATTAATCTAAAAGTATCCACTATTTGTCACAGAAACTTCTATAGTCTGATCCAACTGGAATGCCCAATTTTCTACTGCTATCATGGAGAAGCTAGTTTTTAGAATCTTTCCACATACTTGAACCTTTGTCAGTAATCAATCGTCACCATATTGGTCTCTTGTACTTGATAGATGTGTGCATAATGTGGCCACTTTATGTAAGAGCCCTGTCATGGTTTTTGCTTGGAAAACAGAACACAATGTTGTTTATTCAAGCCTATAGCTTTTTCTAAATTTCTAGTAATGGTCCATCCTGCTCTTGCTGCACTCATCCTTTTTGGGCGATCCTCAGAGGCATAAGCTAGCTAGCAAAGACTTAAACAGGGAGGAAGGCTTTGTTTGGTTCACTGATATACCTACTTGTATGAGCCCTCAACTTGTTGGGGATTGTTGAGGATGCAAGAAGGGCGTTTTATCCCAGATTTGTGTACTAAACTATGTTATTGGAGTTCTACTTACACAACAATGTTATCTCCTTACACTCAGTTTTCAAAAATTCCACTCTTCCAAAATTAAAAAACTATCATTTTATCTCATTATGCAAATCCCATATATATATATATATATACTAGAGGTTGTGCACACTCGAATGGATGTGCTTAAAATTTTCATTGTGGGTTGAAATTGGCTGTTATCGATTGAATAGGTAGTTATAGAAAACTTGTACTTCAATTCTTAGTTACAGAAGGGTAATTTGGGAATAAAATAGTGTGACACAAAAGTGTCAATGCCAGCTTAGCCCTTTACATAAATAATAGAATATATATATATATATATATCCATTGCTAACCTTTCATTTTTCTTTAGTTGTAAAAAAGGTTTATTTAGCATTTAATTAGCTTTGTAATTGATTGAAATTTATGTGAAAGTGGTTTGATATATAATCCATCAAAATTTTAACTCCAAGGGGTTGGCCTGGTGGCAAGGCCTTGGGTCTTGGGGTGTGCTCCCTCCAAGGTTCAAGGATCGGAACCTCTTAGGTGCTAACAATTCCTTTGGACCCATTGGATTAGGGAAAAACCCTTGAATTAATCGCAAAGCATTTGCGGGAAACTCCTTGTCGAGAGCCTGTGCACTCCTAGGAATTAGTTGGACTTTGATCTGAACATCCCGGTACCAATAATAATAATAATAATAATAAGAAGGTATAATCCATCAAAATTTTGTTTGAAACCTTGTTCAAACTTCTAGTGCGAAATAAACTTAAAATTTTCAAACTTGTGTGGCCGATCAAATTTGAAATATTTGTATTTTTTCAGCTAAACAAAACTAATTTGCTCAACTTTTAGGCATTAAGCCAGAAAAGTCCAAACAAATTAAGTTTGTTCATTTGTTAACAACTCCGCCGGTCCCAAGCCCGGGTTAAGGAGGAGGGTTGTGTGTTAAGTAGCCGACAGCCAACACGTAAAAAAGTCGCTCGGATCCCTTATGACAATGAATCCTACTTTGAATCATTTAAATACTAGGTCGTTCCCCTCAAGTGACACGTTGCGCCTGCCTCCGGGTGTTTCGAAAAGTGAGCAAGGGGCTCCGCATCGACGCCTGGGTGCGGTGAAAATTGGGCAAAGGTTCCCGCGTTTTTCTGGACAAGCACGGGTAAAGAAGCTAGTCCAAGACTATTGATTTAAGGTAGTCACTTGGAATATAGGAACCTTAACTGGTAAGACTATGGAGTTGGTAGATGTTATGATTAGGAGGAAAGTTAGTATAGCTTGCGTACAAGAAACTAAGTGGACGGGTGAGAAAGCTAGAGAAATTGAGGATATCGGTTTTAAACTGTATTATAGTGGTGAGAATAAACGTAGGAATGGGGTAGGAATCTTAATTGCCAAAGGTCTTGTAGAGAATGTAGTGGCGGTCATTAGGAAAGGGGATATGATTATGTTAGTTAAACTAGTTATTGGAGGGAATACAGTGAATGTTATTAGTGCATACGCCCCTCAAGTAGGATTAGATGATCAGACTAAGAGGGATTTTTGGGAGCAAATGGATGAGATCTTATAGGAGATATCCGTAGGAGAGAACCTAGTTATAGGTGGAGATTTTAATGGCCATGTAGGCACAGATAAACTAGGCTATGAAAGGATGCATGGTGGATACGATTTTGGTGACAGAAATGAGGCTGGAGAGAGTATCTTAGATTTTGCATTAGCTTCTAACCTGTTGGTGGCCAATATTATGTATAAGAAGAGGGAGAAGCATTTGATAACCTTTAAGAGCGGGGCAGTTAAGAGCCAAATAGATTACTTCTTAATGAAAAATGTAGACTGCTTAAAATGCAATGATTGTAAGGTGATTCTTGGAGAGAGCCTGACCTCTCAACATAGGATTTTGGTAGTAGATTTATGTTTTAGAGGGCAATACCAAGCTAGGAAGGATGGTGGGCGTCGTAGGATGAGATGGTGAGACCTAAAAGGGAATAAATTAGAAATATTTAAGAATAGAATGGATAAGGAAGGTACTTGGGACTTGGAAGATGATGCTAACACTATGTGGAAGTCGATGGCTAATTATATAAGGAGAATCTCAAGGGAAGTGCTTGGAGAGTCGAAAGGAACGGGACCTAGCTCTAGGGAAACTAAGTGGTAGAGGGAAGAGGTCCAAGCGGTAGTTAAGACAAAAAAGAGTGCTTTAAAAGGTGGCAAAATGATAGAACTGAGGAAAACCTTAAGAGCTATAGATTGGCTAATGAGGAGGTCAAGAAAGTAGTGAGAGAGGCTAAGTTGAAAGCTTATGATGACCTATACACTAAACTAGATAGTAAGGAGGGAGAGAAGAGGGTATACAAACTTACTAAGATACGGGAGAGGAAAATAAGAGATTTTAATCAAGTTAAGTGCATTAAGAATTAGGATTCTGAGGTATTGGTGAGGGATGAAGAGATTAAGGAAAGATGGAAGAACTATTTTGAGAAACTATTAAATGAGGAACATGGAGGTACGGCATTAGGGGAAGAAATTGCCAATAATACGATAAACCAAGACTATAGGTTCTATCGCAAGATTAGGAACTTTGAAGTGGAGATTGCACTTAAGAAGATGAAATTAAATAAGGCTTTAGGACCAGATGATATCCCTATTGAAGCTTGGAAGTGTTTGGATAAAAAAGGAGTTGCTTGGTTGACTAGGTTGTTTAGCAAAATTTTGTTGACTAGGAACATGCCAGATGAGTGGAGACAGAGTATTTTAGAATTGTTCAGAATTGCAACAACTATAAAGGAATCAAGCTAATGTGTTATATAATGAAAATGTGGGAGAGGGTGATAGAACACCAATTGCGAGATATAACAGAGGTGTCATAGAATCAATTTGGGTTTATGCCTGGTAGATCAATAATGGAAGCGATCTATCTTTTGAAGAGAGTAATAGAAAAGTATAGAAAAAATAAAAGAGACATTCATATAGTGTTTATCGATCTTGAGAAAGCATATGATAGAGTGCCCCGGGATATAATATGGTGGGTGCTAGCGAGGAAAGGGGTGACAAAATGTTACATTGATGTGATTAGGGACATGTATGAAGGTGTGGTGACCACTATTAGATCGTCTGCTGGAGAGACAAATGAATTTCCTATCACTGTAGGGTTGCACCAAGGATCTGCCTTAAGTCCTTATCTTTTTGCTTTAGTTATAGATGAGTTGATAAGAAATATCCAGGATGATGTGCCATGGTATATGGTTTTTGCAGACAATATAGCGCAGTAGATGAGACTAGAGAAGGAGTTAATACAACGTTGGAGATTTGGAGAAAAACTCTTGAATCTAAAGGATTCCGGATAAGCAGAACTAAGACAGAGTATATAGAGTGTAAATTTAGTAACAGTAACAATGAAAGCATAGAAGAAGTGAAGATTGAGAGCCAAGAACTGCCTAAGAGTGAATATTTTCGTTATTTAGGATCGATTATCACAACAGCGGGGGAGATTGATGCGGATGTGGCCTATAGGATTAAGGCGGGATGGTGCAAGTGGAGAAGTGCGTCTGGGGTACTGTGCGATAAACGAATACCTGCTAGACTTAAAGGTAAGTTCTATAGAATGGCTATTAGACTAGTGATGTTGTATGGGATGGAGTGTTGGGCAACCAAGAAATAACATATAGATAACGTGAGTGTGGCTGAGAAGAGAATGCTAAGGTAGATGTGTAGCAAGACTAGACAAGACAGAATTAGGAATGACTGTATTCGGGAATTGGTAGGAGTAGCACCGATAGAAGATAAGTTGAGAGAGAATCGATTGAGATGGTTTGGTCATATTCAACAGAGACCAATAAAGGCAGTAGTGAAGAGATACGATGCTATAACGGTAGATGGAAGTGTTAAGGGACGGGGTAGGCCTAGATTAACGTTGGTTAGCGTTGTAAATAGAGATATGGATCTACTTAATTTGACTAACGAAATGGCCTTTGATAGGGCTGCGTGGAGAAGAAGGATTCATGTAACCAACCCCATTTGATGAGACTTAAGGCTTGGTTTCGTTTGGTTTATTTGTAAAATTCCGAACCAAATTTGAATCAAGAAAGGAAACCTTTTGTAGGTGGCTGATGGTGGGTCTAAATCTGATGACTTAAATCTTAAATTTTTGGGGCTTAAATTTAGTGGAATAAAGAGACAATGAAACTCGAATTTTTAGGGAAGCAAAATTTGTAGGCAGTTATTTATTTTTATTTTTTTGAATTTAGGTCTCCTACTGCTAATGATCTAGCACCCCTGAATAGCACAAACTAGACTTTCCCAATCCACCACCTTGCGTGACCTAGTTTATCCCCAAAAACCAACACTGCGTACTAGAGAGAAAAAGAGAGAGATTCAGGGTAGAAGTAGAAAAAGAAGATGGAAGAGGTGGGAGGTAACAATGATGAAGGGTAGGTGTTGAATCTGGCGAGTTGGGGAGGAGGATTGGTGACGAGGGAGGGGCGACTAAAGGGGGCGTTGATGAAAGAAAGGAGTGATGGGGAGAGGAGGGGATCGTGATGGTCGGAGAGGTGGGAGGTGACGACAATGAATGGTAGGTGTCAAATCTGGAGAGTGTAGAGGAGCATTGGGGAGGGGAGCATCGTGATGGTTAGAGGTGGCGATCGTGAGGGGGTGGCAGTGTTGAGGAGGTCACTGTTGGAGCAGGGCTAGATGTTTGTGGTCGAGGATGGTGGTCGTGGCTGTTGGAGGTGCTGGAGGTGATGATTGGGGGGTGGGGTAGAGTTAGGGTTTGTTAGGTTTGGAATGCAAGGATGATGGTTGTGATTGGTATTATGCTGATTGTGAAAAGATAAAATCATAAATTTAAATTTTTGTACGTTGTGTAACAAGAAATGGAGTGTAATGAGAAATTTTGTTGTGCAAGTAGAATTACTAAAGCATCCCTATGCTATTAATGTTATGTATTTGAAGTTTCAGTTTTAGCCCCCCAAAAGCATCAAGTTGCCCTCACCCTACATTGAAGTCCAATGTAGAAAACATTAGGCATTAACATCCCTGGTCTGGCTATAGGATATAGATCATAATGGGCCCAAGCATCTAGAGGTGGTACTGTGATGCTCCACTTGACTTTTGCATCCCATCTGTGTGAAACTGATTTTGCATTTTGCTCCTTTTATGGAACAATATATACCCCACATAATGTAAGACATTGTTGACTCACTTCTCTATTACCTGAGGTAGTGTTTAATGGAATTGTAATACATTGTATAAGTGTATCAAATCCAAGTTGCAATTGCATACTATTTATGCCCAAGGCTTTTAGATTCTGAGTGTCAATACAGTTGATTTAAGCCTAGCTAGTAGGATACTAAAAAAGAAATGCAAAAACATATGAGCTTTGTTATAATTGTTTAAATTCAATTAGGGTTGAATTATAATAATAAAAAGTTTAAATTTTCCGAGGTCATTATAAATTTGTAGTTATGTTTCTAAATTATTCAAATCCATATATATTTGTTCATTCTTTCTAAGGACACGTAGAAGAAAATTCTGGTTTTGGGATGTTTTTACAGAAGTCGGCTTAAGCAATTGTCAAAGTCTTTAAAAAAAAAATTATTATTTTCCCAGATCACTTTCGGATAAAGAAAAATGTTAGTGGTCAATGGTGCTTATTATCATTTTACGTTGGATCAAGTAGAAAAACTTACTAAATTGTAATCGATGTCATTTTGTGAGATACTATGGTGTTTTTCAACTCATTTGAAAAAATAAACTATGAAAAAATCTCACATTTCAAAGTACTTCGATTATGCTAGTATTTGATAAAATTGAAATTTAAAAATTAAAAATTAGGTACTGAAAATTTAATGTTAATTTTTTTTTAATTTAAAAAAAGAGTAAATTGGTGATAAATCCAAATTAGGAAGGGTATAAGGCATTAGATCTAGTGAATATTTTTTGTTGGTGAAACGTCCACCTTTTGTGAAATAGTTTGGTGAAAATCTTTTTGTTTATTTTGAATGATATTTTGTTTTTAATTTTATCTCGTAATTTATCTATAGACTTTTTTTTTAATATGTTGACTTTTTATTTTATTTTATAATTATCTGTTCAAATTATTTTCTATATGTTTAAATTTTTTTTTGACTATTTCAAATTTATATCTGTCTGTTGAATTTTTTTCTTGATCTGTTCAATTTTTTTCCCTATCTGTTCAAATTCTGTGAGTTTCTCTTTGTTCTTATCTGTTGAAACAATATCTGTTGAAATATGTGTTAATTCTTGGTCTATTTTTTATTTGTACAAATTTATTTGTTCAATTTTTTTTATCTATGATCTGTTCAAATTCAACACAGATCTATTCAAATTCGCACACAGATCTTATTTGTTTGTTCTATACATTCAACAACAACAACAACAATAATCATCAGCAACAACAAAAAATAAATGAGTAAATAAATAAAGAAAAAAAAAAAAAAACCAAAAACTCAGATCACACCACATACACACAAAACATAAAGAGAAGAGTGAATCTGTTCATCATCAACAGCATCGTCATGATCATCATCAACATCAACATCAACATCGTCATCATCCATAAATCTAGATTTATGGCGGCAGACGACGAGGATTTTAGAGGAGTGAATTTGTTCATATAATTCATATCAGCATGTGTGTGTGTGTGTATATATTTATATGTATGCATGCACCGTCGACATTGTGAGGAGGTCTAAAATGGACGGTGGAGTTGGAGTCGCGAAGATGGTGGCGCCAGATCTTCGCTAGATCTCTAGTTTCACTCTGAAACCCACTTCATGGTGGCGATCTGACCGAATGCGAGGCAGTGTGGCGGCGAGCGACGTTCAAGCTAAAAAAGAGAGAGGACCGAGAAGTGAAGAAGGATCAGGAATCAAACGAACGACGAGGATGAGCCGAATCTGCGAAGGTTGACTTGCGTGGGGGAAACACAAATTAGGTGAACAAACCAGCCGGTGGAGAAGAGAAACGAGCCCAGGACACCGACGACGGCGACAAGAGAAGAGGATTTGCGGCTGACCTGAGATTTTTAGCCATGGCGGCGCCGGAAAGGAGGAGGTATGATGACTGTAACACCGCTGGTAAGAGAGGAGAGAGAGAGAGAGTTTGGGAAATGAGAATTGAGAGAGAATCATAAATACTCACTCTGTCCCAAAATAATAGTTATTTTTGGAGAATTTAACTTTTTTTTGATAGTATAATTATTACATTTAAAAAAAGTTGATTTCTCAAAATTACCCTTTTGATAGTACATTTTTTGGATATATCAATGTCATAATTGTACTTTTTATATTATTTATTAATTTAAAAGAAGGGTAAAATAGGGAATTTATATTATTTTTGTACTTGATTTTTGAAGAGGGACTAATATTTTGGGACAATGAAAAATGGAATAAGGGACTAATATTTTAGGACGGAAGGATATATATATATATATATTATGAATATTTTGGTCATTTTGCGAGAGTTTGTCCATATGGACAAAGAAAATCAACGCTTGGACCTTTGGACAAAAAAAATTCAATTTTGAACTATTAACCTGGGTGCCCTTTAAAAAATTGTTTGATAGGTACTGAAATTTAAATATTGATTCAATTAAGTTGTTTGATCTATAAAAGCCGTTGAAGTCTGAAAATAATTAAAATTTTAACTTTTTATGTTGAAATATTTAATTAGATATTTTTATCACACTAATGTAATTGGTAAAAAAATATTTTAATCACAATTATAAATGTTATATTTCAAAATTTAGTGGTGTTCTAGATTTACCTTTGGATGCTTCAATAGACAAAACTGGATTCCAGCCTCGTTTGGCAATATGCCAGTTTAGTCAAAAAGTTAAAAAGTTATTAAAAAGGCCAAAAAGCCAACAACCCATACCAAAAAGTCAAAGATTCTCTTTTCTCTCTACTTTTTGCACATCTTTTCGTAAAAAGTCAAAAAGTCATCCCAAACATACTAGTTTTTTTTAGCTCATATTTTAGCAAAATAGCCAAAAAGTTACTAAATTAGCCTGTTCCCAAACGAGGCCGAAATTGGATTCCGTAAGGCTGTGTTTGGTTTATACATTTGGGGAGGGATTTAGAAAATGAAAAGAAAACAGTGTGTGAAATGTGAATGAAATATAATTATATTTTATTTACATTTCATCTACGTTAGCATTTGGTTTACTTTTCAAAACTTAACTCTATTTTTAAATCATGATTTGAATGAAATTTGTTAACCAAACATATTTTTAAAATTCAACTCAAAATTATTTTCAAAACTTTTCTTTTCTCTTTTTTTTTTTATAATTTATTATTATTATTATTATTATTATTATTATTATTATTATTATTCAATCAATCAATCACTTTTTCTTTCTCATCTCTTCTCTCACATTCTCTCACATTCTATCAATAAAAATAATCATAAAAAAAGAGAGTAGAAATTATCTCAAAACTGTCTTTAAAACTCGTAACCGAATAAATTTTATCTTTTAAAATCATGATCTAACAATTTAAAATTCAAAATTCAGTTCAACACTCAAATTATAATTTTAAAATTAAACCAAACAGATTCAAATCTATGAACCAAACAAGAAAAGCCAAGACACGGTGAGATAGTTTTGATGAGAAAAGCAAAGATGGGTAACGATGCTCTGAGTTATTTCGGAACGAAATAGGAAGTGAAATAAGTTTTCTAAACCTAAATCAATGAGCGCATCAAGTGTTAAGTAATAAGTGGATTGTTTTTGACTGAAAATTTTAGTCATTTTTTAAGTGAGAATTAATCTTCTAAGTGATATAATATATGTATAATCAAACTAGATAAATTAAGAAATCAGCTGAATTAGGTAATGAGACAACCTTATTGGATCAACATTTACTAAAGTTTTATCCCATTTTAAATGGGATCCTTTTGTTGTCTTTAAGAGCATGAATTATTCTATGGGATCAAAAATTTCTGTTTTTTTTTTCAAAATTATTATGATTGAAAACAAAAATAGTTATCAAAATTTTGTTATAATGAATTTAATTTTCCAAAATCTATACTAATCACTTTGAACTACAAACTGACCATCGAAATACAATTACAAAAGAGAATATGATGCTAATACAATATTGCGAACTCAAGTTAATTGTGTCTAACATCTAATTTTTAAAGCAATTTGCAAATGTATATATCATAAAAGGGTACAAAATACTTCGAAGTGTTTACTTAAATTTGTACAGTTACTCATCAAAATTATTATTTTTTTGTAACTTCTTTTTGAATTAAAAATATATTTTTAAATTAGCTTTATTGGTTTTTATTCTTTTACAAATTTTTTTTCCTTCCCATTTTTACTTAAATGTACATTTATACTTTCACTATATAATTATGCCACATTTACATAAAGAAAGTTTCAAACGGAATTCGTGCATAGCATAGGAAGAAAACTAGTATTATTTGAAATTGTTCCATGATACCAACACTCTGAACACATATTGATTGCAACGGTAGTATCATATTATGCAGTGTCATTGGCCAATATAAATTTATACGATCATTGTGTCCACCAACCTTACCATATAAAATTTATTACGGTGTGAGTAGTGATATCACTATTATAAATATTTATTTCAACAATTGAGATTGTACCCAAAACCGAAGGGGGAAGCCTTCTAACTTAGGAGGTTTGGGGATGTAATTTTGAGTAGGACCACATGGGTCTAGGATCTTGGATATGTGGCATGACCTCGGGTCAAGGTGCCATGTGGCGTGATAATATTGGCCGAGATTGTGGTATTGGTCAAACCTCAATTAGAGTATGACTCCTAGGTTGTAAAATCTCAATAGGGATGTGACTCCTAAGTTGAGTAAGTATGAGATTTTGAGGAGATTAAACCCAACCTAATTAGAAAGAGGAGTTCTAGATAAAAAAAATATTTGCTAAGCAAATGGAGTCCTAGATGAAAAATGAATCCTAAGGTTAGCCAGGTCACTCCTATATAAAGAGCACAATCCTATGGGTTGAGCTACGTATGTTCTAGTAATTGATTATAATTTTCAGTATTTGTACTGTTGAGTATTCTCTAGAGAGAGAAAGTCACTGACTTAGTCTCAGGTCGAACGGGACACTGACAGTTCTATCTTGCAGATTCTTAGAAGATTCATCTCTCAAATACCAATTACAACGTTTCCAAATATTCTGGAGGAGGTAATCTTCTCAAATTTGGTTGTGTGGTCAAATTTTAACACACACAATTTGGATGTTTGTGGGAAACGAAGAAAAGATGGATACCAAAGAGATAAGCAAGAACAAGAGAAAAAAGTCAATGATTATGCAAAACAAACCTGTCAAGATGCGGAACTAGTCCCCAAGAGCGAAGAACAAAAGTAATGGTGATGTTGATGTTAAAGAACATGCAAAGAAGGTTGCAGAGAAGAACTCACTTGATAGGTAAGCAGATTCAAGATGAGAAGAGCTCACCCTAGGTGAGCAGAACTGAGAAGAGAAGGGCTCACCCGAGGTTAGAAGATCTTGATGGCAAGTGATGTTTTTAAGTAAATGGTAAAAGTCAAAACCGAGGTAACGAATACCATGTTTCAGTGCATTCAAAGGAACATAAGGATGCTAAATATTCGAACAAGCTGAATTGACACGAATGAAGTTAGGTTCTTGAGTTGAGATAATATACCCTTTGAGGGCATTGACTGGAGTAATGTTCACATTGGGAAGCATGGTATCATGACATGCTCACGGTGAGGGGCATGAGAATTGAAAAGATGAAGGAAAACAACCTCTATTAGAGGAAAATCATGAAGACAATTGTGTTTTCGAAGTGGTTGAGTTCAGTCAAAATGAAGAATTTGCATTCCTCTAGAGGTCTCAAGTGCAAGGAGAACTCAGGGACAATTGTAGAGATGTATTTTTTAGTAAGATAGTGTGGGTCCAAGATTTTGGGTACATGGTATGACTTCAGGTCAAGGTGCCATGTGGCATGATAATATTGGCCGAGGTTATGGCATTGGTTAGATTTCAGCACACACAAGAGGCTATTGCTGTAATGTAAAAAAACGCTTGTAAGAGAATGCTCCAATAACAAACTAAAGCAACCCACCACTGAACACAACTTAAGACTTGATACATTAGAGACAGTTTAGCAGTAATCACATTCACTAACCTCTCAATTGGAGTGCTTACAATTATTACCCACAAGCACATATTTAATATTATAGAGGGAGAAAAGGGGGAATAGAGAGTTTTATTCGTCTTATGTATTTCGCTGTGGCATCGATGAAATGAGCAATGTTGCATTTCAATTTTGATACAACGTACGTGTAAGGAAGCTCAAAATCTTATGCCTTTTTCGACGATTTCTTCCATCCGAAAGGTTGAACATGCTTTGGCCATATGTGGTTTTCATCATATTTAGGAGAAGGGGAAATTGTAAGAAAGCAAACAGAGTCACTAGTCCAAAGGACATTATGACCACTGGAGTAAGAATCTGAGGTTTGCTTTCTTGGAAAAACATGAGATATAGGGCAGAACCGAAAGCTATAATAGTGGATGTTATAGAGACAAATAGGGAAATTAGGCCAATCATTAATCTATGGGGCAGGGAATATAGAAAATCAATTGCTGCATAGCGTGTAGTGAAGATGGATAAAAAGATTAAGAATGTGGAGATGGCCGAGTATAGAGCAACTGCATTTGATATGGAAAATATTGTGAAGGTTCCCTCATATAAGATTGGGTGGCCTGCAGAATTGTTTCCCCCTGGCACTTGAATGGCTGCCGAAAATGCTATTGTGCCAATGATTGTTGTTGAAACAGTGCATGCACTTGCTAGGCTTACAATCCATTTTTGTTCAGATTGGATCATACGACGATGGTTCTCTTCAAATACCATCATAGGTGTCTTTCCATCATGGTTCATTGTTGTTGTTGCTTGCACCGGCACAAGCTTTTCTACTTCCTACGCCATCAAGTTAGTTTGGAATGAGAAAGCAAGTTCATGGTGCATCCCAATAAATAATAATCATGCATGCACAGAAAAATATCATTAAAAAGTGCACAAAAATGTTCAGATTTATTCGGAGCACTAGTATTTATACTTTCCTATGCATGTAACATTACTGGGTACTGAAAGCTAAAATAGTTAACGAAATTCTATAAAAGCAAATAACACATAATGAAACAAAATAATTGCATGCTTCTATGATTCATTTGTATCCCCATAAAAACTAGACAAATTTTGTTCCATATCCTTTATTTTGCTGCAAATCAATAATTTATTATTTGTTATGTCTTGAGCTTCCCTATAGATTTTTTTTCCTCATTTTGTCATTTTCTTTTGTCAAATAGTATGAGATAAATAACAACTCTTGTTTGTAGGGAATTCAAGAAAAAAAAATCAAGATGTAATATAAACTCGAGAATGTTTTGCCTAGACACAAAACAAATGTATTACCTTGTACCACTGCACTTCACGTTGCATTTGTAAAACTGCACTAGAAACAACTTCAAGTTGTGGCTGATATGGCATTCGTCCAACCAAGTGCAAGATATTGTTGCCGCCATTGTCTACTTTCAACAATAATTTTTTACGCACTCCCACTTGTTGAATAATAAAATTGAAAACATGTTCACGACGGTACATGACTGCAAGATGGAGAGCAGAATGCTCCTCTTCGTCTACACAAGAAATTGCATCCGGAAATACCTCTAAGATCTCTTCTACTATTTCTTGAATCCCATTTTTTGCCCCTAATAGAAAGGCCTTTTTATGGATTGATGAAGGATCTGATTTATCCTGAAGTACCCAGCAAAACATTCTCACAAAAAATTTTGTGCGATCACGCATTAATTTTATCTCTTGAATGTGCTTGACAAGTGGCACTACAATTAGAATGAAGTAAGTTAATAATCAAGTTTTGTGTGCAGTTAGTTGTAAGTAGCTATCGCAGAATTTCAACTATCTTTTGAACCATTTTTTGAGTATCAGTTGCTTGTAATTTACGGCGAATTGTGAAAGAAAGCAATTCAAACCAGTTAAGAACTAATAACTGACTTTCACCGATATATATATAAACAATCCAAACCAGTTAAGAGTTAGAAGACAGTGCCAAACCAGTTGAGAATTAGAGGACTGTGCCAAGGTGATAGTGGGGTTCATACTAATTGTACATAATACAACTGTCAGCAAGGGTACATGTAAATTCAATTGAATAATGATTGTTTTCCATCTTAAATTGTTATGCCCTCTGTTTTTGTAATTTTTGTTCTTTGTTCTTTGTTTTTGGTTTTGTTATCATTCTTAAAAGTATGTGTTTTATGTCACTTTGGTTTTCCAAGTTATATTTTTTTGTCAATTTTGTCTCGAAACTTTCATATTTGAGTTAAATTGGTCTGGTTTCAAATGTGCCATCTAAATTGCATATATAGCTCCTAAAATATTTGTTTTGTGTCACTTTGATCTTCAAAATTTTAATTTTATCAATTGCTTCCCTAAACATTAAGTGTGATCACCACCTTGTTGATCACCTATTCCATTCCAGTATGCTTTTTCATGGGTTTGCGATTGATATATAGGCTCATAAGGCTAGGTTGGATTGACTTTTTAGTTTGGTTAATTAAATGAGTCAGACTTAGGGATGCTACTTGCATTAATATATAAGGCTGCCTTATACACGGCTGTCCCATAAAGACGGTAGTTTATGGACAACCAATTACTGATTGCCACATTAGCTTTCAGTATCTCAAGAAGAGAAAATTTGATAGACAAACATACCCTCGCTTACACTGGATCATCTCCCTACCTTTCTCTTTGCCTTATCCATCACCATCTACCTACATCCCCTCTCTCCGCCTTAGCTCTACCCCAACTACTATCACCGCCAGAGATCCAACACCACCATGACAAATCCTTCATCAATACCAAATCTAAACCCACACCAATACCCCAAACCCGCCATTACTTCCACCAACAGACTACATTGTTGGATCGCAAACTCAAACCCAAACCCAAACATACACTCACTGATCATTCATCACTGTATCTATTATTGATTTATATTCTTCCTCAAATTGATAAATCATTCATCACTAGTAATCCCAAGCCTAAACCCAAACCCACCATTACCAGTATCAAACTCACCATTGTTGAATTCGCTAGAGAGAGCGAGAGACGGGATAAATGAGAAGGTATAGAGGTGAGGTGAGGTAAACGAAAAATTATTGGTTAGTTGGGGGCACTGCCATACTCTAGGTGAATCACAAACTCACATACCCCTTATATTTTTTAATAACCTAACATAAAATCGTAAAATTGATCTCTTCCACTAATCACAATATATGTAGAAAGCTATTATAATTGACGTGCAACATTATGATTGGCTACCCATAAACTGCTTAGTTTACGCTACAACAAAAAAGGTCTATGGTAACAAAAACGCGTGACGAAAAAATATTTCGTCTCCAAATATACATGTTTTAGTGATGAAAATAAGATTTCGCCTCCAATTGTACTATTTTTAGAGACGAAAACCAAATTTCGTCACCAAATGCTTAAAATCAAATAAAACAATAGGTGACAAAAATTTTATTCGTCTCTAAATTTTATTTTTCGTCACGAAACAATTTCCCGCCCTTGGAAAATTTGGTGGAAGATTTGGCGCCATTTTGGAGACAAAATTTGTCGTCACCATTGTAAAAAAATTTAGAGAGGAAATAATTTCGTCTCCAAATGTATTATTTTTAGAGAGGAAAACCAAATTTCGTCACCAAATGCTTAAAATCAATAAAAAAAAATACAAGAAACCTAGGTTATTGTGACAAAATTTGGTGACGAAATTTTTTTGTCTTAAAATTTAACCCAAAGATGATGAAATATTAATTTTGTCGTTTGTTTTAATTTTTCTCAAAAGTATAGGAGACGAAAACGAAATTTTGTCTGCAAAAATGAGGCGCCAATTTCATTTGCATTGGCGTGAATTATTTTAGCTCATTGGAGACGAACATTTTTGTCACAAAATATAATTTTTTTTGTGCCGAACGTAATTCGTCGCCAATAAATTCCATACCTATTAAACGATGTCGTTGCATATTTCCATTCATTAGGCGACAAATATATTTTTGTCTGGAAAGGATAAGTTATGGAAGACGAAAATATTTCGTCACCAATAAACACTCCATCATGCAGACAATGTCATTTCATTTTTTTGTTAAATAGGCGACAAATATATTTTTGTCTCGGAAGAATAATTTGTGGGAGACGAAAATATTTCGTCACTAATAAATTCTAATTGATTGTGTGACGAATATATTTTTCGTCTCGTAAGGTTAAGTTGTGGAAGACAAAAAGATTTCATCACCAATAATAAATTCTTTGTTCTAGTATTTAAGGATACAAAAATATTTTATCACTAATTATTTCTCTTTATTAAATTGCCGTGGTTTTGTGTTTCAATGCATTGAAACTGTGACCCCAAAAGATACACTCTGACGCTGATCACTCATTTTCATGTACACGAACCTTGAAGTCGTGACCCAAGAAGACACTTTCTACAAACCCTCATTTCTCTCTCGCACTTGAGTCTACTCCTCTCTCACAAGTATTGAAGTGGTGACTCAAGAAGACACTCTGTAAACCATTTCTTCTATTTCGCGCTAAAGCCCCTCTCTTCTGTCTCATACTTAAGCCCTTCGTGCATGCCAGCATTGCAACTATTATCCAAGAAGGCACCCTATGCAAACCCACTATTCTTTCTCACAGTGAAGGCCCCTCTTGTACGCAAGCAGTTTTTCTCATTGTCTGAACCAACTCTACCATTTCCGTCTAGAACACCCATTTCAGAAAAATTGAAGGTCAAAACCTCGGTCCCAAAAAAATAAAAAATAAAAAAATAAAATAATTAATGTAGCTATTATTTTTTTTTTGTGAGAAAAAAGACAGAGAAGCAAATAATAAAAAATTTGTAATTTTTAAAATTAATAGAAAACATTACCTTGTTTAGTATGAAGTTTTCAATAATTAATTTTTAAAATTTGGTGATAAAATTTATTTTTGTTTTAGAACGTAACCCAAACATGACCAAATATTACTTTTGTCGTTTCTTTTAATTCTTCTCAAAACTATAGGAGACGAAAGAATAAATTCGTCAGAAAAAAAAAAGAGGCGCCAATTTTTTTTCTTGTTGGCGCCAATTATTTTAGCTCATTGGAGACGAACATTTTTGTCACAAAATTTAAAGTTTTTTGCGACAAAAGGAATTCGTCACCAATAAATTTCAAACTTATAAGACGATGTCGTTTCATTTTCTTATTTATTTGGTGACAAATATATTTTTTTGTCTGGGAAGGATAAGTTATGGGAGACGAAAATATTTCGTCACCAATAAACTCTTCATGCTCGTTTTATCTTTCTGTTAATTAGGCGACAAATATATTTTTGTCTTGGAAGGATATGTTTTGGGAGACGAAAATATTTCGTCACTAATAAATTCTCCATGTGTCGTATTGCATTTTGATTGATTGCGCGACGAATATATTTTCGTCTCACAAGGCTAAGTTGAAGAAGACGAAAATATTTCATCACCAATAAATTCTCCATCCCCACACAACATTGTTTTTGTATTTTTGTTGATTAGGCAACGGACATATGAGTTTGAGACGAAAATATTGTATCACTAATTATTTCTCTTTATTAAAATGTCGTCAGAAACTAAGAGGCACTCTCACCTTAATCACTTACTTTCACACACACACACACAAATACTAAAATCGTGACCCGAAAAGACACCCTCTACAAACCCTCATTTTTCTCTCGCACTTGAGTCTCCTCTCTCACAAGTATTGAAGCTGTGACTCGAGAAAACAATCTGTATAAACCATCTCTTCTATTTCGCACTGAAACTCCTCTATTCTCTCTCACATTTAAGCCGTTTGTGCATGCAAACATTATTATCCAAGAAGACATTTTGTGCAAAGCTACTATTCTTTTCACAGTAAACCCCTCTCCACAAAAACAAAAAAAATAATAGTAATAATTAAACAAGGAAACAAAATATAAAAAATCTAAGCTATTATGACAAAATTTGGTGATGTTTTTTTTTTTCTTTTTTTTTTGTATTAAAATTTAACCCAAAGATGACAAAATATTAATTTTGTCATTTGTTTTAATTTTTCTCAAACGTATAGGAGACGGAAAAAAAATTTGTCTCCAAAATTCAGGCGAGAATTATTTTAGCTCATTGAAGACGAACATTTTTTGTCACAATATATATATATATATTTTTGCGACGAACGTAATTCGTCACCAATAAATTCCCTACCTATTAAACGATGTCGTTGCATATTTTCATTTATTAGGCGACAAATATATTTTTGTCTAGGAATAATAAGTTATGGAAGACGAAAATATTTCGTCACCAATAAACACTCCATCATGCAAAAACGATGCCGTTTCATCTTTCTATCAAATTGGCAACAAATATATTTTTGTCTCAGAAGAATAAGTCGTGAGAGACGAAAATATTTCGTCACTAATAAATTCTGATTGATTGCACGACGAATATATTTTTCGTCTCATAAGGTTATGTTGTGGAAGACAAAAATATTTCGTCACCAATAATAAATTCCCCGTTCTTGTATTTAAGGAGACAAAAATATTTTATCACTAATTATTTCTCTTTATTAATATGTTATGGTTTTGTGTTTCGGAGCACTAAAACCGTGACCCCAAGAGACACTCTGACACTTATCTATCTATCTATCTATCTATATCTATATCTATCTATACTATATATTAAGCAAAAGGGAGTTATTGGAAGAGATGTTTCATTCGACTATTTACTCAAGCTTAGATTATTTGTAGACTGTATTTGAATTATAAATTTTGATAATTTTTTTAAAAAAAACATAAATAAAACATAATATGTTTTATTTATATTTCATTTTTCTTTTTTTCTCTTAAAATAAAATAAATTTTCACTTGTCTGATTATGCTTTATGACTTTGATTCTTCCACCTGCTTTATGACTTTTATTACTTTTGTACTAACATTTTTGAATAGCTAAATGCAAATTTTTTTTAAATCAAAAAGTTAACTTTTTAAATATAATCAAATGAAATTTTAATATATATATATATATATATATATATATGTGTGTGTGTGTGTGTGTGTGTGTTTGACACAAATATATTTGTTTTGAATGGAGTTTTTTTAATGGTTATTTATTAATTTTTTGACAATTTCTACAAGCTTACAATTTCAACTAAATTTTGGTTAAAACAGGTAATTATAAATAATTTTTTGTTTGGTATGTGTGTTGAAACAAGTTTTTTTTTTACAATTTTAATTTTTTTAGCGTGTATATCTGATGTTTCAGAAAAAGAGAAACTGATTTTTATTATAGAAATAGGGAGGACATCCCCGATTACAGAGACTCTAAAAACAAAAACAAAAAAAAACACAAAAAAAAAAAAAAAAACACACACACACACACACAACAAAACAAATAAACAAATAAACCCAGAAAATACAGAGACTCCAAAAACAAGAAAAAAAAAAGAAGAGAGAGAAACAACAAGCCCAGGAAAAAAAATACAAAGTCCAGAAAAAGAAAAAAAACAAAAACAAAAAGAGAGGGATCTTTTTCTTCTTTCTTCTCCGGTGACGGCCACTCGCCGACTTCACTTACTCGGCTCTTTCGTTGCCGAGCTTTTTCTCTTTTTGTCGTCAACCTTCGAAGGCCTTGCTCCAGTACTTCCGCCAAAAACTACCACAGTGCTTCCGCTGAGAGAGTCGGCTCCCCGCCGACCATCAAAGTCGAGGTACGAAGGTGCCCTAAATCAGGCCATGGAGGTGGTTTGCCATTTTAGCTCCTTGTTTTCAGCCTTCAATGCACAAATCTCTGCTCGCGCATCTTTGTACATGCACTGGAGTAGAGAGAGTTGGGCATTGACCTAGTGTACCTCACACGTGTTGTTTTGCAGATGGTGAGACAAATTAGCGACCGCTGCCACTGCCTCCATGCAGGACCTCAACGTGTAGTGGTTGGCCTCGATATCATTTTGAGCAGCCATCACTTGCTCAACTATTAGTGTAGAAAGAGTAGGATGCGTAAGAGCAGGGGCACCTGGCCAAGAGGAGCTCGATGGATCATTAAGATCCGAAAAGAGAGAGAGAGGGTGAGACGAAGCCATGTATAGGAAGAGAGAGGAAATAAGGGAGCCACAGAGAAATGACAGAAAATAGAAGAGGAAAAGAAGAAGGGGGAGGAAGATGGAAGAGTGATGGAGAAGAAGCAGAAGAAGAGAGTGGTTAAGAAGAAGAGAAAAGAGTGATGAAGAAGAAGAAGACAAGAGAGAAAGACAAAGAGGGAGAGAACCGAGGCGAGCGTCGTTCGAGGCCTGCTTTTGTCGGCCAATGACGCAAAAGCAGGCTGCGTGTCAGGCGTGGATGTCAAAAAGAAGAGAGAAATGCAGGAGAATTGTGTATGCATATATGTATATATATTGTATAGCTATGTAATATATATATATATATATATATATTTGTTTGAACATTTAGGTCACAAGAGTGGCTTGGGTTCAGTGGTTTGGCCCAATGGGTGGAGGATTCGGAGAGCCTAAGCCCAAGGTCAGGGGTTTCGAACCCTACAATAAATGTTTCTTTTGGTTTGTTTTGGTTTTATATATATACATATATGTCTTGTATAGTATATATATATATATATATATTTGTTTGTATATATATGTCTTTTATACATCTATTTTTTATTTTTGTACCAAATTAATTGTATTATATGTTTGGATGATAATCATGTAATGTGTCGAGTCGAGTTCCTATCCACTACCCTAGGGGCAACACTAGGGACAAATTTAGACCCAATTAGCCTAGTCCCTACATCATCATAGCAGAGAACAGACTAGTTTTGGCAGCCTTTCTCTTCCGCTTAGTCTCTCTGTTTTGTCTCTCAAGGAAGAAGAAGATGAAAGAGGAGAAGATGAAGGAGATTGAAGAGAATAAGGAAGAAGCAGAAGGAGAAGTGAGTGAATAAGTAGAAGAGGGAAGATACTGATTTAGAAGAAGGCAGAAGAGAAAGACAAAGAGAGGGAGAGAGCCGAGGCGAGCGTCGTTCGAGGCGGCCTACTTTTGTCGGCCAGTGACCCAAAAGCAGGCCGCGTGTTAGGCGTGGATGTCGAAAAAAAAGGAGAGACGCGAGAATATATTTGTACGCATATATGTATATATATTGTATAGCTATGTAATATATAATATATATATATATATATATATTTGTGTGTACATTTGTTTTAGATGTGTTTTATATAAATTGATAAATATTTGATATAAAAAAAATAATAATAATCAAACAAAAACAAAATAAAAGATAATAAAAACAAAAAAAATAATAAATAAACAAAAATAAAATAAAAATAAAATAAAAAACAATACAAAAAAATAATATAGTATGACCGACCGGGGAGATTTTTGGAGGGAAGAGATACAAAAAAAAAAAAAAACAAAAAAATTTCGAGTTCTTCGTCTCTCTTTTCTTCTCTAAAACAGACACACCAATATCAAATATCCACCGTCCATTCCTCACCACGTCACCGATCCGTGCCGTCTCAATCTGACGGCCACCAATCAATCCCAAGAGCGAATTTCACAAATCGTCAAAACCCCAAGGCAAACCCAAACGCGCAATCACATGTAGAGAGAGAAACCCTAGAGAGAGAGAGAGAGAGAGAGAGAGAGAGAGAAAAACAGAGCATCCTTCAGGTTTCTTCTCTTCTAGCGGAATCCGAAAATTAGGGTTTTAACGGGATAGATACAGAATTTATCAACATCTCAATCTGTGTTTGGGGTTGGGATTAGGGTTTGGCTTATCATTTCTTTTTTCTAATGTGCTATTAGGCCTTCTATTGCAAGGTCTTAATACGTTCCTGTTTGTTAATATAGTGCGCTCTCTCTCTCTCTCTCTCTCTCTCTCTCTCTCTAATATAGTCGTCTTCCTCCTCCATCCCGCTTCGAGAAATTCCAGAACCTTTATTGCAAGGTCTTAATACGTTCCTGTTTGTTAATATAGTGCTCTCTCTCTCTCTCTCTCTCTAATATAGTCGTCTTCCTCCTCTATCCCGCTTCGAGAAATTCCAGAACCTTCAACATCTCTCCCTCGCAAACATCGGTCTATAGTCGCTCGACCATTTTCCTCGCTTCGGTTGGAATGTGTTGTTTTTTAATCAATTGTGATTCAGGTTTCATTTATAAAGTTATTATTACTGTTTTTATGATGATATAATGTTGAACTGTCCTTTTTCTAGTGTAGATTTCTGCATGGTGTTGACACCTTACCACATCTTAATATTGATGCTCTAGATTTAATAAAAGAAAATGAATAGGATGTGGAGAGTATTGTCAAACATAAATGTAGCAGATTCTAGAGATGTTGGCCCAAATAATTGGAGTATTGATAAGAACTAAGAATCCTATTAGAAGTCTACTACCGGTTAGCTATTTTGGCTGTATTGTCGTTAATATTGTGTTTAACAAACTAGTTCCATCATATTAGGGATCCTTTATGGATATTGGCCCTGTTTGGTAGAGTTGTGAGAAACTGCTTATAGCTTATGCCCAAACAGCTTATAGCTTATAACTTTCAGCTTAAGCTGATTTCCAGCTTATTTTTAAAGCATCTCCTGCCCCACTCAAAGAATAAGCTGATTTCTGATTTCCAAAAAGCTATAAGCTATAAGCTATAAGCTAAACCAAACACATCAAAATAACTTAAATTAAGCTGAAAACTGGAATAAGCTGATTATAAACTGTGCCAAACAGGCCCATTGAGGCCATGTTTTTATGGAGCATTCAATCAGCTTCCAGCATATTTATAAGTAAACCTGAGTCACTAAGATGCTATATAATAGATGAAAGTACCTTTTTTGACTGCATGGAGATAATTAAATGTCAGGTGGTCTCACTTAGTAGTAGTTACTTGTACATGTAAAAAAATATTCCTGCTTATGCTTATATATGTTGCAGAATGAATGCATCAGTCTAGACTATTATGCCAGGAATGATTTACTAATAAATTTTGGTTGTAAAGGGCAGTTGGCCCTGGTAAGGCTTGCTGGTAGCATCCCTAATGTTGCTGGTTAGAGTAACAAATACACCCTCTCTGGAAATTAATTGTGAATTAGCCTTAAAATTATTTTTTTGTGAATTAGTCTTAAAATTAATTTTTTGTAAATTAACCTTAAAATTAATTTTTTGTTCTCATAATCTTGAAAAAAGTCTATTAGAGGGATAAATTGTATAATTGATCTAATTATAAATTGATGAGTTACTAATGTTTTTAATCTTTTGTATAATTGATTAATTACTAAAATTTTTAATTTATTTTTTTGCAGATTGGATTGGGGTGGCATTTTTGACGTGCAACAATGATATAATTTGCTTAAATGTTCATTTTTGTTTGATAAGGTTACACATACTTTGTGGAGTTGCACTAGTTATTGTTGGATGTTTAGTGGAATTGAACAAGTTATAATTTTTGGATATTTCGTGGATATTTCATTATTTTATTGTATTGGGATGAAATTATTTGTAATGATGAATGAATATTTTCATTTTGTTAATTCGTAAATGTGTTGATAACAGGTTAGGTTAAGTTGTGATGAAATTGTTATATTCAACAGGTTTTAATATGAACAGGGTTATATTTGTTGAACTAGAATCTAGATTTTGATAAAATAGGTATATAATGTGGAAAAAAATATTATGGAATTATTGACAAAATTTTCCATTCTTAAAGAAGGTTTTTTTCTCTTATTTGGCTTAGGTGGATGATTAATTTTGTCATGAATTCTTTATTTCATCGCTAAATGAATTTGTCATGACAAAAAATATTGTCACATTTTATCATTATTACCCTCAATGTGTGACGAATTTTTTGACATTATTTCATCATTTTTAATGATGAATTTGTTTTTGTCTCTATTGGTAGCTTCTTTGACAAAAAATTTTCATTTTCGTTTATATTAAACGTGACAATTATTTCGTCTCTATTTCTTATATTTATGACAAAATATTTTTGTCTCTTATTTTTTCCTTTATTGACAAAATATTTTGTCGCTAATTACTTACAAGTATGTTTCCAACTGAGTGTATTGGAGACAAAAAAAATCGTCACAAATTTATCATTTTTAATGATGAATTTGTTTTTGTCTTTATTGATAGTTTTTTTGACAAAAAATTTTCGTCTTCGTTTATATTAAACGTGACAAAATTATTTCGTCTCTATTTCTTATATTTATGACAAAATACTTTTGTCTCTAATTTCTTTCTTTAATGACAAAATATTTTATCGCTAATTACTTACAAGTATGCTCCCAACAGAGTGTATTGGAGACAAAAAAATTCGTCACAAATTTATTATTTTTAATGATGAATTTGTTTTTGTCTCTATCGGTAGTTTCTTTGACAAAAATTTTTCGTCTTCATTTATATTAAACGTGACAAAATTATTTCGTCTCTGTTTCTTATATTTATGACAAAATATTTTGTCGCTAATTACTTACAAGTATGTTCTCAACAGAGCGTATTGGAGACAAAAAAATTCGTCACAAATTTATCATTTTCAATGACGAAATTGTTTTTTCGTCTCTAAGACCCTTTAGCGACGAGGCTTTGGCGACAAAACGGGTGACGAAAAATTTTCGTCATAATTAGTTTGGGTGACGAAATATATACATTTTGGGACAAATTTATTTCGTCTTTAAATCCCAAATTTGTTATAACGGAACAGTCGTAAATAAGTTATTCTCTTAATATATACAGGAAAGTTTTATAATACACCTACTCTTTGGGAGTGTTTATCATATGTCCCAATTATGATATTTGTGATTTTTGGTTATGACATTGTGGTTTTATTTATAACTTGGTTATGACTCGGTTTTGACTAATTGTGATGTTAGTTATGACACATTGTAATATTGATTATGGCATGTTAACTCGGTTATGCTTGTATTTAATAGTTGTGGTTAGGGAGCAAAATACAATCAAGTATATACTTTGAGAATCATATATGTTTTTCATTTTTAATTTTGTCAAGGTTTTATGCGAAATTTTGAAAATATTCTAGCTCCAATTAATTAATGTGGACAGTGTGAACTGTGGGATCATTTAAAATCACATTTGACACTGTAGGCACCAAATTGACAAATCTAAAAAACTAAAGGATAGAAGACAATTTTATTCCCTAGAGTACGCATTGTTTTTTTTTAAAAAAATTTATATTTTAGTATCTTAAGTTTTAATTTTATCATTTTGATCTTTAAAGTTGTCAATTTAATTCAATTTGGTCTTAGGTCTAATGCTACATTGATAACAAAAATATGGATAAAAGACAATTTTGATCCATAATGTACGTATTTATTGTCATTTTAGTCCCTCAAATTTTAAATTTTGTTATTTTAGTCCTCAAAATTATCAATTTAAGTCAATTTGATATCCCAAATTGACAACGTTGAAGACTAAAATGATAAAATTTAAAATTTTAGAGACTAAAATGACAAGAAACTCATACTTTAGGAACCAAAATAATCTTTTATCGAAGGATAAAATATTTTTCCCATTATTAATGTAAACAGATGTTAGAGATGTAACTAAATTAATCAAATTGACAATTTTGAGAATCAGAATGACAAAATTAAAAGTTAAAGGACAAAAACCGCGTACTTTAACAACTAAAATTGCCTTTTATCCAAAATAAAAACTAAAGATGTGTAGTTTGAGAAGCATTTGTTAGTTGTTTAACTTTATATTTCACTGTGAATCAAGTTAGTGAGTGTAGCTTTTATATATACTTGCAAGCCTAATAAGTAAAAGCAGACAAGAAGATAAGCAATTCTGACAAACCAAAGAAGAAGTAGTCTTTTGAGCCTTGAATCCAGGAATGGATTCTTGGTGCTTGTGAACTTTGAACTGGGTTCTCCGTGTCCTCAGTAGCATTCGGTAAACTTTCGAAGGCAAAAGGATCCTTTTGAAGCGGAACAACTGAAAAATATATGATTCCACGTGTGAACACCTCTTTCTATGTAGAAATTTAGGGTAGATTACACTGTTGGTTATTCTAATTTGACTGAAATATTACGTTGCTCTTCGTAATTTCAATTTGAACTTTATATTTTCCATTTTGTTGCAATATAGTTCCTCTGTCACTTACTGTTACAATTTTGAATGGAAAAAGAGTACATGCAAAATTAGAGAGACCAAACTGAAATTCAAAAGAAACTACAAAGGTCACTGGTGTAATGAATAAATTATTCCAGTGGTTCCTATAATTTCTTTTAAATTTTACTTTGACCCTCTAGTTTGGCATGTGGCCTTTTTCTGTTCAAAATATCAACAACACATGATACATAGGCGACATTACAATAAAACTAAATATATGATATTCAAATTATTCAAATTAAAACTATAAAGGTTAGAGTGACACTTCCGTTAAATTACATGGACTAATAATATAATTTATTCTAAAATTTATATGTTTTTACAAAATAAATAGATACGCCATTTCACTAAATTAAGAGTAATATAATTGTGGGTAATTTAGCATGGGATTGTACCACAATCTAAGGGCTATTTGTACTATTTTTTTCCCTTTGATTTTTCCTTTTTTTGTTACCAAATAAAAAAAATTCTCCGGTGGATGGTTTGTTGACACAGCTCTTTCCCTAAAGAAGAACGGACACTTCTATGGACTTGAGGCATTTCATGTTGGACACCTACATTTTGTGGATACTCATAAAATCGTGCCATACACTTTTTCAATTAAATTTTTGAATTCATAATATTGGACAATTTTTAACACCTTGTGGACACTTTGAAATCATATCTTGAACCCTCCGAACACAACCTACTCGATGAATGTCTTCATAGTAATAATATTTTGTATTCTTTGAAATGTAAGAGAAATTTTGCCAAAATCTCTCCATTGGGTCCTTGTTTGGTGAAAAGGATAGTCAAATTTATTTTGTTTCATAAATTCCTTAAGGAGAAGGTACATAGTTGAATAAGTAAAAAGTAAAATATCCTCCTTTTTTTGTTAGACAACATTGTCAGAATAACATGTTATAGTAAGACAGAGTAATATGTTACTATTTACATTAATCTCGACGATAATTTTTTTTTTAAGAATTTCATATTGAAGATGGATCTTATTTGATAGATCTTGATGAGAGGATTCTAAAAATACTAATTTTATTAAAAAATCAACATCTAAATCAAAAGTTATATTATTTTAAAGTTTAATATTTTGGTAATAGCATTATGTGTTGGACTTTTCAAGAAATTTTTTTTAAACTTATCATTAATGCATTAAAATTTTATTATGAGAGAGTTTTGATAAAATCTCCTAAAATATAACTTATACACTATAAATATATTTTGAAATATTTATAAGATGAATACATTATGTATATTTTAATATTCTATAATTATTTTACATTCTTTAAATCTACTGCAGACCTTATCCATCATGCTATTGTTAAAATTTGACATGATAAGTACAAAACATGCTCTCAATCGTGCCAAATTTGGAATGATAGAAGGAGTTTGTCAAATTTTAACATGATGGATGATTATTAACATTATAAAATTTATCATATTGCCACCAAAAGTACCACGTCATATAACCAAAGGGTGTTTTTCCAACAGTAACCAGAGTCCTTACAAATACATTTGGTGGAGCTTGTAAACCTTCCAAGACAATATCATGTGGCTCAACGGTCCAAATATTCACCATATGATGCACCGATTGACCACGTGGCAGCCAACACTCCAAAGCGATCATGTTATTGATGGATATTAGCATCTAGCGATAGGCCCCACAGCTAGGAGTGTAAAAATGGCCCGTAGCCCATGGGCGGCCCGAAGTCGGCCTGCGGCCCGGGATGAGCCCAGCCCGTTTAGGCCCGTTTGAGCCTGGGCCCGAGCCCCTGGGCCTGGGCCATCATTTTGAAGCTCAACTCGCCCCATGGGCCAGGCCTGGCCCACCGGCCCGCTTAAGGCCCACTCAAGGCCCGACGTCTTTTTTTAGTGAAAAATAAAAAAATTTGGTAGAAAAAATTAAAAAAACAAAAAAAAAAAAAAGGTTAGGCCCGCCCAAGCCCGACCAAAGCCCAAGGCCAGACCCAGGCCCATCGGGCTGGCCCGCCAAGGCCGGAATACCCCTAGGCCTAAGGTTGGGCTTGGGCTTAATTTTTTAGTCTGTGGGCCAGGCCGGCCCGGCCCGGCCTGAATTTTGGCGGTAGCCCGTGAGGCCCGACATGGGTCAGGCCGAACCAGATTTACACCCCTACCCACAGCCTAGCCACATTAGCAATTGTATGATGCATAAATGTCAGATCACTTGAATGTTAGTTGGACCAACACTTGCACCCTTCAGTCTATCACTTCTATTAATAATATAATTTATCTTAAAATTTATATGGTTTATCAAAATAAACAGATATGTCATTTTACTATCATTGTGGGTAATTTATTAGCATGGGATTATACCACAATCTAAAGGCTATTTGTACATTTTCTTTTTCCTTTGAATTTTTCTCTTTTTGTTACCAAAAAAGAAAAAAGGAAAAAATCTCCAGTGGATGGTTTGTTGACATAGCTATTTCCCTCAAGAAGAACGGACACTACTATGGATTTGAGGCATTCTATGTTGGACACTTACATTTTGTGAATACTTCTAAAATTGTGCCACACTTTTTTTTAATTAAAATTTTGAATTCATAATATCGAACAATTTTTAACACCTTGTGGACACTTCAAAAACATATCTTGAATCCTCTGAATATAACCTATTCGACGAATGTCCTCATAGTAACAATATTTTGTATTCCTTGGAATGTAACTTATACACTCTAAACATGTTTTGAAATATTTATAAGATGAATACATTATGTACATTTTAATATTCTATAATTACTTTACATTCTTTAAATCAACTGCAAAACGTTATCTGTGGAGACATATTTTTTGGGTTGTCCATGTGGCCGAGGTTGTTGGCCAAGGTGCCATGTGGATGAACCGAGATGCTGAGATATGGTGCTACATATCGAAATTCGAGATATTCGGATAGAGAACAATAGTCTTAGATGGTTTGAGGCTCTCTGTTTAGATAGAGATGAGACTCTTAAAAGAGGTCATTCTAATCTGGGTTAGAAGAGTCCAAAATAGATGTTATCCTAAGGGATAGAGTCCTACGAAGTGGTGTTTCTAGAGGACGAGGGCACTGCTGACTATAAAAGTAAGGTACCCCCGTGGGTCTAAGGTATGCTTTAGCTTGTGCATTGTTTATTTATTCTAATATGTTTGAGAGATAAGTTGACTGACTTGATCGTTAGAGTGCTCCTAGGTGGACGAGCCATCGTAATGTTTATTGTCTTATTATGTGCAACTTCCATTCTTTCGTGTGCTCTATGGCTAAGTTCTTTAGATCTTAGCTAGAAGATCTAGTTTGGTTGTGAGGTCAAAAATTAACACCTACAATTTGGTGCCGTCTGTGGGAACTTAGCAAGTGTAGATGACCAACATTGGATAAGGAGATCGAGCCAGAGACGATGTGCATAGTGAGGAAGATGAGCATGTCAGTCTTGATGGTGGAGCAGATGAAGAAGATTGCGAAGAACTACATGAGGCGAACCCAGAAGCGCATAATGCCGCCAAGGGCCGCAAAGGCCCGAGGAGGAACAACAAGGGCAGGCAGGATCAGGCCTTAGAAGAGTACTACAATGAAAGTGATTTCCAGGTTTGGAAGGACCAGTGCATATAAAAGGATAACGAGGTGAAAGATTTGGCACCCAAATTGACGGATTTACAGACGATGGTGAACTTTATGATGTCAAACAAGGTAATACATCTAGCATTGCCGTTGCCGGCAGCACCGCCAATTGCTACAGACGCCGGTGCCTAGTCGGTAGGACAGACAGTGGTGCAAAATAATGGGAGGAGGAGTGTGAACTCACCACGATGATCTCAATATGTCGGGAGAGATGAGCCTCAAAGAGTGGGAGTATCCTAAATCAAAGGATCACGCCAGGTGAACAGGCAGGATCACCATATGGAAAAGATGTTGGATCTTTATAGGTTCAAGAGGAGGATCCAAGTACAAGGAGTAGTGCACTGAAGAGATTGAAATCGGTGAGTAGTAGGGCAACAAGGTGATCGAAAGAAGACTTGTGCTACAATCTTCAGAGAAAGAGGAATACCGCCGAGGGGACATCTACCGCACAACCGAAAGTCATAGTTTTCAATGGAGTTAGATGCTTTTAAAGCACCGAAGAGGTTTACAATGCTGCTGTTCCAAGTATATGATGGCAAGTCTGATTCTAATTTTCATATCGACTTGTATTTAAATGCAATGTCTTTGTGGAGCAGGGACGACCCATTGTTGTGTAAGATGTTCCCATCGACGTTAGAAGAAATAGCGTTAGACTGGTTCCTAAAGTTGCCTACGGGGCCAGTCAAAAACTAGGAAGGCTTGGCCCAGACGTTCATGGCTTGATTTGTGAGCAATAACATATAGCCACTAAGGGCGTGTTTGATTCGTGGGATTGGGAGGGGGGGACTATCCACTATTTGGACTTGAGTCCAAATAGTGCTCCTTATCCGCTGTTTGATTTTTTTTTAGTCCGCCGGACTCCATGTCTCCTATATGGGAGACTATTGTGTCCTTGGGGGGGGGGGGGGGTGGGACAGAATGTGGGGGACTAATCACTGTTTGGATTAGATGATGAAATGACCATTTTGACCCTCTACTATTTAATTATGTATTATATTTAATAAAATTCAATAAAATTTAAATGTCTTAATTTAAAAATAAAATAATTTTATTTAACTTTTTATTGATGTTTTATTTATTCAATTTTTTAAAATAATTTTTTATGGATATTTTATTGATGTTTTATTTTAAAATTTTGTTTATGTTTTATTTAATTTCATTATTTAAATTTAATAGATGTTTTATTTAATTTCATTTTTTGATTATTATTATTTTTAAAAACAAAGTTATTTAAAATTTTAATTAAAAAAATAATATATATTTTATTGATATTTTATTTATTTATTTATTTATTTTAAAAAATAAATTTATTTAATTGTGTAAAAAATAAAATAAAATAAATTTTATTTAATCTAGCTAAAAATAATTAAAATATTAAAGATATGTTTAATATTGCTATTACTTAGTAAACAATTGAAAAAGGGTAAAATAGTCATTTGTTAATTTATCCTATCCAGTCTGTCCAACCAAACGTTAGATTCACTAAAAATAGTCCTTTCCAGACATCTAATCCCATGAAAAAACAAACACAGGATACATATCAAATCCAACCAAATAGTCCTGGGGATCCATAGTCCTAGGACTCAAGTCCGATGGATTCTAATCCCCCATTTTCTAGTCCGTCCAATCAAACACACCCTAAGGGTGGATTCACTACTGTCTTTGAAGATAGATGATGACGAAAGTCTTGGGGCCTACGCCAAGAGATATTACGAGATTTACAACCGAATTCTGGGATTTAACGAGGAGTTAACCGTCGTTTCTTTCAAAAATGGCTTGGAAGAAGATTGCCTACTTTGATAATCCTTGACGAAGGCCCTCTTGAAAATCATGGAGTCATATGGTGAGAATTGAGAAATATGCCAGAGTAGAGAAGGATAAGAGATCAAAGCGAGGAAGTACAACTAAGAAAGAGAGGAGGAACAACTCGCCTAAGCGAAACCAGAATGGAGCTGACAATGACAATAGGGAGCCGAGATTGAAGGTGATGTAGGTTGTTAGCACCGTCTTTAAGATCCCGATTTATAGGATCTTGGAGAGGATCAAGAACCAACCATATTACAGACCACCGTAAAGGGTCCTAAGGGAATCAATGGGGAGGTTACACACCAGGTCATATGCATATCATGACGAGACGGGGCATATGACCCAGGGATGTCGGGCTTTGAAGTAGCACTTGGAATACCTTGTTAGATAGGGGCATCTGACAGATTTGATCGATGAAAAGAAAACAAGAGAAAAACAAGCCAAGTTGGCTCAAGCACCAGCAAGAGTACCACCCACAACATCTCGGGTTGAAGAACCTCAAGTTATTAACGTAATCCACTCAAAGGTGAGCACAAACAAGATCAGGGGAGAGACTCGGAGGGTGAAACACTTACAGCACATGTTTTAGGTTCAATAGAAGAAACCCCGAACTAAGTGATGTCAGGGACCAATGATTTATTTTACAGATGAGGACTTGGAAATCGTTCAGTATTCGCATAATGATTCTTTGGTGATTACCCTCAGGATTAAAGGGCGTCAAGTAAGGAGGACATTGATTGGCCAAGGCAAGAATCTTGAACTAGCAGGTTGTGACCTCTTCTAGTAGCATGATCTCGCTTGAGATTGTACTTGGATGAGACATAACATGTTGGTTCTTGATTCATGATGAGTGGACACTTGAGTCCTTGTTCTATGACGCCGATGAGTCCTGATCTCGGTTGGAGAGATATCTTTCGTCATGTCGTTTAGCTGTCATATTGGGAGGTTAGACGATGTAGGTTCCATCACCTTAGGTTGCCGAGGTAACAGAACCTAGGGGGTAGTTGTAGAGACATATTTTTAGGGTTGTCCACGTTGTCGAGGTTATTGGCCGAGGTGTCATATGGATGAATCGAGATACTGAGATATGGTGCTACCATATCGGAATCCGAGATATTCAAATAGAGGACAAGAGTCCTAGATGGTTTGAGGATCTCTGTTTGGATAGAGATAAGACTCGTAAAAGAGCTTATTCTAATTTGGATTAGAGGAGTCCGAGATAGATGCTATCCTAAGGGATAGAGTCTTATGAAGTGGTACTTCTATAGGACGAGGGCACCGCTGACTATAAAAGTATGGCACCTCCGTAGGTCTAAGGTATGCTTTTTCTTGTGCATTGTTTACTTGTTCTGATATCTTTGAGAGATAAGTTGGCTAACTTGATCGTCAGAGTACCCCGGGTAAACAAGTCTCCGTGGTGTTTATTTTCTTCTTGTGTGTAGGTGTTGGGCTTTTCTATTCTTCTGTGTACTCTATGGCTAAGTTCCTTGGATTTTGATTAGGAGATCTAATTTGGTTGTGAGGTCAAAAATTAACATTCACATTATCCATCAAGCTATTGTTAAAATTTGGCATGGTAAGTACAAAAAATCTCCAGTAGTGCTATCAATTGTGTCAAATTTGGAATGATAGAAGGAGTTTGCCAAATTTTAGCTTGATGAATGACTATTAACATTATAAAATTTATCATATTGCCCTAAAAAATGCCATGTCATATAACCAAAGGGTGTTTTTCCAACAGTAACAAGAGTCCTTCCAAAGACATTCGTGGAGCTTGTAAACCTTCCAAGACAATATTACGTGGTCCAACGGTCCAAATATTCACCATGAGAAGCACCGATTGACCACGTAGCAACCAATACTCCAAAATGATCATGCTATGGATATTAGCATCCAGCGATAGGCTCCACGAGCCTAGCCACATCAGCAATTGTATGATGCATATATAGATGCCAGATCACTTGAAGGTTAGTTTGGACCACACTTGCACCCTTCAGCCTATTGGATCATATCATATGCTTGGACAAGGCTAAACAACATATCATATCACATGTTTGGACCAACACTGTGCTTACCACATTTTTTATACCATATTATTACATTGGGTAAATTACGACAACAATCCTTATATATTGGGCAAATTATGACATCAGTCTTTACATTTTAACTATTTTATAATTTTAATCTCTATAATTTTAGTTAATTCAATTTTAATCTTAAATTTATAGTTTTGTCTCAATTTGGTCCAATTGATAATAACTTTTACTATTTTTTATTTTTTTTATGAAAAATACGCATATAAGTGACATGTGTCATATTTTTAAAAATAAAATTATAAAGTTACTTAACTCAGTGAGTTAATCAATTCAGTGATTATTTTTTGTCAAATATACTAATTGCATTATCAATTGGACCAAATTAACTCAAAATCTAAAATTAAAGGTAAAAATTGAGCCAATGGAAAGTGTAGAGAGTAAAATGACACAAGATGTAAGACGTAGGGACCACCAGTATAATTTGCCCTTACATTTATCATCTCTTTTTTTATACACATTATTAGTATAATCATCACTTATGTCTATCTCTAATGAGGTGCTAACCGATGAAATGATAAATATAACATGGTACAAAATTTAGTAAGTGTAGAACTACACGAGTTAAATGGATTTTGTTTTTGTTTTTCTATGTGAAGATAAATAAACTAATAAATGTGTAAAAGACAGCATAAAAATTAGTATTGAGAGAAGGGGAAATAGCCAAGAGACTTACAATCATAGATAAAACGCTTCCACATGTTTAATTTTGTTCCGCTACGAAAAGCACATGGCATTTGGGCTAATATTTCCAAATGAGGGACACCCTGCCACATGGATAATGCTAATCCAGGGTTGCTTGCAAGTAAACAACTAGCCAAATCTGAAACATTAATGGCATAAATCAACAAAATGAAGATTATGTAAACACTTGACATGAAATATCTATTGTTAGATTTGGAAGCATTTTATTTTTTTTTAATCTTTTTGAATAATCGGCCATGTAATGAGAACAAACAATGCCCACACCACCAATTTATGTTGATTAAGTTTTATACTTCAATATTTAGTTTTGCAAATGAATTTGGGCTAGCTCAGTTGCCCCACACATTGCCTTGAAAGGGTCAATTCTTACTAATTATAAAGATTGATAATTTCTCTCTTATATTATGAGGCTTTGGTATGTGGTTTACTTTTTTTCCATTATGATTTATGAAGTTACATTTCTCCTCGAAAGGTCAGGGGTCAATCCTTACTAATTACAAAGATTGATAATTTCTCTCTTATATTATGAGGCTTTGGTATGTTGTTTACTTCTTTTTCATTATGATTTCTAAAGCTACACTTCCCCTTGAAAGGTTAGGGGGGTCAATTCTTACTAATTACAGAGATTGATAATTTCTCTCTTATATTATGGGACTTTGGTATGTTATTTACTTCTTTTCCATTATGATTTATGAAACTCTTTCTTAGGTCAAATGGGCTTTTCTATATTGTAAATACTTCTATTAATTGAAAAAAAAATCAAAAAAATAAATAAAAGAATCATTTCTTAGTTTGATTGGGCTTCTCTACATTGTAAATATTCATATTGATTGGGGAAAAAAAAAAAAATCCTTGCTTACTTTTCAAATTGAAACACAATTTTTTGTTTTTCTTTTTTAATTTTTAAATTCACCTAATCTATATTTAAAGGCTAATATTGAAATGACTTTCTCTCTCTAGGACTCCAATCCTAGGTTATTCTTTTACTTGGGCTAGCTAGGGAGTCGGGTGCTATTTTTTGTCTGTCCTAATCGCCACTGTCGGCAACAGTTAAGTCTATGGAGAGAAGGTTGGTGAGGAATTGTCTTTGGCGCTCCTTCGCCAAACTGTACTCTTTTCTTTTTTGGCATTTATTTTCTTTTCTTTTTTTGGCTTCATTCGCTTCCATTTCTTGATTCATAATGGATGACAATATGGTTAGATGTTTGGGTAAGGTTACGTCTATGTCTGATGAAGAAAAAGACATTGTTACTGGCTCTGATGTTAGAGCCAGAGTGATCGATGTTATGGATTTTTTCCCTATCATGGTTAATTGGATTAAAGCTTGTATAACCAACCCTTCCTTCTCCATTTGCATTAATGGGGTAAAGGAGCTAGAGGGAAACTTCGGAGGGAACTGTTATTAGACGGTTTGATAAGTCTTTCGCCCCTATACCCAAGTCAGACCAACGATTTGCATGTCAGTATTACTGTTTGAGAAGTCACCTACGATTGAGACAAGGAAATCCTTTTTATCCTTACCTTTTTTGTTAATGTTATGGAAGTCCGTACTAGATTATTAGCTAATAAGGCCACTAATCCTTGCTTCAAATTCCATTGAAGGGGTGATAAAAAAGAAAAAAGAAAAAAAAAAATACTATATGTATCAATTAGTGTGCTAACTAATGTACCAATTGATGATGTGACATAATTTAAGACATTTTTTATATTTGTAATTTGTATAATGAGTGAGGTCAATAATAATGTCATAACTAGTGTTGGTACACTAATTGGTGTATGTAGCACTACCGGAAAAAAAAAAAAATTGTTAATAAGTGTTTTGTTAAAGATTCAATATTTTTTGCAGGGGTGATAGACACATTGTTAGTCTCATTAAAGAGGGGCTTACTAAATTACAAGCTTTGTTTGGCCTCTCTCATAGCCTCGGTAAAAGCCATATTTTATTATTTTTTTTTTATTTTTTATTTTTTTCTCTGGTGTGGAGACTAAAGTTAGGAAAGATCTGATGGAGATCAAAATTACCTACACCAATCTTTTTGTCCCTTGGAAGGGAGCCTGGGCCTCAAATCCATGGGAGTTTGGAATAGGGGGCTAAGCATAACTTGTTTTTGATTTCTAGTGGTGATCAGTCCATGTAGTGCCAGTAAGTGAAATCTTATTTGTTAAAGGCAAATGCTTTTGGGAAGTTAGGATTCCTTTTGATCCCTCTTAGGCGTGGAGGAAATTGTTAGGACTCAGGAGTGTCACTTACCCCTGCATTAAACATTTGATTGGTGATGATAATGACACTGATAATTGGCACCCTTTAGGCCATTTAATAAAAAAATTTGGTGAAATCATTTGAGTTCGATTTGACTGTTCAAGCTAGAGTTGAGGAGATCATCTTCGGGGTGAATTGGAAGTACTTCGCAGCCCAAACTTGGGAATTGTTAGAATTGAGAAATCTTACCCTTCCTAACCTTATCCTTTTCTTGGTAAGGGCCAGGTAACCTAGCTTGCCGCTTTTACCAATTCTTTTTCTATCAATTACGATTGGAACCTTTTGATGCAGAGGAAACACTACAAGAAAAAGTACATTTGGCGACTAAATTTTTAGTCGCCAAAAAGTCTGTTTTTAGTCGCCAAAAGTTGACTTTTTACTTTCCCCAACTAATTTTTTTAGTCGCCGGTTTTGTCGCGTATAGATGGTCGGCAGAGGTATTGGCGACTAAAACTTTTTTAGTCGCCAAAAAGCAGCTCTTTCGCGACCAACATTTTAGTCGCCAATAGTGATTTACACTTTTCAAAATCATACATTTAGCGACTAATAATTTTGTCGCCAATACTCACTGAATCGCCGACTAATCCGTTTAGTCGCCAAAATAAAGACTTTTGGCGACTAATAATTTTAGTCGCCAAAGGTGCTTCTGTGAAAAAAAAAATTACCAACTTTTTTGCTTTTTCTGAGATTCGAAACACTGACCTTCTACACCTTTAGCAACACACTCCCTCCACTATGCCACCACAAGATCACATGAATATACATGCAATATATATTATTTATATAGTATATTGACCCGTATTAATTTAAAACTATATATATAAATATAATTATTTTTATTCAATATTAATTTATGTAAAAAATAAATTAATTATTCAAAAAAAAAGGGAGCCACTTTTGGCGACTAAAGTTTTTTTTAGTCGCCAAAAACCTTAGTTTTGGCTACTACCAATAATTTAGTCGCTAAAAAAATTAATTTCCGTCTAAAAATAACCACTTTCGGCGACTAAACTAATTTTTAGTCGCCAAAACCGCCACTTTTGCCGACTAAACTCAATTTCAGTCGCCAATTGTCCACTTTTGGCTACTAAAAATATTTTAGTAGCCAAAAACCTTTACTTTTGGCTACAACATTTTTTTTTGTCGGTAAAACACCTACAATCGGCGACCAAACCATTTTTTAGTCGCCAAAGCCTATACTTTTGGCTACTAATCTTTTTTAGTCGCCAAAAACCTTCACCTTTGGCTACTAAAATTGTTTTAGTTGCTAAAACCCATGTAATCAGCGACTAATCTGATTTTTAGTCGCCAATAAGTACACATTTGGCTACTAAACTGTTTTAGTCGCCAAAAGTCTTCACTTTTGGCTACTAATTCAATTTTAGTCGCCAATTGTCCTACTTTCAGCGACGAAATTTACATTTTTGGTCGCCAAAACTGCTTTTTGTTGTAGTGAAAGCTCAAGTTAATTCGTCTAAAATCATTTAGTTTCCCTCAAACATTTTGTGGTTTGGATGGCTATTTTTGAAAGACTCAACACTGGTGATAGACTGATAATGTTTTGTAGGGGTAACAAGAAGGATCATAATCATCTTTTCTTCAATTGCTATTATTCCAAGAGAGTGTGGGAGGTGCTCATGAGAACATGCAATGTGAATTTTTAGATCATAAAATTAAGAGCAAAATCTGCTTTACTGTATGACTTAATTTAGAGAAGTACAACTTTGTTGGGCTCAATTTGAGTAATTTAAATTCATTTTATTTTATTACTTGGTCTAAACAATTTTAAATTTGGTCATGACTTAAAGAAAAATTTACCAACTCAAATTAAATTCTGCCAGGACTTGAGTATAGATTGTCAAAACTTAAACATTTCGATTTTTGTTATTAACAATATAAAACCCTAGCATTTAACATGTGCATACATCGGAACTTAAAAACGTAAAGTTTAGCTTGATTTATGTTTGTTTTAGATTTTTTTAATTCATGTTATATTATAAATGACTTGAAGAGTCATGTAGTTACTACTTTCACCTTTTATTTTATGTACAATCATATTATTTCAAAAATATATTAGATTTTACAATTAAAAACAATATTTAAGCATATTAATTATATCATGTAATGAAAATTAAGTACGGAAATTTTTTAGCATTGAGATATATACATACTAATCTTTTAAAAGCTTTAATATTTCAATGCAAATTTATTAGTTGAATTTAACGCAAAATATATATACCATTCAACATGAGGAGCATTTTAAGAGAAGGCAAAACTCTATACAATCGAGCAACATGTATATTAGAAGAGGTTAGTTTTATACTTATTCATATATTTGTCTCTTTTTATTATTGGGGATTGGTACAAATATTTATATTTAAAAGAATGTTTAAATATCTCTTCCTTTCATATTTTCTCTTTGAGTCTTTTGCCTTGAGTATCTACATGTCCAAACATGTGTATATTAATGTATTTATAAATAATAATATATGTATGGGATATTAAATATATGTGCATATGTATAAATGTATCATAACTTGTATTCACACATTAGTTTTTAAATCGTTGTTCAATTTATTTTGTTTGATTGATTGGTCCTCTATACAATTCTATTTCACAGAATTTGTTCTTAAAATCCTTCTTAACTATATTGATTTTAAGTTAATCTTCTCTCTAAATGTTTATCATTCAAAATACATCACTCAAAATTTCAAATCTCATTGGAAAAAAAAATTTGTGGTGTGGGGGATGAAGGATTTTTAAAATTTTGGAATAGGTAGAGGCACCGTGCTTCATATTCATTGAGTTCATTTGATTTTAAGAGATTTTTATTTATCAAATAAATTCCTATTTTATATAGGATTGACTAATCTATATATATACAATATATTACACACAGAAAAATTATTCATTCCCCTAATTTTACTCCCCCAATCCTACCCCAATAATGTGGAATTAGGGGGTTAAAGATGAGAGAGAGAGAGAGAGAGAGAGAGAGAGAGAGAGAGAGAGAGAGAGTTTTACATGGGTCTTAACGAAGTTTTACATGGGTCTTAACGACGTCATTGGGGTTGAAATTAGGGTCCTCAATTAGGAGATGTGGCATCTCTCTTAAGAAAAATGGATTTTTAATTAGTTTCAAAGGATTAATCTAAATTTCTTAATTTTTTTTTTTAAATTTTAAACATTAAGAAATATACATGGCACACAAATATCAGTCCATCTAATCATATCTATGCTTTTGAAATTTAAAAACCTTAATATAGAAATTAAAAAAAAAAATCCATATCTAATTTGAAATTTAAAAATTTTGAAAGTCTTATATCAAATTTTAAAAATATTTACTTCAAAATTTTATATGTTTATTTTTGAAAACTAAACGAGTACATGTGGTGTCTGAATATTTATAGCAGATTTATTAATTAAAAAAGAAATTTCGCATGGCTTATGTACACATAAATTAAAAAAATACATGTGTAGTGCAAATTTTTATACCACAACAAAAAATACATATATCGTGTTTAACCATATATAAGCCTTTTTTTTTTTAAAAAAAATTAAAAATTAAAAATATGTGGTATAAGATATACATGGTAAAAACTATTGGTCTCTCTAATTTTTTTTTTTAATTTAAAAATTTGTAGATGGAAAAGTAAAAATAAAATTTTAACCATATCTAAATTGCATTTAATTTGAGATTTAAAAGAAGAGTCCAAATAAAATTTATTTATTTGTTATTTAAAAATATTTAAATAAAAAATATGAATGAAATTTTTTAGCTTTATATAGTTGGACAAACTTTAACATAGAATAAACTAAAATTGAAAAATTATAGGAAAAAATGTATTTTTATTTAACTATAAATATAATTTTGTAATTTATTAAATTTTTTTCATCTTTATCAATTAAATTATGACATCTATTTTTTTTATTAAGAAATTTGAATATACAATTAATGACATAACAACTACAATATACATATATATATATATATATATATATTCGAATGAAATTTTTAAAAATTAATTCATTCTAAATTATTTTTCTATACATTTTAAATAAATTTTATATTATTATTTAATTTTAGGATTAAGATTTGTTTAAAATAAGATTTATTCCCTATGATTTTGAAAATTACATCTCGTCTCTTGAAGGTTCAAATTTCATAATAAACCGCTCATTTTATTTAAAAAATCAAATCAAATAATAATTTTTAATAATATTAGAAATATATTTCAATTGATAATTCAAGTGGTTTTATCATTGTATAAGAGATCAGTTAGAAATTGAGATATTTGTAATTTTTCAAATTATAATGAACAATTCGTATTTTAAACAAAATTCAAGAGATATATTTGTAATTGATTACTAATTTTAAAATTAATTTTAAATTATTTGTTCAGTCCATGCATAACGACATATGCTAATATATATATATATATATATATATACACTAGCGATCAGTAAACACCATGAAAATTTGTGAGGAATAAGTGTATTACATAATAACAGTAGTGGTAGTAGTAGTACTTACCAAAGAATCCGGCAGTTATTTCAAGATGCATAAGCATATCCAACTCCAATTCCGATAGCTGTAGGTCCTCACCTCTACTCTCAGAAAATAACACAGAATCTCCTTCTGACCATGGGAAGCGGCCAAGTGAAGTGGTACATACCCATCCGAATTACGAATGTATAGCAAGCTTGTGTCTTTTCCCACTAGAAACTCAGCAGCCTTTAAATGACCAACAATTGCAGCTTCATGAAGTGCACTATTCCCCTCTTTGTTCACTCTTCTCAAATCCACCCTTCCAAACTCCACTTGATTCTTTATGAATTCTATTTTCTGCCCCGACATAACCCCTACCATCACCGCCGTATCCTTGCTTTCTGTGATGCTAACTGTCTCTGCTCTTGAATGTGACTTGTAAAATTCTTCCACTCTCTTCCAATCGCCATCCAGTATTGCTCGGTGCAGTGGCCGGTATTGGCTAAAATTGGCTTTTTAATTTTTTCAAGTTAATATCAAACACGCATACACAAAAATGAGATTTTAATTTAATTAAAAATGGTTAGAAATGAATGGAAAATTATAGCATTTTCAACTTACGGTGACGAGTTCCATACTTTGCGCGAGTAAAGAACCTTGTGGAGTTGCCGGAGCTTGTTGCCATTTTTTATGTTTTTCTAAACTCTTCCTACTATTTGAATATATTATTGATATATATTTGCTACCTCAGTTTTATTTTTGTAAATCTATTTGGAGATTCCCTCACTGTCATCTTATTTATGCTCAGTTTTCACCTAACACGCAGTTTACTTACTAAAAGTCAGCCGCACACCAAAAATTAAATAAAATAAGGATAATTATAAATACATCCCTAAATTTTGTTTAAAGTACAACTTATTTTCTATGATTTAAGAAATTACAAATACTTCATTATTAGTATTTTTTATTTAACAGAATTAATTAAAAAAATAAAATTCATAATTACTCTCCTATACAATAATAAAATTACTTAAATTATTAATTGAAATATATTTTTAACATTATTAAAAAACGGTTAATTGGCTTGATAGTTTATTAATAAAAGAGGCGATTTGTTATGAAATTAAAGACATCAGGAGGTGGGCGATTTGTATTTTAATCAAATATCAAGAAGTGTATTTGTAATTTACTCATAAAATAAAGAGTATTGTTATTTATGTCTAAAAATTAGATTTACTTTTTAGATCTAATGATGTGGTACTTTATGAAAATATTTGAGTCAATTGTTTCTTTAATTTATTTTCTAATCATTAATCTATCATCTTGATAACGCGTTATTAAATTTAAAAAATAAATCTACAAAATAAATTTGTATGTCATTATATTAAAATAAAATATCCCCTCGTAAACGAAATTCTACACCACACAAATATGTGGAAAATGCAATTGTGCTGCATACCCCCAGTGGGAGTCGCACCCCCAGTGAGGTGGCGCGCCCCCACTGGCTGAAAAAAAAAAAAAAAATTTATTTTTTTTTTGTCCAATCCCGGAGTGACACCTCACTGGGGATCAACCCCAGTGGGGGTAGGAACAACAATGCTAGAGACCTCTAAAAATGCATCTCTAAACCCACCTCTAATGAGGTGGAAAAGGGAAAAAAAAAAAAAAAATCAAGACACATGATTGGCTGTGGCAGTGGGAGACCCACTGCCACATCACTAATGGTACCTCTAAATTAGAGGTCCCAAACATTTTTCGGGTTAGGAAGCATTTTTCGTGGAAAATGATACTAGGCCCGACTCTGCAAGTCCCAGAGACACCGAGTGATGCGTCATACATACGTGGCAAGCCTACGTAAAGCTCTTTTCTTTATTTAAAAATGGAAATTCTTTCTTTTATAAATAGATATAACCTTTTAAGGGCAAAAGCATATATAAATCTCAATCAAAATTTTTTTTTTAATTTTTTTTTATACTATATCAATTTCGGACTGAGATTCTCTCTATTATATAATTATAATGGAAGATTTCCATTAGATGATCGAAGGGTTGTGAAATAATCATGAAAATTAATTAATATTTAAAATTTAGAAAGAGTCATTAAACCTTTGGATTTTAAATTTACGCCTTGTTTGTCATCTCCTAAAAAAGTCAAAAAGTTAAAAAGTCACTATCCTATTTAAGTCGTATCATCTTATTTAAGTTACATCATCTCTCTATCACATCACTTCAAACCCAACCCATATTTCATAAAAAGTCAAAAAGTTCTCAAATAACCCCTAAAAAGAATTATTACAAGCCTTTGGATAATGCAATGCAAATCCTCCATTATAATTTTAGAATGGAGATGCTCACAATCGATCAATTTTTACCATGAAAAAAAAAATTAATATTACCATTAATTAATATTCTTTACTAACATATTTCAGTATAAAAAAAATAAACATATAATTGAAGATATTTTATTATCTGTTTTAACTTAATTACAAAAGAAAAAAAAGGACACTTTTTCATAAATCTCTTTTTACCTGCTTATGTTTCATTTAGTCCACATTATTTTCTTATATTCCAATAAGTCCTATAAGTAACATAGTTATCAAGATAACCTTCATAATATTCACATTTACAATGTGAATGTTCTTCATTTTGTTTCCATCATTTCAAAATGTCAAAATCATTGAAATCATCCACTAACGGGCTTTCCAAATAATGTTGTAAGTCAGAACTACTTACGGTTGTATGTTGAGATATTCTTCTACTTTTTATTACTGAAAAAATGCTTAATCTTCCGCCTCGAGATGAGACTGCTAGTATAGTGTTTGTAGGTGTATCTACAGATGCAATTGTCATCTATTCTTCAAATAATTTGTTGCATGTTTGCAGAATAGAGGCAAATTGTGTTTGATCAACGAAAATATGTTCTAAAATTTCTTGTAAACCAATTTCTTTACACATCGGATCAATTATTATGGCTAAATCTAAAAGATGAGACATCAAAATATTTATCGAATTTTGCTTTCGTTGAAGTAATAATGGTTACATAATATTCATTACCCATATATTTTACGACAACTTTAATTATTTCTTCTAACATATGTAAAACAAATGGTGAAGTAGGAATATATATATATATATATATATATATAAGAAAATAATTTTGTTGAAACAAAAAAACTTTTAAATTTTTTTTTATACAAGGCTACTTGGTGCCAATTAAGTTCTATGGGAGTCAGTACTCCTCCTATTGATGTTGTTGCAAAAAAATAAATCTATTGCTCTTCTTTGTTTACAAGCTGTTTTTAACATATTATACATTGAATTTCACCTACTATTTATATCTAAAATTAATTTTTTAAATGACATACTTTCTCGTTGACAAATTTTTCTTTATTCCGAAATTCGATTAGCAGAAGACATAATAGTAACAACTGCATTTTTTATTACAAGTACAAGAGTCTCGTATAGATGCATAGTTTCTTTAACAATGAAGTTTAAAATATGGGCATAACAACGAACATGAAATAAATCACCATCAACAAGTAATTGTAAAGTTGATTTTAAATGTACTACAATTTGATTATAATATGCTGCATTATCTAAATTAATTGTAAATATTTTATTTTGTAAAGCCCACTCATATAATACTTTTCTTATTTCTACACCAAGCGAGTGACTAGTGTATGGAAGTTCAACTAATTTAAATGAAATAATTCTTTTATTTAATTTTTAATCATTATCAATAAAATGTGTAATGATACATTGATATTCTAAACCATTATTTGACCACAGATCAGATGTTAAACAAACTCTTCTTTTCAATTTTTTAAAGATATCAAATAATTTACTTTTAACATTCTCAATTTTTTTTAAAATCCTGTTTCTAGTAGTATTTTTTGAAAAATTTTGATATTTCGGTGTAAAACTTTCGTGAATCGTTTCGGTAAAATCGGTACATTCACTAGTAGTAAAAGATTGTTCTTTTTTAATAATATAATCAACTACAGAATTTTATGCACGTATATGATCATATGAAAATGTTCGCAAATTACCAGTTGATGAAGCCCCTAATTGCATTTGACTTCTAATATCAGGTTGTTGACTTTGTAAATATTTGTTAGCATGCCTTTTTAGATGACTAGTACCCTTTGCAGATACAACACTAAGTAAATGTGCACAATATTTATATTTTGCTTTAAATGTAATTGTATCATCAGGATTATTTATAAATATTTTTTCAAAATGTCCCAAACACTACTAGTTGTGCCCCTAGATGATGATCCAATTGTTGGAAGAGAGATATTAGAAGGAGAATCAACAGATTCATGTTGAGAGTTTAAGAGAGAGAATTGTTTGTGAGATTTATTTTGGAAAATGGGGGATATTTATAGAAGTTTAAAAGATTGCAATAAATTTATAAATAAATAAATAAAAATTACCGTTGTGTTAAACGGTAATATGACCTTTAAATTATTTTTATTATTAAAATTTTTTTTTGAGTCTGCAAAGGTGCAGACATTTTTTATTTTATTTTTTTTCATTCATTGCAACTTGATGTAAATGATGCATGACATTGACAAGGGGTCAGGGGGCAGGCGGGCGGCACTGGTGGGGGCAGCAGCAGAGGTGCATAATTTTTTTTTTCATGACAAGGGAGGGGGTAGGCGGCACTGGCAGGTGGCAGCATCAGCTCTGTCTCCCTGCAAGGAAATGACCTTTTTTTTTTATTTTTTATTTATTGTTGTTGCAAGATCAAGCCTTTATTTTATTTTATTTATTAATATTTTATTTTTAATTATTTAACCGTTGCAACATGTCTTTTATTTATTTATTTTTTTTTTTTTTATTTTTTGAAATTTGACCGTTAGCAGAGAGATGGCCGGGTCGGGCTTTAAATGGAAGGCCCAGGCCTAAGGTCCTAGGCTAGGCTTGGGCCCGGGCCTAACTAGACCCAAACGGGCCGGGCCCATCTCAAGCCTTCGGCGAGTTTTGGGCCGCCCACAGGCCTCGGGCCATTTTTACGCTCCTAGAGTCAGATTGCTAAAACAGTTTTGGTTTGGGAATAAACAAATAGCTATCCAATATATATATAGATGGCTATTTTGGTCATTTTACCCAAACTTGTCCTTATGGACAAACTAATTTAGCACCTACACCTTTGGCCAAACAAAATTCAAAATTAGGGCTGTGTTTGGTTAAGCTTTCCAGACTCAATTCCACCCCTTGGTTTGAGCTATGTGTTTGGTTACGATTTTCAAAAATTGATTCCACACACATCTGTGAAAGCATGTCTACCCGGTCATCCTCTCGGACGTCCGACCGGTTGACCGGAACAATGTTCGTTTTTTTTTGCACCTTTTATTTTAATATTTTAAATAAAAATTATTTTTCGAATTTGTTTTTAAATTTTTTATGAGTTTTGAATAGAATTTTCTGTTGTGTGTTTGGTTATGAGTTGTAAATTTTTGAATCAAATATCATATGCCACATTACTCAATGCAAACTCAATTCAAAATTCATAACCAAACAAATATTCCACACTCAAATCATCATTCCAAAACTCACAAACTAAAAATACAACTCTGTTCTCAAATCATAATTCTAAAGTTTTACCAAACGCAACCTAGATTTTTGGCCCAAGAGCTCCAAAAAAAATTAGAAACAATTAGTGAAACATCCCTATCCAAGTTTGTGTAATAGGAGAGGTCCAAGATGTTTTTTTTTTTTTTTTTAATTAGCTAAGGTCCCTCAATATTTTCACAAAGAAATTTTACCCAACCTAGAGAAATTTCACTCAACTCAGAGAATTTTTGACCTCGACTCAGAGAAATTTCAAAATTTCTCTGGTATGATCACAAAGAAATTTTTCTGTGAAAATTGAAATTTCTCTGAGTTGGTGTAATGACCCTAACATATATATTATTTTTATATATTAATTCATAGAGCATATTTGCATAATTATGTGTTTAATTGGTATTTATCGGTTTGTTTATGAAATATCTGTTAGAATACTGACTTCGAATTAGAAATTGGAAGCCCAAACGGATTCAGAAATCAAAATTGACTAGCTCAATAGGTTAATAGGAATATTTAGAATCATATGGAAAGTTTGATTAAAATTTGATTCGAATCAAAATAATTACAATAAATCAATTAGAATTGATTGAAATTAATTGGATTTAATCTCACTTAATTAGCCTAACCTAATCAAACCTATATATATATATATATATATATATGTACTATAAGCTTTAATAAGCTCATTTCTCATCATCCTTTGAGCTGAAATTGTAGAGAGAATTGAGAGCTCAACTTCTAGAGAGAGAGAGAGAGAGAGAGAGTGAATTTTGAAGAATTGAAGAGATTAAGATAGATTATTGCCAATTCAAGCTCTAGGTAAGAATCTTACCTATAATCCTTGTAGAAGTTGAATTCATGAGGTTGTAAGATCATTTGCATGAAATTTTCAAAGAAATGCTAGGATTACTTTGAATTTGGTAAACAATAGCAAAATTGGGACATGTATGCATATTTCATCATCCTTGAGTTTGATTTCAACAAAAACATTGCATGCGTGAAGCTATACTTGCTATTTTTTAGAATTCTTCATGATTTTTCACTTATCATCTCATATGATCATGTCTTAAAAAGAAAAGAGGTTGAATTTATTACATGCATGGCAAAACTATGGATTTTGGGGTTTTGCTTTGGAAAATTTGAAAGAGATTTTGAATTATAGTTTGTAATTATTAAGTATTCATGTTTTATAAAGTGTTTCTTCATGTTTTCTTTAGCTATGCAAGCTTTAGACTTGAAACTCATGCTTTTCAACTTCAAATGCAATTTTGGAAATCCCAAAATTCGTCCACTTTGCTCGAGTAATGAATCTGTCGCTCAAGCGCACTTTGCATACATCCAGTACTTTTGTAGACATTAGCAGTTGGTTTGAGCAACCAAGTTACCGCTCGAGCGATTGCCTTTTATTTTGCACCCTGTCTCGAGCAAGCATCGAGCCTAGATTCAAACCATCCAGTACTTTTGCAGACCAAGTGGTCCACTCGAGCGACCAAAGGTGCACTCGAGCGAACTGCCCTGTTCTCACATTTTTTAAACACACACCCATGTGCATGTTTTCATCCTCATGCTCTCTTAAGCATTATTGGGCATTGTTTAGACAATATTAATAAGGAAATGAATTAGAAACACATAAAAGGAAAATGAATTAAGATAGAACGTTTAATTGAGACTTGTGTTTCAATGTGTGTTTTGTTATGTGTATTGTGTAGGTGGATGCCCGAGGCTTAATATTGGTAGAACCCACTATAGGTAATATCTTTATAAATATATGTTCGAAATGTGTTTAAAAATTGTTACATTAATGATATTTTGAAATGTTATTTTATATGAATGAATGAATGTCTTTTTTATTTTTTATTTTTTTGGAAATGTGTGGCATCCTTTAGTAAAGCCCTCGACTGGGGAAAACAATACCATGACCATTAATTAATAGGTCCTTGCCCAGGGGAAAACAATACCATGACTTATTTGATTAATTGACACACAGAGATCTCTGATGTTAGACCTTAATGGTCCACATTGAATTATATAGACTATTGATTGACCCGTTGTGGTCCATTGTATTGACCGTTGTGGTCCTATTGACTTCAACCCATCGTTTCATTGTTACTCTATTGAATGTGTGGAGAAGTGGTTTGGAAAATACTCTTCAGATCCTGGAAGACGCTAGTGATCCTCAGCTAGTCACCTGAAAAGGAAAACAATTCGGTCGGGGGTGCCAGAATTAGCACTCCGATGGGCAAGGTAGCTTCTGAACTCGATATAGCTTGTATTCTAAGTTAAGCGAAATGATTCTCACATACCTTTCTAAATCTGTAGTTCTTGTATTTATACTCGTTTTCTGGGCCTTGTAACAAGAACTAAGGTTTTTCTTGACAACTTTTGGACAATACGTTGCCTGACTGCATTTTCAAATTGTTGATCATTAGAGTTCAAGGTTGGGGCTCATGAGAATGTGACTGGGTTAGAAGAAAGGTTGGGCCTTATGAGAACCTAACTACGAGTGCATGAACATCATATGCCCATGTCACTATGTGAGTAACAAAAGTCATTCCTCGAAGAAAACATGCAAATGTTTCTCCAAGGAAGAAGAAAGGACAATTCATTTGAGACATCAATAAGATCTTGAGATGGTTCTTCCGCACGTACGGAAAACAGGGGAATCCGAGGTTGTGGTACTGGAATAAATGCACGTGCGGGGCGCACGTACGGCCTATCTTCCTGTACGTACGACGAGGGGCTTCCACACGTGCGGCCCAAGAGGAAAAATCCCGTGTGTTTCTTTTCTTTTGTTTGACCATCTGGGATTGCTAAAATGTACTTTTGAAGCTTTTAAAATGCTTGTAAATTTATAAAGATTGAACGAATCAGATATTGATTAAAAAGGAAAATACCAGGGAAAATGGACTAATTTATGAGTTGCATGTGTGTGTAGGTCACATACAGGAAGGGACTATCGCTCCGCCACAGCACTGTGAGTAATAATAGTGTAATGATACGTTTTATTTACTACTAATCGTTATTATTAGCACACCGTTGTTCGTAAATGAGCTATGCCTCTGTATGGTGAATAATTGGAAAGCTTATGTGTGATGTTGAACAATGAAACCCTTATGGACCCGAGATCGTTCTGTTTTTTCATTATTGGGCCCGAGGCCGTTCAGATATAAGTTACATCTTGTTCGCAGCCCTAAGGCTGAGGGAGGTGATGACATGTTGATTTCTCACCGACCCTGTATGATTTGAATTGATTATGACTCATGGACTAAGGTCGAGGGAGGTGGTGTACATGTTGATGTTCTACCTACCCTCCAATGTTGAAAAAGCTGTTGATATGTAGGCCTGAGGCCATTCTGTGTTGTATTAGGCCTGAGGCCGTTCTGTATTGTATTGGGCCTGAGGTCGTTCTGCATCAATACTGGGCCCAAGGTCGTTTTGGAAATGATTACAGAACAAGATCAAACATGTGAACTATATATATATGCGATGTGATTTGTGTTTATTCATTTGAGTTATCTACATACTATTATTCACCTAGCCTTGCTCACCCCGTGTTATGTATGTCTATGTAGGTAATCAGCTCAGAGGTCAATCTTAGCCCAACTCTAACAGCTATGTTTGTCGACCCGCTGTGTCCAATCAGTTCAATGAAGTTTATTTATTTTTGTGGATTTCTTTCATAACCCCTAGCGTTGGTCAAGCACTTTTGTCAAATATTAATAACCATGTATAACTTGCACCCTTGATGTTTTAGTTATACCCCTAGTCATGGGGTTGGGCTTGTATACATATATATGTATATAGTTGACTTACGTATATGTTTCATTATGTGTTGGGTTATATGACGAAATGTTTTGTGATCCTGGCATTTAAACACTGGCTCAATGGATGTCATTTGAAATTTATAATTGCTTCCGTTCAGGCCCCGTATTATAGAATGTGGTCATGCTATTGATTATTGAGTTTTGAGACCCGTTATCGGGTTGGTCATGCCCAAACTTTTAGGGGCGAGCTTGGGGTGTGATAGTTAGAGCGCCTCTAGAGCTCTGTTTTGATATGAGTAGAAGTTGATTTCGGCGTCTTTGAAGTTCCTCTATTGTTGCTTTGGTAATCTAAGCTTGCGGTAGGGACTCTCTACACTCTCTATGAGTTTTAACTTGGTCATTTTCTTGATGTGAGAGAAACATTGGGTTTTGAAGTAATTTTAACAAACCTAGGGTTTGGGGTCTCAATTCCAAAGAGGGGTTTTATAATGGATGTCTTAGAAATGGTTATGGGAATGGATATGACCTTGAGTTATGCTAAAATGGTCAATTTTTTGTGATTGGGATAAGATTGGGAAAAATGGGAGTTTTGCCCTAAAATCTTCAAGTAATTATTTTGCATAAATAATGAAATTGGAAATATGAAATTAGATGAATGTTTATATAAATGGTGATGTTGGATGTGTCTCACCTCCGACCTATGGAAATTTGAATAATTTATCTATTGAGAGTATTGTATATCTGTTTTGGGCTATCGGTGGAGGATAGTCATGATTGTTGTAGAAATCGCATGAGGATTAGGTAAATTGAAACTAATCTCTTATTGATTGTCATTGAATATGACTGTGTTAATACATTGTATATGTATGATGTTTACGAGGAGAAATGGGATGGACTCCATTGAAATAAGTTAGCCTATGTGTCTAGGGTGAAAGTCCCAAAAACATTGTGTACACATGAGTGCTGATTCCCGCGGACAAAATTTCTGTAAAATGGCGAATTGAAGCATTTATATGAAATGGTTGCGTGGTAAGAAAACCACTAAGTTGTAGTCTCAGTTAGGTTGTCTGGTTAACAATGGATATGACTTATGAATTGAGGATATATGAAATGACATGAAACTAGTTGATATCAAATGGATTGGGATATAATACTTGGCATAATATGGTTTTTGATAAAAGAGTTGTAAACGGTTTTATCTTTGAGCATTGGTCATATGTGTTGTAACGCTTCCAAAAGAATACAATAAATCCAACTTATAAGCGGAAGAATAATAGAAATAAGATACATTCGTTTATCAAAGTTCATTTACAAAAGTTAACACATGCGATATACATTCACAAATGTTCATCCTAAATCTATAGCATGTATTACAATGTTAAGAGGATTGAAACTAAACATATAGTCATATGCCCTATAGGCTTACATCTTTCCAAGTCATGGCTTGGTTACACAAACGTGAGCCTAGCTCAATTCAATTTAACCCTTGGCTATAAAAAAGAATAAAACAAAATAAAGAAGCCTTGCTCCCCAAAAGTCCCTCCAAGCTATTGCCTTGGTGGAGGCATGTTACCAGCATCTGAAAATGGTTTTTCCCAAATAGGGTGAGCCAAAGCCCAATAAAAATAATCTAACACAGTATATGAGATTTAATAAAGATATAAGTATAATGTGCTAATACAATGTTTGTGACAAAACATTCACATTTTGTATGATTGTAAAGTGCCAAAGTTCATATTTCAATCCATCTTCCCGCAATTCATTTCAAGTTCACTTATTCTTCTCAATTCATGAATCAATTTCATTATCTTTCAACAACCCAACTGAGACTATAACTCAGTGGTTTTTCAATTCAATTCACTATCACACACAAACACTTCAAATTGCTATTTTACAGAAATTTCGTTTGCGGGATCGGCACCCATGTATAAACAAGATTTCAAGACTTTCACCATGGACACTCCGACCAACTTAATTTCAATAAAGTACATTCCCTATCTCCTCCAAAATAATGGAGTACATCTCCTTTCTCCTCCCAAACAATGGAGTACATCCCCTTTCTCCTCCCAAACAATGGAGTACATCCCCTTTTTCCTCCCAAACAATCTTACATATACAATGTATTTAAACATAGTCATATTCAATGACAACCAACAATAGATTAGTTTCAATTTACCCAATCTTCATGCAAATTCTACAACAATCATAGCTATTCTCCACTGATAACCCAATACAAATATTTCTAAGCAGATATGCAATCTTCTTAATAGATAATTTATTTAAATTTCCATGGGTGAGAGACAACACGTGTCCAACTCCACCATTTATATCAGTAATCCCCCAATTTCACATTACCAATGTTAATTTCAGTTATTTATACAAAATAACAATATGACCCATTTTGGGCAAAATTCCTCCCTTTCCAAACATCAACCAAAGTACCAAAATCAACAATTTTGACACAATACAACCTCACATTCAAACTCCCAAACCATTTATTTCACATTTACCAAAAACCCCTCTTTTTATTTCACACCCAAACCCTAGGTTTGTTCAAACTACTCCCAAATCCCACTATTGTTACACAACGACAAATAACTAAGCTAAAAACCATACGAAAGTGTAGAAAATCCCTACCTCGAAGTTAGAAAACCAAAGGAGAAGTGGAGAAACTCCAAAGACACCGAAACCAAGGTTGATTCGGATCAAAATGTAGCTATTGATGTGCTTTACCTTTTTAACAAAGGCCTAAGGGTGGAGCGATCACTAGATCTAGATGAAAAAGTAGAGACAATGTTGGTTTTAGCGAGAGAGGGTCTCAACTTTATGTTTTGGAGAGAAATAGATCTGAAAAAGTGATATAAAAAGTCATTTTCGCGATCTGATATACGCACTGTCCGCTCGAGGGCAAGAAGTAACGCTCGAGCGTCAGATACAATAAGTCATTCCGCTTAAGTGCAAGAAGTGTCGCTCGAGCGCCAAGATACAATGAAAAAGACGCTCACCGCTCGAGCGCAAGAAGTGATGCTCGAGTATAGAAAACACATATCTAGTAATTTTGCAGACAACAGATTAATGCTCGAGTGCAAGAAAGGCCGCTTGAGCACCCACTCGCTCAAGCGTAGAAATCACTGTCCCAGTAGTTTTGTAGACCTGCAAAAGTACTAAGAGTTTGTAAAGCCTGCTCAAGTGCAGCAAGTGCCGCTCGAGCGGAGGACCAAAATTCTGGGCAACACAAGGTTTGAAAAACAAGCAACCAACCTGCCCAAACACAACCACAACAACCCAAAAGCCAATTTCAAAGAGATACATGGGAAGCAAGAGGTAAACAACAATATGAAAGCATTAAACCCGAGTCGGGGATATCACCAGAGTTGGGTCAAAACTGGGATTGCTATAACATGTCCCCCTTAAAGAATTTTGTCCCCGAAATTACAAATCACATTTCAAAACCATGTTTTAACCAATTTTTGCAATGATTACAAGTCAATTTTCAACACCATGATCCGTCCACCGGTCATTCAACCCCATCACATGATGAACAAGTTCTCAATATACATTTCCAATTTACATTTCTCGTAGTTATAACCAATTTCAATATATCTTCCATGTTTCTAAAACATATTCAATGTTTATGATAAATTCACATTTCCAAAACTTAAACAACATATACAATGTTCTCATATATTTAAACATATACAATGCTTTTACATTTCATTAATATAATCAAATTTTCAATATATGTTCAAACATCAACAAATAAGTTTGGATATTTCTCTCGGACTTCCAATTCACATTCCCAAGTTGCTTCCTCAATCCCGTGATGTTTCCACAAAACCTTCACCAAGGGAATCGTCTTGCCTCACAAGACTTGGTCCCGGGTATCCAAGATTCTCATCGGTCTCTCGTTATATAAGGCATCCTCATCTACCTCTAGGTCTGTTCAATCTAACATGTGCGATGGATCTGGCTCATACTTCCGAAACATACTAATATGAAACACATCATGAACCTCAGAAAGCTGTGGCGGCAACGCCAAACGGTAAGCAGCCTCTCCGACCCGCTTAAGGATCTCAAAAGGCTTAATAAATCGAGGGGACAATTTCCTACTCTTTCCAAATCTCATCAAACCCTACCTAGGTGATATCTTCTAGAACACATGTTCTCCCCACCTCAAAAGACAAAGGTTTTCTCCTACGGTCGGCATAACCGTTCTGACGACTCTGAGCTGTAACCAACCTCTTACGGATGAGTGCCACTTTCTCCGTCGTTTCCCGAACCAACTCTGGACCGAACAAAGGTGCATCACCCACCTTGGCCCAACACATAGGAGACCTACACGGTCGGCCATACAAGGCCTCAAACGGTGCCATGCCAATACTGGATTGGAAGCTATTGTTATAGGCAAACACCATTAAGGGAAAGTGCCTCTCCCACGATCCTTTGAAGTTAAGGACACAACCTCGTAGCATATCCTCAAGAATCTGAATAGTACTCTCAGGCTGCCCGTCAGTCTGAGGATTATGTGCAGTGCTAAAGGTCAATCTAGTGCTCAAGGCACTCTGTAAGCTCTGCCACAACCGAGTTGTGAAACATGGATCTTTATCTGAAACAATTGTTATAAGGACTCCATGCAACCTCACTATGTCCCTGATATACAAGTCAGCAAGATAGTCTACTGAATCACTCACGTGCATAGGTGTGAAGTGCGCAAACTTGGTTAACCAGTCAACTACTACCCAAATAGCATCACTACCCCGTTGAGTCCTTGGAAGGCCTACTACAAAATCCATCGTGACATGCTCCCACTTCCACTCGGCTATAGGCAAGGGTTGCAACAAACCCGTTGGCCTCTAATGCTCGGCCTTTACTTACTGACAAGGAAGGCACTTCGACACAAATACGGCCACATCCTTCTTCATACCCCTTTACCAAAACTGGTGACTCAAGTCATGATACATCTTTGTGCCTCCCAGATACATCGTAAGGCGCGAATGGTGAAACTCTCGGAGTACTTCCTCTCGTCGAGACTCCGACACAAACAAACGGTCACGGTAACCCACACTCAAATCATGATACACACTCTAGCTGCTTTCTACTTTCCCAATGGAGATATTCTCTCCGAGGGATTCTACCTCAAGGTCACCTCTCTGTGATTTTAATACTTGGTTCATAAGTGTAGGTTGGGCAACTATCGTAAACAAAGCTGCAGATTCAACGAACTTGCCAAGATGCAAGTCAAACTCCCCAAGAGCACCTAACATCTTCCACTCCGGCATGGCAATACTAGCCACACTACTAACAGATTTCCTACTCAAGGTGTCAACTACAAGATTGGCCTTCCCCAGGTAGTAATGCAACTCAAAATCATAATCCTCTATGAACTCCATCCACCTTCTCTACCTCAAATTCAAATCCTTCTGTGTAAATAGATATTTCAGACTCTTATGATCAAAAAATACCTCAAATCTCTCACCATGTAGATGGTGCCTCCAAATTTTGAAGGCTAATATCATTTTCGCTAGCTTTAGGTCGTGAGTGGGGTAGTTCCTCTCATGTGTTTTCAACTACCGTGAGCCATAGGCTATTACCTTCCCCTCTTGCATCAAAACACAACCTAAACCTTCCCGTGAAGCATCACAATAAATTGAATAATCCAAACCCTGTCCGGAATAATCAAGACTGGTGCAGTGGTAAGTCTAACCTTAAGCTCTTAAAATGACTTCTCACAAGTCTTACTCCACACAAATTTAATCCATTTCCTCGCCAATCTAGTCAATGGTGAGGCTAGCTTAGAGAAATCCTTCACGAATCTCCGATAATACCCGACCAACCCCAGGAAACTACGGATCTCAAAAGCACTCTTAGGTTGTACCCAATCTTGCACTGCCTCCATCTTGGATGAATCTACAGTCACTCCTTCCGCAGACACCACATGGCCTAAGAACTTAACTTTCCTCAGCCAAAATTCACATTTCCTAAACTTAGCATACAACTTGTGGGCTCTAAGTAACTCGAGCACTACTCACAAGTGTTCCTCGTGCTCCTCCTCAGAGCGTTAGTAAATCAAGATGTTATCCACAAAGACGACCACAAAACAGTCTAGGAACTCACGAAATATCTGGTTCATCAAATCCATAGATACAGTCGGTGTATTGGTCAGCCCAAAAGGCATCACTAGAAATTCATAATGGCTATACCGCGTATGGAATGCCGTCTTCAGGATAGCCTCCTCCCTTACTCTCAACTGGTGGTAACCCGATCTCAGGTCTATCTTAGAGAAGCAACAAGACCCCTTCAACTGATCAAACAAATCATCTATGCGAGGCATTGGATACTTGTTCTTAATAGTTACCCAGTTCAATTTTCGGTAATCTATACAAAGTCGTAACGCTCCATCTTTCTTTTTAGCAAAGAGAGCCGGTGCTCCCCAAAATGAAGTACTAGGGCGGATAAAACCCTTATCCAACAATTCTTTGAGTTGAATCTCCAACTCACTCAATTCAGCAGGTGCAAATCTATACGGTGCCACAGAAACCGATGCCGTGCCCGGCACTAAATCAATAGAGAACTTGATCTCTCGGTGAGATAGTAAACTAGTAAGATTGTTGGAAAAGGCATCTGGGTATTTGCAAACTACCCTTGGTAACTCAACCCGGACTTTATCATATTCACTACTCAAAAAGCTAGCAAGAAAGCAACTAAGTTCACTCCACCCATGTGGATCATATACTGGTGATAAGTCTCTATCCACCTGGTCTCCCAAGAAGTAAAAACAATCACCGCTCGAGGTATATACAGTAACCTTCTGATGGCAGCAATCTGTAATAGCCCGGTGTGACGATAACCAGTCCATACCCAAAATGAAATAAAAATTAGACATATCAAGTAATAAAAATGCAAAGGGTAATCGGCGACCGACAACCTTGATGTCACAACCCTGACACCCTTGTTTCAAGATAACCTCACCACCAATAGGTGACTCTACACAAATAGGAGATGCTAATTGTGCCAACTCCAATCCCAAAATCGATGCAAATACAGACGATATAAAAGAATGGGATGCACCCATATCAATCAACACATTAGCAACTGAACTGGAAAACAAGAAGGTACCTCTCACTACAGAGGGCGCTACTACTAGATCCAGCTCTGTAACAGCATACACATGCCCCGTAGGTCTCTGCTCAACCTGCTCACCGCTCGGAGAATATGCCTGATGCACTGATTGAGCTGAAGAGGCTCCCTGAGTGGCCCTCGAGGCCTGTGCTGACTGTGCAAGTTGATGGCTCTGTGTCTACCTCGAACTAGACGCACTAGATGTGTCACCCAACTAAGGAAAAAACCTATTCATATGTCCCACCTGCTCACACTGATAACAAGTCAGCGGCTAGTCTCTTCCCTGACTCTGGCTCTGAGAACAAGCCGAAGGTGATGCTGCTCGATGCCCTCTTCCTCTCTGCAGGCAAGATGGAGACTTGTGGCCCAACTGACCACGTTTGAAGCAAGTAAAATCTCCCTGACCACCTTTCCTAGAATCCGAACTCGGTACTGGAAAAGTGGACCTCGACTGAGCTCCCTAGGATGACTGAGGGTTAGAACCCCTCTACCTCTTACTGTCCTCCTAACTATTCTGGCTCCTCCTGGAGCCCCTCATTCGCTCCTCCTCTGTCTACATGATAGTCTCAAGATGGGCTGCTGCCTCCACCAGGCGCCCATAATCTCTAATCATCGATCCAATCACTCTAAACATGAGCCTGGTCCTCAACCGCTTCTTGAACTCCAGACAACGACGCTCCTCAGTCGTTACGAGTTTCGATGCAAACCTCGATTAACTGGTGAATGTGGCCTCAAACTCAGCCACCGGTGTGTTCAGCTGCACGAACTTAGAGAACTGGTCTCTCAACGTCTTCACCATCTGCTCTAATCACTCATCTGCTTTTAGTGGCTCCTTGGGATCACCCAAAAACTCATTTGGATTTGACCAAAAAAACTCTCTTCAAAAAAGATGGCCCTGCCTCAGTGACTTGGGCCTGGACTTGATTCTTAGCCCTGAGAATGTCCATGGATTCCTGTAAAGCTCTGGTCATTTTGTGGGCTAAGGCTCCCATGGGCTGCTAACTAATCGGTTCAGCCACATTAGCTTGACCAACCCCTTTTTCCTGTGCCAGAATATCATCTGGTAGAGGCATTTTATGCCTTCTAGGCCTACCACGCCTACCACCACAACGTCCACATCCTGACATCCTAATAAAGGTAACAAAAGATATTAGCACATTTACAAATGTGCTGAAACTAACTCACTCGCGTATTAATGCAATGGACAACAGTAAATCATTCCTTATTGTAGACATCCCATTTTTGACCGTCCTTAAGACTGGGACGTCATCACTTGTGCATGTGATGATTATGTTTGTTTGTGTTTGTTTTGAGCACCCGAAGTCCTCGGCGGAATGCCCTGTCTTTGAGCCTTTTGAACTTGTTCTTTCTGTGCCTTGTTTTGGATCAAAACTTGGTGCTTGGAACCTTGTGGTGACCTGTTGGCCCCACCAGAGGCTGTCAGCCATGGCTTGGTGTGGCTGGTCGGCCACCAGTGGTGGCTGACGGCCACTAGTCCCAGATATTTCTGATATTTGTCGATAGTTGTGCCAGTTGTTAGCACAATGAGCTGCATTTTCCTACACGTGCATGGTAGGATGTTTCTAAGCTCGAGGCATGTTTTTCTATATATAGGGGGGTTCCTCCCCTATTTTTGTGGGTTAGAAAATTTAGAGCAAAAATCTCTCTCTCTCTCTCTCTCTAGACTTCTCTCTCGCTTGCAATTTTATACATATTTGCTCACAAATCCTGCACTTTTCCATATACACCCTTGATCAAAGTTGCTTATCTTTGTGCTAAGGTTACTTGAGACCCTCTTCGTGCCCTAGAAGGTGTTTGTGGCTTGAATTTGTTAGCCAAATTGTTTGCTTGCTTCCAAAGGTATACCACTCTTCATTTACACTTGCTTTGTACATTTGCTTTGCCATCTTTTCTTACTTTTTTGGGACTAGTTTTGAGCTAAGAAAAACTCTGTTTTTGTGGCCTAAAAGTGCTGGTTTGAGCCCTTTTTAGTTAGGGGGTGGTTCACCCTTCTTGCTTACTAGTTTGTAAAGCTCTTGTGCCTTTTTTCATTACTTTCAAATCAAATTTTTTGGACCTTTTAACCACTAAATTTCAGAGGTTTTTCAGTAGAAAAAAACTTATTTTAAAGTCCAAATTTGGAGGGGGGAGCCTCCCCTCCTTGTGTCTTGTTTGCATGCCCAGTTAGCTTCACATGTTAGCATGTTTTCTTAGCTTAACTTAGCTTAAGTCTAGTATGTCTTGGCTTCTGAAATAACCTGTTTTAGCCTTGTTTTGGGCTGGTTAGTTTGTTTGAGTCTTGTTTTGCTTAGTTGTAGTGTAACCCCATGCATTAGCTTAATTTTTTGGCTCTTCATGACTTGAGTCTAGCATAGCTTAGACCATATTTAGGGCTGTTTTGCCTCTATTTTTGGTTATTTGTTTCATTTGAACCTTGCATGGCATGGTTGTAGTGTTAATTCCTTCACTAGCTTAGTTTTTTAAGGTTTTAACTATCATTGGCCTGAGTTGGTTACATGTTTTAGTGCTTTTATCATTCATTTCCAACCCTTAATCAATCTCTGTAATCCCCCTCAATTTTTCACTTCTGATTTTCTTTGAAAGTGGTTTCAAACCACTTGTTTGCCTAAGTGTGAAATGGAGATGCTACACCTAATGGTTTAATCCCTTAGGGGGTTCATTACCAACAGTGTAATGCCTCTTTCATGCCCAAAGAAACTTGGGGTTTGAGCCTTCTTTCCATTAGAAGACATTCACCAATGGAGTAAATTGATTAAGGAATTATTTGGTAATTAAAATGAGTAAACAAAATTGGCAAGTAAAAGAGGCAAGATAAGCATTCTTTGTGTTGCATTGCATGTGTTCAAATCGGACGTTAATTTGAACACAAGGAAAATGGTACATTTCATCACTCAATTGCCCTCGATCATCCATGATAGGGTGATGGTCCTTTCGGTCTTGTCTTTGCATTCATTGATCTTGCACAATTGGTTTCACAAGCCATCATGCAATGAAGTTGCTTGAATGATGGTTTGTGAACCAAAGCTTGTCCCTCCTTTGACTTCCCCATGAAAAGGAGAGGCAAAGTGTGCAAACAACCCTTGAAAAATGCTCTGTTTTGCTCTGTTTTGTTCTTTGTTGTAGCAAGGAAGCTCAAAGCATCAGTGGCCGACAACCATCACCCCTGGCCGACCGGCCACCAATGGTAGCTGACCGGCCACTATTGGTAGCCAACCAGCCTCTGTAGGCTCGACTTTCTTCGCGCTTTCCCTTTTGGAGAGGGTTGAATTGGTCCTACAGTTCGGACTCCTGTCACGGTTCTGAATCTAAACTCACAAAGTGGAATATGAGACTGATAAAAACCAAAGAGTCCAAATATGGCAAATCGTTTTGAAAAATTGATTTTGAATAAAAAAGCGCCAAAAATGGACTACTTTGCCAGATTACAGAGTCGCCACCTACATATTTTATTTTGGGAAAATTTAGGAAACCCTGACTTGTGCCAAAGGCCACGTGCCTGTCATCACCAAAGTTGCCTCGGCTTGGGAACTTGGGTACTAGAGGGGAAGGTCCTGAAATGAGCACCGCCGCTCGCCCGATCAAAGGATCGGTCTCTACTAAGCATGATACGTTGTTTTATAAACACATGTGTTCTTATTCCGATTTTTAGCTAACTTTACTACATGACGCGCGCGCAAGCGAGTATAGACTAAATCGCAAGAATTGGAACAAAACAACTCATGTTAGTTTTCGAAAATAGTTTGAAATTGCCATCCTCAAGTGGGCTAAAACGCGGATTTACCATCAAACATGATGGGCTTGAAACCTGATTTGCCACTTCGCAAAGTGGGCGTAAAACTCACATTTATCGAATTGTTCCAATTCAAGTAATAAAGCCTTCATCCACAAGCGTTCATGCAGTTTAGCATTTAAGCAAATAGCCTCATGGCAAGCATGTGAAACATGGCAGCACTCACACTCATGCAAGTATGCTAAAGCGTAAAAGCTTACCGGGCACTCCAAGCCAAAACAAAAATTAGTTAGAAAAAATACATGATCCGAACTATACAAAATGCCTAATGCAACGCATGCAATAATGCTATTAATAGGCTCGGCTACTAAGATGGCATTTGTAACACTTTGATAACATGCTTTTAAACACGTATTCAAGTAAGTATATTGAAATTGCAATGCAGTTTGAATGATGTGCCGAGCCTGGTGTATGCAAGACAAATGAATGATTCAAACATGCAAACATAAGGTATGCTAATCGAAATATGATCCTTAATCTAACCACCAAAAGCGGGTAAATAAAAGGGAGACAGATGTGGGGGTTGGAAGACATGCACACACACACGCACACTGATTACAACATTGTGTCCTCTCGAAGGAGGGTCCGAATGAATAAGCTAAGCTAATCTAAGCTAAGCTAATCAAATTAATCTAATTAAACTAATTAGACTAATTATTACATAACAAAATAAAGAAATAGCTAAGCTAAGCTACTTAATTATTACAACACTTAACTAATTAACAATTAGTTAATTAAATTACAAAACCATGCTAACTAACAAGCAAAGCATTTAAACTATACTGCCTCGGCTCTGCTTCAAGAAATTGAACATGCATGCATTCGGTTTTCGCCTAGAAAAGCCCACTGGTTTGCTCTTGAGTGGCTCTGTTTGCAGGGTTACTGCAAGAACTTTTTGCTCCTCCTTACCAAACCAATGCTGAGGATTGCACCAGTGGCCTGCCAGCCATGATTGGTTGCTGCCAGCCAAAAAGAGGCACTACCGGCCAAAAATGTAATACTGCCGGCCACTGGTGTGCTGGATCACCACTGTGCAACAGAGCACAAACAGAGGAAAAGAGAGGGTTTTCCAAGGGTATATTTGTACTGTGCCCTTCCTTATCATCTCAAAACATCAAAGGAGTGGCACTCTTGGATCCAAAATCACCAATCAAGCATTTTCAATGCATGATGGCCAAAGATCCAAGTTGTACACTTTCAATAAACGCACAAAAACAAGACTCTAGACCACTACCCTATCATGCATGATCAAGGGCAAGGGAGACAAAAGAGATTGGCTCATTTCATCACTTCAAGTATGAAATGGACCAATCTTCCTAGTGTTCAATATAACGTTCGATTGAACACAATGCAATGCAAACACAACATGCTTATCTTTCTCATGTTTTACCGATAAGCCCTTTAACCGGTTAAGTTCCAAAGTGAGAGTCCTCTAATTGGAAAGAGGATCCAAGCCACAAATACCTTAAGCATGAAAGAGGTCTCATGCTATTGGTTAGGAGGAATTCTCAAGAGGGTTAAAACCATTAGGCATGAGAGCCTCAATTTCATGCTCAAGCCAACAAGGGGCTCAAGACCACTTTCAAAAAAAATTAAAAAGTGAAGAATGAGGGAGGGTTGCAGATATTTTAGTGCTAAAATGGCATGCAAAAAGACACTAAATCATGCAAACAACTCATACAAGTGATGCTTAAAAGCCTAAAGCATCAAACTAGTGAAGATCTCAACACTATAAGCATGCAACATAATGCCCAATTGACCAAACCAACTCTAGACAGAGTTAAAACATGCCAAAACAGTGGCTAAAACATGTTGAGATTGAAGCATAAAAGGCTAGAAAAACATGCTCATGTGTTAGCAAGTAGAGAAGGTTCAAAGTACAACTCTCAAAAGCGAAGAAAGAGTGAAATACATGTGCACATGACATAGGTTATGGTGCTGAAATTACATGCAAAATGAGGCTATAACATGCAAACAACTCAAACTCTTCATGCTCAAAGCCTCAAAACAATGGATTAGTGAAGACCATTACACTATAGCCATGCAAACCAAGCCTCGAAGGACTTAACTGACCCAAAACAGAGTTAAAGCATGTCAAAACATTAGCAAAAATATGCTGGAGTCAAGCTAACACAAGCTAGAATAATAGGCTAACTCATTAGGCATGCTAGAATAGTAAGCATAATTGCACTACAAGTGCAAGAAGCAAGCAACAAGTGCTCCAACCAACCAAAAACAGAGTTGAAACATGTCAAAATAGAGCCTAAAACATGCTTGAAATAAGCTAACACAAGCCACAAAAACATGCTACTTTGTAATGCTAACTAGGCATGGAAGAGAGAGACAAGGAGGGGACACTAACCCCTCCATTTTTGGACTTCAAAACAAACTTTTTACCACTGAAATAACTCTGAATTTTAGTGGTTTATAGGCCCAAAAAGTTTGACTTTTATATGCTAAAAGATGATGCAAAGGCACATATAAATAGGCAACAAAAAGGGGGAGACAACCCCTTAGCACAAAATGGCTTTAAACCAACATGTTTAGGCCCAAAGATCAGAACTTTTTGTAGTTGAAAACTAGGCTCAAAATAGCACAAAAAGATGACAAAACAACTATGTACAAAGAGCTTTAAACATGTAAGACTTATACCTTTGAAGCACAGTACTTAAACAGCCACTTTCTTGGCTCAAATAACCCTTCAATAGCACAAAATAGGTCCCAAGATGCCTCTGCTCCAAGGTGGTCTAATTTGGTTAAGGGGTTGTATGCAAATGGGTAGAAAATTCCCACTTTCAAGCACAAAAAAGGAAGTGAGAGAGGATTCTAGAGAGAGAGAGAGGAAATTTTGCTCACAAATTTTTTCCAACCTCCCACATGCAAGATGATGGCTTTTATATATAGAAGATACAAAAACAATTCAAAGAAATCCAACTATCCACGTGCAAGCAGATGGCTCAACCTGTGCAAACAGCTGGCAAAATATCACAAAAATATCTACTGATGCACTGGTGGCCAACCGGCCGACCATCAGTGATGGCCGGTAGAGGCTCATTGATGGCCGGCATGGCACATCAATGGCCGGCAGGCCAGAGTCCATGGCCAGCAGTGCCCAATCATGGCCAGCAGTGCATCAACAATAACAAGCTGGAAGGACCAATACATGGTCCAAAAATGAGATAGAATGGATGCAGGGTTTGGAAAGCTCAAACCTGTGGTGTTCTGCTGCGGATTTCTAGTGCTTGACGAGCAATCAAACTTGTCACTGGATGTACCTGCAAGAACATCCAAGTCTTGAGGACGGTCAAAAATGGGGTGCCTATAGTTGCCCCTCTTTGACATAACTCAGAGTCACAAAGATGACGCGAGTGAATGTCAAAGCCCAGAGACGACCCATTTTGATAAGGCCACAAGACTTAGACAAACATTCAATATAACAATACATAGTTGGGCCCACAGGCTGGGGCAAAATACAAATGATATGCACGATGCAAGAGCATAACTTATGATCATCCATTGAGGCTATTATGAAGCATTTAAATACAAGTGTTATGCAAGGAAAATATGACAATTTAAGCAAACCAACGAGGTACAACAATCTCACACATGAGAAGAAGTAAACAAATAAACACGCTACGCGTGAGAATCACAAGCCGAACCGCATCTCATGCAGAAAGGATGTAAGAAAATTATGCAATCTTAACAGCGCCTCACGCAGGAAAGGCCAAAAGCGATTATCGGGCGTACCCGAAGTCTCAAACAAAACACATCCTAGCGCGTCACACGCAGGAGGAGAAAAGGGAGCGGTGTAACCGGAGGATGGTATAAACATCGGAGCACGTCCCAATGTTTCTAACCAAAATAGGGTATAAACATTGGGCACACGACCCAATGTCTCTAACCAAGAACAAAGTGGTATAAGCGTCGGACACACATCCTAAACGCTTCTAACCGGGGAGTTGTATAAACATCGGGCATACGTCCCAATGTTTCTAACCAAAACAGGGTGGTATAAGCGTCAGACACACGTCCCAAATGCTTCTAACCGAAGGGGGGTATAAACACCGGGCGTACCCGACTATTTCTAACCGAAGAGTGGTATAAACATCGGGCACACGTCCCAATGTTTCTAACTAACAAGGTGGTATAAGCGTCGGGCACACAACCCAAAACGCTTCTAACCGAGGCAAGGTGGTATAAACACCGGGCGTACAAGAATGTTTCTAACCAATAAGGGGTGGTATAAGCGTCGGACACACATCCCAAACGCTTCTAACCGAGGCAATTTGGTATAATATCGCGCGTACCCGAATGTTTCTAACCGAAGCAAGAGTGTTTAAGAGAGAGGAATGGTTTTACCCAGAATTTCTCTGAATGAACCGTACATACAATATTGTCCTTGCATAAGAAAAAAACTTAACAGGTATAATGCAATACAACGCATGTCTCATGCGAGACGAATGATCGTAACACAATGTTAAAGGCATGTTCCATGCACAACATGCAAGAAACGAAATAGAAGCATATTCTATGCAACGGGAGCAAGAGCATATTCTATGCAAAGTAATCAACAACGCATATTCAATGCAACATGCATATTCTATGCAAACATTGTAATGCATGCTCTATGCAACAATTCAAAATTCATGTTCAATGCAACGTGCATATTCTATGCGATGACAAAAGCATGCTTGATAAAGACGACTCAAAGGCAACTTTCGATTTACCTTTCGGAAGAGTTGCAGCATGTTAAAAAGGATACACCTTGTTTGTGTTGATGGGCAATAACCATCGCGCACTGAGAACGCAATTCTGGGCTTCCGCGAAGGCATTCTGAATCAAACATTGAGCATACCTTGCATTTCTTGGAATCCAAGGACACAAATCAAATCCAAAGAGGCAGAGGAAGCTTGTGGAAGCCTGCCGGCCATTTGTGGTCACTGCCGGCCCCCAATAGACCAGTGCCGGAAATCGATGTGCCACTGCCGGCCATCGATGGAAGATTTGGGAAATTTGGTCATTTCACCCTTGGGTCTTTAAGTATAAGTGACGCAACTTCATTTCCTCACAAACCCTTGCACAAAATCCCTCTTCTTTGCTCTCTAGCTACTCCTTCTCTCTAGATCTGTGCGTTCTATGCGTTTTTCAACACCCTAAAAACATTTTCTTCGCTAAAACCATCTAGTTCTCTTCACTTTGAACCGATCATAATTTGATTTTGACGCTTCTTTCGTCATTTCCACCATTCTAGGCTCATTCCCCTCAAGTTTCTCCCAAGGTAAGTACACTTTTCCCGGCTTTGACTTTCTTTGACTTTTTCTCTCTCATAGGGTTGACTTTTTCAAAGTTTCACCCCTTTTTCATCATTTTTCCTCATATTTGCTTCTCTTGCATCTATTTCAGATGGCAAATGATGTCCCTCATGACGGGGCCCTCCCTAAGCTTCCTCCAGTAGAGTTTGAGGCAGACTTTGAGGCCGAGTCGGACCCATTACCGCTGAGCATACGCCCCTTCGATCCCGTGAGGTATCATTCTGAGACTCACATAGTGCCTACCGCGGGAGGCATCAAAGCCTTCGTCGACTTCGCTGAGGATGTGCCAGATGACCTTCTATTGAGAGAGCCAGCATCTCTTTTGTCACCTATCACCGTAGAGGTACGAACTCTACTTTTCTGCAATACTACCTTTAACTGTTTGCATTTCTTGCACTGTTTTGATTTGATTACATAGATTCCCTTGATCTAACTCGATCTCATACATTACTGCTTTATATTCAACTGTACTTTCATTGCTTGATCTGATTGCATCTCGTGCATTATCACAGGAAGGATCCCGCTCCTTCAGAGGCTACGGTACGACGGCAGCTCGGGAGTGGTACGGCGAGCTCCCAGCTAGGGTTCGTGACATTATCGACGAGATAGGCTTCGGTCTGTTCTGCTCTAGCCTAACGCGGGTCGTAGTGAGCCGCCCTCTCTTAGGGACCTTAGTGGAGAGGTGGTGGGATACCACCAACTCCTTCCATTTCTCTACCACGTGGGAGATGACGATGACCCCTTACCACTTCGCCATGATCACCGGCTTGGGCGTAGGGGGTGATCCGATCCCTCTCGACCCTGATATGGGAGAGTGGGAGGTAGCATGGGCCGTATTACTCGGGGCACACCCACTGACACTCCGGGCAGGCATGGTCCGATATAGCTAGTTCGAGGAGCAGTTTAGAGGGCTTGAGCCCAAGACAGTCGAGGAGACAGAACAATACGCCAAGGGCTTCCTCATGTTCCTTTTCGGTGCCACCTTGTTTTCGAACAAGTGGAATACTGTGGGTTTGTATCTGCTGAGTGCATTGGTAGTGCTCCAGCGAGTTTAGTTCTACGACTGGGGTGGAGCTGGCCTCATCACTTTGTATGGATACAGGAGCTCGACTTCTCGCATGAGTGGGAGCTTGATCGGCGGCTACTGGCGAGCTTGGGAGGTACACAGCTTAGTTCCCCTTTTTACTTTGCATTTTCTACTTAGCATTTCTTGCTTAACATTTGTTCAAAACATGTACTTTTCTGCTCTGCGTTTTCTGTATCTGCTCATACACTGTATGCTTTCTGCTTTGCATTTTCTATATCTGCTTATGCACTGTATTGATCACACTTTCCCTCCAGCTGTGGGTGTACGCATATTTCCCAGCTCTTGCTCCAGAGCCTATAGAGGAGACTCTGGTAACAGTCCCATTTTCTTGGGTATACGACGGCCAGCTCCACTGTAGGACCCGGGAGAACTTCATGTTTTTCTGCCAGTACTTTGACACGGTTATGGCACACGAGGTAACCCAAAACAAAGTCAACCCGCTTTTCAATCAACCTGATACACACATTGGTCAATTGACAGTGACTAATCATCTGTTCATTCCCTTATTCTTTAGATCACATGGCAGCCGTGGGATGTGATACCGTTGGGGCTCAAATTCCCGTATGACACAGCTAGGGTCATCGCTCGCTATCATATCCTTCTCGAGGGCCCGATCTACCGTGCCTAGTTCTTGGGCGAGTGTTTTGTGCGCCAGACTTTAGGACTGCCTGCCCCATTCATACCAATGGCGCCTCCAGTGTCCATGAGAGAGACACACAGACTGTTCACTGAGGAGGTGATCCAGTTTATGGTAGGGCTAGAGGCGGACTACTTCCGTATGGAGGGCGACTATGTGACCTTCATCTAGACATATCTGATGCAGCCTCTGATCGACGTTCGTGGAAGTGAGGGAGCGAGAGCTCCAGCTGTGAGAGAGAGAGGCAGAGGGGCCAAGACTCGTGGCAGGAGAGACTTTGGGGCGGGACAGAGGACCAGGTGGCCAGAGCTGCCTACCACGCTCACTTACCGAGGACATTCTGGGGAGGCTTGCCAGATCCCCATTGAGCCTGCACCAGCTGGGTACAAGCTTGTCGGGGTTCAAAGCTCGGCTCCAGTATGTACCATACTTTTCATTTTGCATATTTACTTCATTTCAATTATGCTTTGTAGAACACTGATCTCTTCAACACACTTGCAGACACCCATAGAATACACAAGGTAGTCCCTCGAGCTAGTGGTTTCCTTGACAAAGATGGTATAGACGAGCATGAACCTGCTTAGCCTCTAGAGGATTCTGGTAATTTCCTTTAGTTTGCACTTCATGTCATTGAATTTTCTGTTGATACATTAGCACTTCTGCTGTTCCATACTACACTGATCTGATACATTGCACTAAAACATTGCATAGATACACTACTCCCATATACTACTCACGGTATATCATCTTTTGCATCTGATACACTGCGTCTGGTATACTGCATCTGACATATGCCACAACTAATGTATTTTGACAAACTGCCCTTTTCAGATCCCTTTTCAGATTCCAACTCCACTGGATGCCCCAACATGAGTCATAGCAGGACCTTCAGTACCTCCTCCGGTAGCAGAGAGGAGAGGGAGACAGGCTCTGACACGCAGTTGAGGCAGAGTTAGGGGCACCCGAGGCGAGAGTGGCCCTTCAGAGCCCATTCTGGGCTATGATGATGACGAGACGAGCGAGGGTGAGGCAGCGAGTCCATAGTCAGAGTCATCTGAGGAGGGAGACGACGACGCCTACTCGGATTCTGCTAGTGGTGAGGCTAGAGAGATTGAGGAGGGCTCAGGTTCTGACTCTGATTTAGACTCAGACAGCGGTGCTGATGGTGATAGTGTTCCACAGTCCGCTCCGCCGAGGAAGAGGACGAAGAGGGCCTCTCGAGCTTGAGATAGCTGGCCCCGATTTAGATGTTTTTTGCTTTGTTTTCTTTTTGTTAGTAGTGTTAGCACATTGTATAGCCTTAGGCAGTTTTATTTTTCTTTAAAAACTTGTACTCTTTTGTAAAAAGTGACCATGACTGGAATGAAAACTCAGCTCATTTGATTAAAATGTGTTGCATTTTGCATTCTGAGCATCGCATAACATCGCATAGCATGAAAATGAGATTGATCTTTGTTGAAAATTGCACATTCTAATGGCCTGTCTTAATCAGGTAGTGAATTGACCAACAACTAAAAGAATAAACAGAGTAAAACAACTCGATAAACAACACAAGGACTTGACAGGTTAATCAAGTGTAAATACAACTCGATAATCAAGACAAGAACTTGATAAACAACATAAATACAACTCAATAAACAAAACCAAACGATTACAACTTAAATAAACAAACTCAAGCCCAACAGGAGCAAAACAAGACCTCAAAAGGTACGAATAACAGAATTCCATTACAGCGAACAACTAAATCTTCACAAAGGAGGTCAGTGAGCCTGAAAGGAAGGCTGCCGGCCATGGAGGATGGCCTATCGGCCATCACTTCCCTTATGCCGACCATCAATGTGCCCCTGCCAGCCATTGATGAGCCTTTGCCGGCCATCAATAAGCCCTGCCGACCATCGATTAGCAGAACCTCCAAAACGTTGACACCTGGCCTCCACTCACTGCCTTATCCTCTACAAAAGCTCTAGCTTCGTGGTTTCTTCATTCCAACTCTATTTTTTCCCCAAATGGAGCCATTCTTCACTGAAAAACTTTCCGATTGGATTGTAGCTTTGGATGGCTCAGAAAAGTTGAATTTCTGGGATTTCGGGATAAATGTACTATTCCCACTAAGTCATACTCCACTGTGCTTTCCATTCCTCCATGTCGCAGCTAGATATTGGAATCCGGTTGCACATGTTTTCAGCTTCGGGGGACAAGAGATATGCCCCACAATCGAAGAATTCCAAGCTTTGATGGAATCGCAGCGTGGTGAGGAAATCATGCCCCAGTCGCGTTTTGGTCACATCCAAGCTTTGGGAAGGATGTGTAGGTTCAATCTACATGATGTCTGATCTTTGGTTCACAACCGGGAGTTGGATCTTCCCAGTCTCATTCATTGCTTTTCTGACGCTGGCGACCATGTATGGCAAAGTTTTCGGCAACATGCCCTTTGCTTGTGTATGTTGACTCATTTTTTGCTCGCCCCTGGCTTTGGATGGTCTAGCATTCACTTGATCGAAGTGGCCCAAGGCTTGAAAGGGGGCAAAAGCTGCATTGGCGTGACATTAGCCGAGACTTTGATGGGCTTAGATGCTTTCCACCGCTGGGAGACAACCAAGTTCGCAGGAAGCATTACTCTTATAGGTAATGTTTCCCACCATTCTCACATATCTTTCTTACATCACTCGGCACTCAGGCTCTGTTTTTCTCTCAATACCCTTTCTCACTTTTTCTCTCCACGTACACCTCTCTATTCTTTAATCTCTCTTATTTTTCATCCCTCCGCAGATATGGCTGATGGACAAGTTGAAGGTAGTGGACTCTTGTCCTGCATATTCGGCACACAGTTATTTCTTTCGTCAACGGCTAGCTGATTTCCTGAACAAGGAGTGGTGGTGCCGCTGGATGTGCAACAGGTCTGCTGTTGACATTGCTTGGCATTGCCCCTGGTTTGATTTGCCCAAGATGAGCTAAAGCATGGCCCGGCAGCTCGACATTCAGTTGATTAGCTTGACCCACTATGTCTTCTACTTTCCATTTTGGTTCCAGCGTCAGTTCGGACATGACCAGACTTGCCTAGAAGAGGAAGTGGAATACCCAGCTCCGTTTCCAATTCGAGGCTCACAGCTAGCTCGGTATCCCACTACATGGAGGACAAGAGAACTTTTGGCTCCGGCTCCCAATCTCAGTTGCGCCCTTTCTGGAGAATGCATAGCTTGGCTTGAAGATGAGGCACAAACTGGGCCTAATTTAGCATTTGAAGCTTTCACAAGCTCTGGGAGGGAGCGCAGGAACACCTGACTCAACTATGCCCTAAGTTTATTACTTTGATCTAACTTTCAAGTTTTCCTTTTGAATGTAATAAAAAGCAACTGCGATTTGTATCAAGAAGTAGAGAACTCTGTATTGAAATCAATGAAATTGAAGGTTGTGGGTACTGAAAATTTTTCGTTTGGTCCAAAAATGGTCTAAGTTGTAAAAAGATTAATTCGAACAAAATCAACTTTTATTAAAACTTTTCAAAACCATTTTCGATATGGATCACAACTGGACACACCTGGAATCTATCCTTGAGATGTACAACCCCAAATCCAATAAACGGAAAGTTGCCCCTTGTCTGAACAGCGCTGCACTGTACTGTAGATCATAACCGAACTCTTGGATGCAAAAAAAGACAAAGATGACCAAAACAATCACATGGACACAGTTGATTTGGAAGTGTTTATGGCTGGACTTCAGAATGAAGTTGCCTACATATCCCAAAGATGGGAATCAAGCCTTACGTAGTTCGGTTCGAGTTCACTCAGGTATTAACACTCTCCTTTTGCGCTCTAACTTTTGCCAAGGCCGCGCTTTCTGGGTTTTCAACCTTGTGAGCTCAGTTTTTCTTATTTCCAATTTTTTGTGCTCTAACTTTTTCCTAGGTCGCCCTTTCGGGTTTTCGGCATAGCGAGCCTTTTAGGGGTAATATTTCTTCAACTTGTCCATGTTGATTGGTTGGGAAAATTCTAGGCCATCCAGGTCCATAAGAATGACAACTCCACCTAACCAAATAGACTTAATAATGTAAGGGCCAGTCCAATTGGGTTTGAACTTGCCCCTAGGGTCGTGGATGGGAGCTCGGTTGTTTTTGAGCACAAAATCCCCTTCTTTCAGATTGCTGGACTTAACTTGCTTGTTGAAAGCCCTGGCAATCCTACGTTCATAACCTTGGACGTGATACAGTGCTTTCATCATTCTCTCGTCAAACAGCATGAGTTCTTTGAACCTGCTATGCTGCCAATCCGCTTTTGCTATCTGGCACTCAGCCATAACCCATAGCGACAGTACCTCAACTTCAATTGGCAAAATAGCCTCCATCCCATAAACCAAGGAATACGGAGTTGCCCCAGTAGATGTCCGAATTGATGTCCTGTAGCCCCAGAGAGCGAATGACAGCTTATCTAGCCAATCCCTATAAGTTTCCACCATCTTCTACAAGATATGCTTGATGTTCTTGTTGGAGGCCTTAACTGCTCCGTTGGTTTGTGGCTGATATATGGATGACTTATGAAAAGCCACGTTGTATTTCTCCAACAAGTTGATCACTTCTTTCTTAAAGTGGGAACCATTATCCGAGATGATGTCATTCAGAACCCTATAGCGACAGATGATGTTATTCTTGATGAACTTGCCCACATGTGATGCTTTCAGCACCGCATAGGATTGGGCCTTGACCCACTTTGTAAAGTAGTCTATTGCCACCAGGATATACTCATGCCCGTTTGACCCCTTCGGAGTAATTGCCCCAATAACATCAATTCCCCAGACTGAAAACGGCCACGGAGAAGTCATGTTGTACAACATCGGCGGCGGAATATTCATGTGATTTGCATGGATCTGGAATTTGTGGCATCGTCGAACAAAACTGATACAATCCTCCTCCATGGTTGACCAATAGTAACCCTGCTTGAGAATCTTCTGGGCGAGCATTACTCCGCTCATGTGTGATCTGCACTCCTCTCCATGAATGGCCTCCATTAGGCGCTTTGATTCTTCTGCATCAACACACAGCTTGTGCATTCCCAGATGGCCTTGTTTGTACAATTTAACCCCGCAGATGATAAACTGAGCAGCCATTCGCCGTATTACCCTTTTATCTTTGGCATTTTCCCTTGGCGGATAAGCCTCATTTTCCAAGAAGTTCCAGACATCATAATACCAGGGGTTCTGATCTTGTACTTCATCTATTGCGGTAATCAGCTCATAGGCCAGCACATATCTCTGTTCAATAATAATCGGACGCATCCGAACTCCCAAAGGGATGTCTATCATGGAAGATAGAGTTGACAAAACGTCAGTGAACCTATTATTCTCTCTTAACAGATGGGTGAAGGTCAACTTTTCAAACCGAGGAATCATAACGTCCAAGGTCTAGTGATTGGTTTTCATTCTTTCTTATTTAGCTTTCTAATCTCTTTTTGCTTGAGATACAACCAGGTTCGAGTCCCCTATGACATCCAACCATTTTGCCCCTAGTTCCAGGGCGGCTTCTAAGCCAGTGATACATGTTTCGTATTCTGCTTCATTGTTCGATACTTTGAACTGGAGTTTGAAGGCTAAGGGTATGTGGAAATTGTCGGGTACTATCAGCAACAATCCTATCCCATACCCGTACTGATTAGACACTCCGTCAAAGTACATTGTCCAAATCTCTTCTTCGACGTGCAGAATGGCCTCATCCGGGAACAGATACATTGTTGCTTTGTCTCCCTCCACTGGGTGATCAGCTAGGAACTCCGCTACCGTTCTCCCCTTGGCAGACTTGCGCATCACATACTTCAAATCGAATTTGGAGAGAAGAAGCAACCAATAGTCTAGCCTACCCGTAAGCGCTGGTTTCTCAAAAAGATATTTGATGGGATCTAATCTCGAAACCAATATTACGACGTGAGCTAACAAGTAGTGCCTCAACTTCCTGGTGGCCCATACCAAAACTAAACAAGCCTTTTCCAGCGGCGTGTAGCTGGTCTCATATTCCAGCACCTTCTTGCTCAGGTAATAGATGGCTTTCTCCACTCTATCCTCAGATTCCTGTGCAAGCATGCAGCCCATTGTCGTGTCGGTTACTAATAGATACAAAATCAACGGTTTCCCCGGATTTGGCGATGACAACACGGGCGAGTTCTATAGATACTGCTTGATCTGCTCGAAAGTAACTTGGCATCGGTCATCCCATTGGAATTTCTTTCCTTTCTTCAGGAGACCAAATAGTGGTTCACAAGTCAAGGTTAATTTTGTAATAAACTGTCTTATGAATTGCACTTTACCCAGAAAGCCTCGCACCTCCTTTTCAGTCCTTGGTGGTGGCATTTCTAGGATGGCCTTAATCTTGGAAGGATCAATTTCAATGCCTCTTTGTGTAATGAAGAACCCCAGCATTTCCCTTGTTGTGACACCAAAAGTACATTTTTGAGGATTCAGTCGCAACCGACACTCTCTGATCCATTGGAAAAATTTCTTCAAGGTAGTGTAGTGGCTCTCTCTTTCCTTGGACTTGACGATCATGTCGTTCACGTACACTTCAACCTCTTTGTGGATCATATCATGCAAGATAGTGGTTGTAGCCCGTTGATAAGTAGCTCCAACATTCTTTAAACCAAACGACATTACCCTATAGCAGTAGGTTCCCCACGACGTGGTGAAGGCAGTCTTCTCTCTGTCTTCGGGTGCCATCAAGATCTGGTTGTACCTGGAAAATTCATCCATAAAGGAGAGCAACGCATGCCCTGCTGTGAAGTCCACCAATTCGTCGATATGCGGTAGAGGAAAGTCGTCCTTCGGACTAGCTTTGTTCAGATCTCTGAAAACCACACATACCCGAATTTTGCCATCTTTCTTCGGCACCGGAACAATATTGGCCAACTAAGTCGGATACTCAGATACCAGCAAAAACCCTGCGTCTATCTGCTTGGTGACCTCTTCCTTAATCTTCAAGGCCCAATTCGGGCGTATTCTCCGAAGCTTCTGCTTAATAGGTTGGGCCTCAGGGTCAAGAGGGATCTGGTGACGTACAATCTCAGGATCGATTCAAGGCATGTCTTCGTAGGACCACGTGAAAATATCTTTGAAATCTTTTAATAAAGAGACTAAGCGCTCGCGTTCCTCTGAAGATAACGTGGACCTGATCTGGACCAGACGTGGATCCTTCTCAGTGCCCACGTTAATTGAAATGATTTCATCCACCAAAGGTTTTACAAACCTCTCATCCTCTCGATCAATCAAATGTTTTAAAACTGGAGGAATTCCTTCCTCGTCGTTTTCATCAAAGTTTTGAAACTCATGATCAATGCATTATACTAAAGGCACAGAAAAGTACTCAGAAACAGCAGTGGTACCATTCTCATTCACAACTTCCAATTCGTCCAATTCTTCGGTTACAACCGATTCGAAAGAAAAAGAAAAAGACGACCTAGACAAAACAACAACATATGGGTTATCAACCCCAGGAATGCCGGATCCTAACTCAGAAGAACTGGAATCTGATTCTGACTCCACAGACTCTGTGGAATCAGATTCCGACTCATCACCTGATTTAGAGCTGCCAGACAAAAAGCCCTCCTCGAACTGCCAAACGAGGAAGGGTGCGATAAATGCATCCAAACTGCCAGTAAAAGGGCCCACAGCCGATTGATCCCCAATAATGGAAATAGAGAAATCATCCCCCAAGCTCTCTGGTGTGATCTGAGGAACTGAGGGAGACAAGCTAGCGCTGCTCCTATCTCAAGTTTTGTGCCATCGGACTCGTCCTCTACATTCTGTTCTGCCTCAGCGGGCAAGTCAATTTGTTCTTCTGAGGCTTCATCCACTTGCAGTTATAAGTAAAAAAAGATCTCAAAGCCAGGCAAACGCCGCTTCTCTGAATTCAGCCATGGCTCCGGAAAGCCGTAAAATGGGAAATCTTCCCCCTCTCAGACAAAGCGGCCGTTTAGGGTTCCTTGAATTGGTCTATGCACTAACTCATAGTGCTTCCCAGTCTGCCTTGCCTTGGCTCTTCCGGTCATTTCCTTCCCCTTTCTTGCCCAATCCTCCTTGGTAGGCGTGTAACTTAAACCAAAGGTATGAGGGTTGTGCGGCACTTCGGCCAATGCAGCGACGCCCTTCCGGCCACTCCTTCCCAATCCCATTCCGGGTACATGTTATAGCTTATTCATGAGGTAGACTGATTGAGCACTGAATACCTTGCACTACCTGGGTCTTAGCCAAGGTGAACCTGGACAAAAGGCATCCTCCTTGCCGTGTGCAATTTCTAACACCGGTGTAGTAACCTCGGGCGGAGGATGAATTGAAAAGTTCGCAAAAATAATAACTACCCCCTTCCTAAGGGGGTATTATAGCATTTGATCAAAAGTGGAAGAGACTGCCTTCACTTGGTGCAGCCACGGCCGCCCAAGAAGCAAGTTGAAGGTGGCTAGAACATCTAGGACTTGAAACTCATTGTCCTATTGCTTCGGGCCCACCTGCGCTCTGATCTAGACTGTCCCCATCACTTCCCGGCTTGTATTATCATAAGCCCGAATCACCTGGGCTGTTGGCACAAAGCCTACGGGTTTTAAACCAATAGCGTAGGCCGTTCGCGACGTGCACACTTTGATCGCAGACCCGGTATCAACCAAGACAACTGGTATTCACTTCTCTTTGCATTCAACAGAGATGTACAGTGGTTTATTGTGCTTAGAGCCCTCAGGCAGCAATTCTTTATCTGTAAAGGTTAAAGTTAGCGAGGCTTCTCCCGGGAAAACCAATCCCACCAACTGTTCAGGGGTTGTGTCAATAGAAAGCTTGGCTTTGTCCATTGCAGACAGGATATCTTGTCTATGCACCCGTGATGCCATGAGCAATCCCCAAATTGATATATCAGCCTGAATCTTCTTCAGCTGCTTCAGTACAGCTTCTTCGTCTAGCAGTTTCTCTTTTGTTTCTCTGCCTCCTTATCCTTTCCAGATACTTTTGGTTGGTCTAGGTGCGGGGGCTAGAAGTACCGCCTGCTTCGGGTGATGTAATCCACTTCTTCGGTATACCATGTATCATCTAGAAGATTCTGTCCCTAGTCCTCATCAGTATGGGCAAGACACAAATCATCGTCTTCCCACCATGTTCCTCCATAAACTGACAAGCAACTGTCTGGTTCTGCTGTAATTGTTCCTGTGTTCACAACGCATTCTATCCCCGCAGGGCCTTTGGCTTTTCTAGCCTTCTGATCATTCTTAGTTCTTTCTTGTTCGAACTGCTTCAGCGCGGCCTCCTATTCTGTATTAGCTGTACAAATGCTGCTCAATTTCCAAGCAAAATTCTTCGTACCGGTGCTCTCCAACAACTTCCCCTCATTGTCGACCGTTCCAGCTGTTGTAGACGTTTCTGTTTCCAACTTTCTAGCTTGGGCTGAGACCCCTCATCAACATCCAGCTCATCACTAAGCCACCCTGAATTATCCCTTGATCCGTTCATGTCAAACTAACCAATCTGTACATTCCCCAGATCCTATTCATCAAAGAACTGTAGGTTACTGATGTCCTCCTCAAGCTCAGCTAAGTCATCCAGTCCCTGGCTTGGCCTCTCCTCCCAGACTACGTTAACCTCTATTCCTCTTGGCAATTCCACCTCAGACTTGGGTTGATCGGTTGATGTAATATAGCGGCAAGGGTTGTATTCCTTCTCCGCTAAGTCCTCAGATCCCTCATTTTCTGAACCAATATTTCCATTCTCCTCCAAGGTCACCCTGACTTTGTCTTTCACAGTCACCACCACTGGCTTGGGTTGGGATATGGACGCGCTCATCATGCATAAGTCTATGCTTTCTGGGATGAACAGCGTTGACTTAGGCAGGTGGGAGGGAGTGATGTATATGATGGGGTCGTATGGGATGACCATTGTTTGGATGAAGTTTACTTGCCTAGGTGGAGGGGGTTAGTTATGTCGTGGAAGAGGATTTGTAGTGACGTTTGGCTTCTTAGGAGGCGCTATCACTTTGTTGTCAATGAGATCCTGAATCTCATGACTGAGTCTAAAGCATAGGTCGGTATCATGACCATGCTGCTGGTGGAAGGCGCAGTACTTGGCTGGGTTACGTGTAGGAGGGAGGGGATTTTGCAATGGGCGAGGCTCCAGGGGTTTTAGATGCCCCTTTCTAATTAGGATCCTCAAGGCCGCTGACAGAGACATGTGAAGTGTGGTGAAAACCCTCTGGCGTCGGGGTGGGTATTTTACAGGTTGTGAGGTGGCTCCGGATGTTCTGATAAAAGGGGTGGCTGTTTTCGGTGTGGTGGTGACCATACCAACATCAGACGTCCTTATAGCTGCGTTACCACTCGTAGCCACATTTGAACTGCGTGTAAAGGCCCTTTTGGGCTGCTCTTTTTCATAGTCAATCAGACCCTGTTTCATCGCATCCTCTATCTGCGCCCCTATCTCATGAAGGTCAGCAAATGTAGAGAGGGGTAAGACGAACATCTTTTGCAGCAGCTTCGGTTGCAAGTTGCGGACCACCATTCGGATTTGGTCCTTTTCAGCTGGTCGGGTTGTCATCATGGAGGCCTTGGCCCTCCACCGAGTGTCAAAATCAGGGAAGCCCTCCTTTAGCTCTTGAGGAAATAGCCTCGAGATAATGAGTTGTGACCTCGATTTGAGTGTTATAAGAATATTGGGCAACAAAGGCCTCAGCCATCTCTTCCCAGCTTCTCTTTACATAATCCTCCAACTTAGCATACCAAATGGCCGCAATACCCGACAGGATCCGACCAAAGAGGGATAGCTTCTGCAATCTAGACAAGCCAATCAGCCGCAAAATATCTAAGAACAGCCACAGATAGACCATAGGATCACTCGAACCGTCGAAGCGGTCTATGTGAGGCATTTCGAATCTATCTGGCAATGTCACTGCCGAATCTGTGTAGCCATCCTGTATGTCTGGGATGGAGTTAACATCCTGAGCCGTCTTGAATAGCTTTTCAAGCTTGCTCACTTTTAACGCAGTCAGGTCGACCTTGAAATCAAAGGGGGCCTCGGTTGGGTAGGCTGATACTTTGGAAGTCTGGGGTGGAATCGGATCCACAAGGATGTCCGCATTTCCTGGACATTGGATGTGGGAATAGGAGCCCTAGCGTAGACTGCCTCGGAACTCCGCTCCGCGCGCGAGGGCGCGAATCGTTGTTCTTAGCTACTACAGTTCGGACTCCTATCATGGTTCTGAATCTAATCTCACAAAGTGCAATGTAAGACTGATAAATCACCAAAGAGTCCAAATCCGACAAATCGTTTTGGAAAATCAATTTTAATCAAAAAGTGCCAAACATGGACTGCTTTGGCAGATTTCAGAGTCGCCACCTAAATATTTTGTTTTTGGGGAAATTTAGGAAACCCTGACTCGTGCCTAAGGCCATGTGTTCGTCATGACCAAAGTTGCCTCGGCTCGGGAACTTGGGTACAAGAGGGGAAGGTCCTGAAATGAGCACCTCCGCTCGCCCGATCAAAGATCCGCCTTTACTAACATGATATGTTGTTTTTGAAAACACATGTGTTCTTATTCTAATTTATTAGCTATCTTTAGTATGTGATGCGCACAACATACAAGTATAGACTAAATCGCTCTAGTTGGGAACAAAACATCTGATGTTTGTTTGTTTGAAAAACGGTTTGAAATTGCTACTCGCAAGTAGGCTAAGTTGTGGATTTGTCATCCTCAAGTGGGCTTAAGAAAACATGATTTTGCCACTCTCAAGTGGGCTTTAAAACTCACATTTGATGAATTGTTCCAATTCAAGAAATGAAACCTTCATCCATAGGCATTCATACAATTAAAACACTTAAGCAAATAGCCTCATTGCAAGCATGCTATACATGGCAACATACACACCTCATGCAGTATGCTAAAGCGTAAAAGCTTACCTAGTACTCCGAGCCAAAACAAAAGCTATGTTAGAAATTAATGCATGATCCTAGTTCATGTTAAGATGGCTAATGCAACACATGCAAAATCCAACTAAGATAGGCTCGGTTATTCTAAGATGTCATGTGAACTGCAACTTGATAACATGTATTTAAATCGGAATTAAAATAGAATGCAGTTGGTATGATGCGCCGAGCCCGGTGCATGCAAGACAGATGAATGATGCATGCATGCAAAGCATAAGGATGCTAATTGAAACATGCCCTAAACTAACCATCAAAAGCTGGTAAATAAAAGGGAGAAAGAAATGGGGGTTGGAAGACATGCATCACACACACGCACGCTTATTACAACAGTTGTGCCCTCTCCACGGAGGGTCTGAATGAATACGCTAAGCTAGCTACGCTAAGCTATTCTAACTAATCTAATAATCTAATTAGACTAATTATTACATAATCAAATTGATTAACTAGCTAACACTAAGCTAATTATTACAACACGTTAACTAATTAACAAATTAGCCAGTTTAATTACAAATTCAAAAGCTAACTAACAAGTAAAGCTAATTATAAATTACAAAGCCTCAGCTCAGTTCTAAGAGTTCGAAGATGCATGCTCGATCGCCTCGCTCAGAAATCCGTTGCCATGCCTCATGTTGCCTCTGTTTGCACACTTCTGCACCTTTGAAAATTATGCAAACTTCTATGATGCTTCTGACCTACCTTAGGAACCATCTGAGGGGTAGTCGGCCAAAAGGTGTGGCCATCGGCCAATGAATAATGGTCATCGACCAATTTTGATGGCCGATCGGCAGCCAATATGGTCGATCGGCCACTGATTCCTACAAACTCTCCTTTTTGCTGCAACAGAGCACAAACAGAGGCATGGTAATGTATTTGCAAGAAAATATGTATGCGACTACACCCCTTATCATGTCTAAGGCTCAAAGGTGTGTAGTGCTTGGCTCTCGAGCCATCAATCACGCATTTCAATGCATGATGGCCAAAGAGGCTGAGTTGCACAAATTAATATCACATGAATGCACAAAAGACACAAAAATGCCTTAACCTCTATCATGCTTGATCAACAGGGTTGGCGACCGAGAAATGAGGCACGTTTCATCACTTCAAGTATGAAACGTCCCCCGTTTCCTGTGTTTGGACTAACACCCTATCCAAACACAATGCAATGCAAGGTATGCACACACAATGCAATGCGAGAATTATGCAAAAATCATGCAATGCAACAAGCATGCAACAATATGCAATGCATCAAGATCGACTTAGTAATGCTAATGGCATGTGAACAATGTAATGCAACATGATTAACTTATCAAAGCCAATGGCATGCCAACTCAATGCAATGCAACCTAAGCATGCAAACAAAGCTAATGCAACATAAGCATGCCAACAACCATGCAAACAAAATGCAAGATGGACTTAAACCGGATATGGACAGACCTCAGTCATGTCCAAAACAGTGGTTAATAGTACTGAAATGATGGCATGAAAAGCATGAAAAGGCAAGACAAGCATGCATGCCAATTGGCTCAAGAACTAAGGCATAAAGATGCAACTCTTAAGAGCACTTAGAGAGTGACAAGCATGGACGTGTGACAACACTATAAGCTCTGAAATCATGTATGGAATGGTGCCAAACCACTCACACAACACAAGTATAACATGCAAGAGGGCTCAAAGCTTGAAGCTAGCATAGGCACTTGCACTATAGCTATACAAAACATGAAGCATGTGGCCAAGACAGTCCAAAATAGTCCTAGAGCATGCCAAAATGAGTCTGAAACATGCATGGGGCATCACCAAAACAAGCTAGCATGAGGGGCATGAAGCATGAACTTGCAAGGCTAATAAGGAGTATTACACTACACATATCAAAACCAAGCATGAGGTGACTTCAACAACAAAAATCAGAGTTATATCATGGCAAAATGAGACCAAATACACACTGATATGGCAGCTTACAAGCTTAGGCAAAATGGCATACGCAATGGCTCATGTTCAAGGCATAAAGAACCAACCTTTCAAAGCATGGAAAGAGTGACAAATGTGAGTGCATGACCATGAAGCATGCACTAAAATCCCATAACAAATAATGCCAAATCATGCAAATAACCCAAGCAATGCATGCCAGTGGCTTGGAAACTCAAAGCTAACAAGCTAGAATGCACTATGGCTATACAAAGCATGGCATGCATGACCAAAACAACACAACTCAGAGCTTAAGCACGATAAAACAAGGCTAAAAGCTTCTTGGAGTTGAGCCAAAAGCATGCTAGAATGATGGTCAAAGGCATGATGCATGTTAAGGCAATAGAAAGGATTGCACTACAAGTGCATGGTGCATGTAAGAGGCTATCAAACCAACCTTAGACAGAGGTATATCATGCTGAAATAAGGTCTAATACATGCTAAGATGGAGCCAAAACAAGCTTAACAAACATGCCACTTTGATGAGCCATCAACATAAGCATACAAGACACATGGAGAGGGGATGACCCTCTCCTATTTAAGGCCTCAAAACACACTTCCCACTACTGAAATTCCTCTAGAATTCAGTGGTAGAATGGTCAAACAAAGGCTAAAATAAAAGCCTAAAGGGGTGGCCCAAAATAAGGCAAAACAAGGCACAAAAAGGGGTAGACCACCACCAACACCAACAAGACCTTAAACAATCATTTCAAACAGATGAAAATGAAGCTTTTTACAATTAAGAGTTAAGCCAAAATAAGCATGCAAATAAGGCTAAGTAAGCAATGAATACAAAGCTTAAAAGAGGGTTAGTGACTCACCTTTGTAGAACCATTTCAAAGAGGTAACTCCAGTAACTTTCTGAGCTAAAAACCAAACTTTGAGTTCAAACAAAACCCTCAAGTACCTCAGCAACAAGAGTATGGTGTTCTACTAGGTGTTGTAGTGCAAAAGTGTGAAGAAATTACACTTTTGAGCACAAACAAGTGCAAATATAGAGAGAGAGATATATAACTTGTATCTCAATTTTTCAGAACCTCAGGAAAGGGAGAGGGGTCTCCCTTCTTATAGAAAATCAAATCTCAAGCTTGTTGAGCAAGCTTGGGACTTGTTTCAATCCCTCCATACACGTATATAGAGGATAAAATCTGTGCTCACCAGCTGTCACAGTTGGCACAAAAATATCTGCAAAAGCAGGTAAAAAGGTCTCAGCCAAAAGATATGATTGATCGACAAAAAAGAGTGCCGATCGGCCAAAAAAGGTGCCGATCGGCCACCACAAATGGCCGATGACAAGAAAACAAGGCCGACAAGCACAAGGCTTGGCCGATGGGTTTTAGGGATGGCCAACAAGCCACCCGCTTCCCTCAGATGCAAAACCACAAGTCCTTGGTCCACAACCAAGCACAAAACAGACAAGTTGAGAGATCTTAAGGCAATGAGTGCAGCCGAGACCTTCGAGAACTCAAAACAAACACAAGCATGGATGATCATTGAGTGTTCAAACGATGACGTCCAAGTCTTGAGAACGGTCAAAAATGGGGTGTCTACACCTAGGTACTGGAATTTCTACAGGAGGTGGTGGGATACAAAAGCTATTGCCTGCTGCAGCTGTTGTTGCTGTTGTTGTTGAAGTCTAGCAATCAGTTCAGCCTGTTGGGCTGCAATTTCTGTTTGACGAGCGGTAACCTCCGCTTGGCGAGGAGCATCCCGCTGCATGGCCTCAATCGTCTGTTGGCGTTGACGCATCATATCCTCTATATTGATTATAGGGTGCTGATCTATCAGATTTGATGTGTATTCTCTTTTTGAGGTGGAAACAGGAAACTGGGCCCGACTGTGCACAGGTGATGTAGATAAGGACCGTTGAATTGGCGATTTGATGAACCGATGATCTATGCCTAACTGTCCTCCGTCTAATAACCGGAGGTAGTGAAACAAACACTGGTTATCCTCCAATAAGATCCTCAGATCGGTAAATCCTCTTGATTCTGGTCCAGAGTGCTCGGGGGGTCTCTTCCTCGTCGGAAGCAATTGTGAAAATACTACCTTGCAAAAAGAAAATAAAGCAAAAAGAAAAGAAACAACAATCAGCAAACGCACAGCACCTCGACTTAGACAGAGACAATACATAGTTGAATTATAAGCTGGACAATCTGTACTCAAGCACTGATTTCTGCCCCCAAATTTCTACCTAAAACTGATACCCCAAACTGATACCCAGACTTGCAACTGATATATACATTCCTGTATAGTCACACTCTAAAAGCACATATCAAGCAAGTGAGAGCCAAAACAACCCTATGGTGGGGTAGGGTTTTCCTGTCCTAATTTCGTTAGGAACTAGGGATTCGCTACACAAGCAAATGGTTTCAAACAAACCTACATTCGGGTGAGCAACCTATCCTAGTTTGGAACAGTCTCTATGGCTTCCGATATGCAACTAGGTCAATTGGTCAAAAGGGGTGCCTCAGCAAGACCACCTAGTACACCTCTCGCTCCTAACACCAAGAAGTGAAGGGAGGATCAAACGGTACAGCGGTAGTCCAGATCCAAGGTTTGTGTTCCCATCGTGGCCGAGCCCGTATCTTGTCAGCCTTATGGCACGCTTTTCCAAGCAAGCCTCCGGCAAACCACTCAAGAATAGCAGATGGCAAACACTATGACATAGGGGCACCAATGCAAATGCAATGCAAAGAAACACATAAATGTAGATAAAACAACCTATCATGAGTTCGAGTCAAGTTCTCTAAATCCCCAGCAGAGTCGCCAGAAACTGTAGGCTCGACTTTCTTCGCGGCCCCCCTTTCGGAGAGGCTCGAATTGGTCCTACAGTTCGGACTCTTGCCATAGTTCTAAATCTAATCTCACAAAGTGCAATATGAGACTGACAAACACCAAAGAGTCCAAATCCAGCAAATCATTTTGGAAAATTGATTTTGAATCAAAAAGCGCCAAAAATGGACTGCTTTGCCAGATTACAGAGTCGCCACCTAAATATTTTATTTTGGAAAAATTTAAGAAACCCTGACTCGTGCCAAAGGCCACGTGTCTATTATCACCAAAGTTACCTCGGCTCGGAAACTTGGGTACGAGAGGGGAAGGTCTTGAAATGAGCACCCCCGCTCGCTCGATCAAAGGATCGGTCTCTACTAAGCATGATACGTTGTTTTATAAACACATGTGTTCTTATTCCAATTTTTAGCTAACTTTACTACGTGACGCACGCGCAAGCGAGTATAGATTAAATCGCAAGAATTGGAACGAAACAACTCATGTTTGTTTTCGAAAATGGTTTGAAATTACCACCCTCAAGTGGGCTAAAACGCGAATTTACCATCAAACATGATGGGCTGGAAACCTGATTTGCCACTTCGCAAAGTGGGCTTAAAACTCACATTTATCAAATTGTTCCAATTCAAGTAATAAAGCCTTCATCCACAGGCATTCATGTAGTTTAGCATTTAAGCAAATAGCCTCATGGCAAGCATGCAAAACATGGCAGCACTCACACTCATGCAAGTATGCTAAAGTGTAAAAGCTTACCGAGTACTCCAAGCCAAAACAAAAATTAGTTAGAAAATATGCATGATCCTAACCATACAAAATACCTAATGCAACACATGCAATAATGCTATTAATAGGCTCGGCTACTAAGATGGCATTTGCAACACTTTGATAACATGCTTTTAAACACGTATTCAAGTAAGTGTATTGAAATTGCGATGCAGTTTGAATGATGCGCCGAGCCCCGTGCATGCAAGACAAATGAATGATGCAAACATGCAAGCACAAGGTATGCTAATCGAAATATGATCCCTAATCTAACCATCAAAAGCGGGTAAATAAAAGGGAGAAAGACGTGGGGTTGCAAGACATGCACACACACACGCACACTTATTACAACATTGTGCCCTCTCGAAGAAGGGTCTGAATGAATAAGCTAAGCTAATCTAAGCTAAGCTAATCAAATTAATCTAATTAAACTAATTAGACTAATTATTACACAACAAAATAAAGAAATAGCTAAGCTAAGCTACTTAATTATTACAACACTTAACTAATCAACAACTAGTTAATTAAATTACAAAACCATGCTAACTAACAAGCAAAGCATTTAAACTATACTACCTCGGCTCTGCTTCAAGAAATTGAACATGCATGCATTCGGTTTTTGCCCCGAAAAGCCCACCGGTTTGCTCTTGAGTGGCTTTGTTTGCAGGGTTACTCCAAGAACTTTCTACTCCTCCTTACCGAACCAATGCTGAGGATTGCACTAGTGGCCTGCCGGCCATGATTGGTTGCTACCGGCCACCTGCCGGCCAAAAGAAGGCACTGCTGGCCAAAAATGTAGTACTGCCGGCTATTGGTGTGTTGGATCACTACTCTGCAACAGAGCACAAACAGAGGAAAATGGAGGGTTTTCCAAGGGTATGTTTGTACTGTGCCCCTCGTTATTATCTCAAAACATCAAAGGAGTGGCACTTTTTGATCCAAAACCACCAATCAAGCATTTCCAATGCATGATGGCCAAAGATCTAAGTTGCACACTTTCAATAAATGCACAAAAACAAGACTCTAGACCACTACCCTATCATGCATGATCAAGGGCAAGGGAGACAAAGGAGATTGGCTCATTTCATCACTTCAAGTATGAAATGGACCAATCTTCCTAGTGTTCAATATAACGTCTGATTGAACACAATGCAATGCAAACACAACATGCTTATCTTGGTCATGTTTTACTTGTCCAATTCTTGTTTACTCATTTTAGATTACCGATTAGCTCTTTAACCGGTTAAGTCCCAAAGTGAGAGTCCTCTAATTGGAAAAAGGATCCAAGCCACAAGTACCTTAAGAATGAAAGAAGTCTCATGCTGCTGGTTAGGAGGAACCCTCAAGAGAGGGTTAAAACCATTAGGCATGAGAGCCTCAATTTCATGCTCAAGCCAACAAGGGGCTGAAGACCACTTTCAAAACAAATTAAAAAGTGAAGAATGGGAGAGGGTTGCAGATATTTCAGTACTGAAATGGCATGTAAAAAGACACTAAACCATGCAAACAACTCATATAAGTGATGCTTAAAAGCCTAAAGCATCAAACTAGTGAAGATCTCAACACTATAAGCATGCAACACAATGCCCAATTGACCAAACCAACTCTCGATAGAGTTAAAACATGCCAAAATAGTGGCTAAAACATGCTGAGATTGAAGCATAAAAGGGTAGAAAAACATGCTCATGTGTTAGCTACCAAAGAAGGCTCAAAGTACAACTCTTAAAAGCAAAGAAAGAGTGAAATACATGTGCACATGACATAGGTTATGGTGCTGAAATTACATGCAAAATGAGGCTATAACATGCAAACAACTCAAACTCTTCATGTTCAAAGCCTCAAAACAATGGATTAGTGAAGACCATTACACTATAGCCATGCAAACCAAGCCCCAAAGGACTTAACCGATCCAAAATAGAGTTAAAGCATGCCAAAACATTAGCAAAAATATGCTGGAGTCAAGCTAACACAAGCTAGAATAATAGGCTAACTCATTAGGCATGCTAGACTAGTAAGCATAATTGCACTACAAGTGCAAGAAGCGAGCAACAAGTGCTCTAACCAACCAAAAATAGAGTTGAAACATGTCAAAATAGAGCCTAAAACATGCTTGAAATAAGCTAACACAAGCCACAAAAACATGCTACTTTGTAATGCTAACTAGGCATGGAAGAGAGAGACAAGAAGGGGAGGCTAACCCCTCCATTTTTGGACTTCAAAACACACTTCTTACCACTTAAATAACTCTGAATTTCAGTGGTTTAAAGGCCCAAAAAGTTTGACTTTTACAAGCTAAAAGATGATGCAAAGGCACATACAAATAGGCAACAAAAAGGGGGAGACAACCCCTTAGCACAAAATGGCTTTAAACCAACATGTTTAGGCAAAAAAATTGGAACTGTTTGTAGTTGAAAACTAGGCTCAAAATAGCACAAAAAGATGAGAAAACAACTATGTACAAAGAGCTTTAAAGAGGTAAGACTTATACCTTTGAAGCACAGCACTTAACCAGCCACTTTCTTAGCTCAAATAACCCTTCAACAGCCCAAAATAGGTCCCAAGATGCCTCTGCTCCAAGGTGGTCTAATTTGGTTAAGGGGTTGTATGCAAATGTGTAGAGAATTCCCACTTTCAAGCACAAAATAGGAAGAGGGATAGGATTCTAGAGAGAGAAAGAGAGAGAGGAAATTTTGCTCACAAAATTTTTCCAACCTCCCACATGCAAGAGGATGGCTTCTATATATAGAAGATACAAAAACCCCTCAAAGAAATCCAACCATCCACGTGCAAGCAGATGGCTCAACCTGTGCAAATAGCTGGCAAAATATCACAAAAATATCTACTGACGCACTGGTGGCCGGGGGCCCATTGATGGCTGGCATGGCACATCAATGCCTGGCAGTGCCTAATCATGGCCGGTAGTGCATCAACAATAACAAGCTGGAAGGACCAAAACATGGTCCAAAAATGAGATAGAATGGATCCAGGGTTTGGAAAGCTCAAACCTGTGGCGTTCCGTCGCGGATTTCGAGTGCTCGACCAACAATCAAACTTGTCACTGGATGTACCTACAAGAACATCCAAGTCTTATGGATGGTCAAAAATGCGGTGTCTACAGCCCCTTGTCAACCACCAATGAAATTTACATAGTGTGTTCTTGAGGTGGAGCAGAGGTGTTCTGGAAGTGGACAGCTTCTTTGGTGTTCAAGTGTGCAAACAGAGACATGCAGCAGCAAGACAGTCCCTTTTCAGGTGAAAATCGAGCACGTGCATGAGTCTCCATTGCATTCCAAGTTTACTTATCGCTTAAATATCTATCTTAGATATGGGTTGTAATTAATTAGTTGTAGCTAATTAAGAGTTGTGATTAATTAGTTAGTTTAACTAGTTATTCGATTTCGGTTTGTAATAATTAGTTAACTAGAATAGTTAATTAGTTTCAAGTTTTGTATTAGTTAGCTTAATTAGCGTAGCTAGTTGGTTAGCTTATTCATTTGGATCCTCCTTCACGAGGGCGTAATGTTGTAATAAGTGTGTGTGTGCATGTGTGTATGTTTTCCAACCCATGTCTTTCTCTCTTTTATTTAATCACTTTCGATGGTTAGATTAGGAACATATCATAATTAGTGGAGGCTAATCTTTGATTGGGCGGGCGGGGGTGCTCAATTCATGACCTTCCCCTTTGTACCTAAGTTCCCAAGCCAAGGTAACTTTGGTGATGACAGACATGTGGCCTTCGGCATGAGTCAAGGTTTCCTAAATTTCCCCAAAACAAAGTATTTAGGTAGCGACTCTCCATCTGGCAAAGCAGTCCAATTTTGACATTATTTGATTTAAAATCGAATTTCCAAAAAGATTTGTTGGATTTGGACTCTTTGGTATTTATCAGTTTTACATTGCACTTGTGAGACCAGATTCAGAACTGCGGGAGTCTGAATTGTGAGGCCTTTTCATTTCAAACCTTTCTGAAAGGCGAGGCGCGGAAAAAGGCGAGTCCACAGTTTTTGGCGACTCTACTGGGGATTTAGAGAACTTGACTCGAACGTATGATATGTTGTTTTATCTACACTTATGTGTTTCTTTGCATTTGCATTTGCATTGGTGCGCCTAAGTCACTATGTTTGCCATCTACTATTCCTCAGTGGTTTGCCGAAGGCTTGCTTGGAAAAGCTTGCCAAAAGCCTGACTAGTTGTGGGCTCTGCATGATGGGAACACAACCCTTGGATCTAGACTACCATTATACCGTTTGATCCTCCTTTCACATCTCGATATTAGGTGTGAGGGGCATATTAGGTAGTCTTGTTGAGGTACCCTTTTTGACCAATCGACCTAGTGCATATCGAAACCATAGAGACTATTCCAAACTAGGACATGTTGCTTACTCGAATGCAGGAATTGTATGAAACTGCTTGTTATGTGTTGTGAACCCCTAGCTCCTGACGAAATTAGGACAGGGTAACCCTACCCCATCATAGAGGTGTTTTGGCTCTCACTTGCTTGATATGTGCTTTTAGAGGGAAACTCTATAGGAATGTATGTATCAGTTGTAAGTCTGGGTATTAGTTTTGAGGCAGAAATCAGTGTTGAGTACAGTTCTCCAGCTTATGATTGCAACTGCGTGTTGTTTCTATCTGAGCTGAGGTGCTGTGCAGTTTTTTATTTTTTGTTTCTTTTGCTTTATTTTTCTTTTTGCGTGGTAGTCTTTCGTCATTGCTTCTGACGATTCTGTTACCCCCTAAGCACTCTGGACCCGAGTAAGGCGACTTTACCGATCCGGGGATCTTGTAAGAGGATAGCCAGTGTTTGCTTCACTCCCACCGGTTACCAGACAGAGGAGGATCAGGCATAACTCACCAGTTCAGCAGTCACCATTTACTTCGCCTATGCTCAGTCAGGCCCAGTCATCTGCTTCTACTTCGGAAAGAGAGTATACACCAATTCTGATAGCTCAGTATTCTGTAGTCAGCATGGAAGATATGCTTCATCAACTTCAGCAGACCATTGAGACCATGTAGCTAGATGCAACCTTCCGAGCTGAGGTCACAGCCCGCCAAGCATAATTGATAGATAGGTTTCAGCAATAGTAAACCCAACCGGCAGTAGCCTTTGCATTCTATGCACTCCCAGCGGGAATTCCGGCACCAAGGGTCACTATTAATGTCCAAGAAAATGTGGGCATTCAGGCAGATCTGATCCCACCTCAAACCTCCAAGGCACCGGTTTACCCGACGGAGGCGTCATTTGAATTCGAGGTTGACCTTAATGCATTGAAGGTCAGCAAGCTAGAAAAACTCTTCAAATGGGCGTAGGGCGTGAATTCAATCCTTGATATTGAGGATGGCTATACTGACTCGACAGTGACTCTGCCCGACCGATTCAAAATGCCGCACATAGATCGGTTTGATCGCTCCGGGGATCCTATGGTCCATCTATGGCTATACTCTGACATTCTAAGGCCAATGGGTCTCACCAGACTATAGAAATTTTCGCTTTTCGGCCGGACCCTGACAGGTATAGCTGCCATTTGGTATGCCAAGCTTGAAGACTCTGCGAAGAGGAATTGGGAGGAAATGGCTGAGGCCTTTATAGCGCAATACTCCTACAATACTCAGATCGAGGTCACTACTCGTGATCTTGAAGCAACTTGCTAGGAGCCAAATGAAGGCTTCTCGAATTTTGTGACCTGGTGGAGGGCCAAGGCCTCTATGATGACTATCCGGCCATCTGAAAAGTCCCAAATCAGAATGGTGGTCCGTAACTCGCATGGAAGATTATTACAGAAGATGATAGTCTTGCCTTTGTTTACATTTTCTGAGTTCCATGAAATAAGGATCCAAATTGAGGATGCAATGAAGCAGGGGCTGATAGACCATGAGAAGGAATAGCCCAAAAGGCCCTTTACACGTAGCTCCAACACAGCCACAGCTGGTGGCACCTCTGCACAGCCTTCGGATGTGAGCATGGTCACCACCACACCTAAGACTGCTAACTCCTTTGCCAGCACATCTAACACAACCTCACAAACCTCAAGCCATCAAGCCCGAGGCCAGAGGGTTTTCACCTCGCTCTATATGTCCTTATCCGCAGCCCTGAGGGTCTTGATCAGAAAAGGGCATCTTAAGCCATTAGAACAACATCCACTGCCTGATCCTCTCCTACCTAAACACAACCCAGCCGAATACTGTGCTTTTTATCAACAGCATGGTCATGACACTGATCAGTGCTACAAACTGCGTCACGAGATTTAAGATCTCATTGACAATAAGGTGATAGCACCTCCTAAAAAACCCAATGTCACTACAAATCCTCTCCCACCACATAACCAAGCTCTTTCACCCCGACATATAAACCTCATCCATACATTGGCCGTCCCTTATGACCCTAGTATATATGTCACCCCTTCTCACGTACCTACATCGGCGTTGTTCATCCCTAAGAGCACAAACTTGTGCATGATGGACACGTCAACAAACCAAACTGAACCCGTGGTGGTGATAGTGGAAGATGAATGGAGGTCAGCCTTGGTGGAGAGTGCCAGTCCGTTGTCCGAGGGCTCTGAGGATGTATCTAAAGGGATATATGACCCAAGCTGCTATGTTGTGACAGTCAATCAAGCAGAGCCAGAGGTGGTGTTGCCGATTGGGATGGAGGTCAGTGTAGTCCGAGAGGATAGACCAAACCAGGGATTAGATGATCTGGCTGACCTGGAGGAAGAAATGGATAATATGCAGTTCTTTGATGAGCAAGATCAAGGGGACGTGCATATTGATTGGTTTGATCTTAACGGGTCAACAGACAATTCTGGGTGGCTAAGTGATGAACCTGATATAGACGAGGGAGTTGAACTGAAGCTGGAACAACAGAAAGCGGGAACTGCAGCAATAGCCGGAACGACCGATAGAAAGGGTAAACTGCCATAAAACACCAATGCAGAACAAGTAGCTTAGGAGCTGGGCATAGTTAGTACTGTACCTACAGAGCAAGAAGCCGCATTGAGATGCCTCGAGTAAGAAGTGGATCAAAATAAACAGAAGGGTGGAAAGGCCCAAGACCCTGTAGGTGAAATCTGTGATGAGAAGATGACCTAAATAGAGCCGGACAATTGCTTGTCGGTTGTCGGAGGTATGTGGTAGGAAGATGATGATCTGCATCTTGCCCACACTGATGAAGATTGGGGTGAAGGTATTCTTGACAATACCTGGTATATGGAAGAAGTCGACCAAATGACAAGAAGTGGTCGATATTTCAAACCCCTACATCTAGACCAGCCCGAAGCATCTGGGAAGGACAAAGGTGTAGAGAAATAAAAGGAAAAACTGTTGGAGGAGGAGGCTGTGCTAAAATAGTTGAAAAAGATTCAAGTTGACATATCTATCTGGGGGCTGCTTATGGCTTCGCGAGTGCACAAACAAACTGTATTATCGACGATAGATAAAGCCAAGTTGTCCATTAAGACTATGTCGGAGCAGTAGGTGGGATTAGTTTTCTTGGGAGGCACGGTGCCAACTTTGACCTTTTCGGACAAGGAATTGCCACCAGAAGGCTCTGCACACAACAAGCCTCTCTACATATCCATGAAGTCCTGAGAAAAGTGGATACCAATGGTATTAGTCAACATCGGCTCAGCGATCAATGGTTGTCCGGCGCGCATGGCGTATGCTGTTGGCTTGAAGTTAGTTGATTTTGTACCTACAACCCAAGTGATCCGGGCTATGACAACACAAGGAGAGAGGTGATGGGGACAGTTCAAATCAGAACACAGGTCGGACCAGCTCAACAGGATATTGAATTTCATGTATTAGATGTGCCTTCCACTTTCAACCTACTACTTGGGCGACCCTGGCTGCACCAAGTGAAATATGTCTCTTCCACCCTCCACTAAATGCTGAAGTACCTCCATGGAAAAGGGGTGGCCATAGTCTTCGGGAATTTATCTATACATCCTCTGCCAGAGGTCACTACACCTGTGTTGGAAATTGTGCATGGTGAAGAGGATGTTTTCATTTCAAGGTTTACCTTGGCTGAGGCCCGGGTTGTGCAGAATATCTTGGCTGTTGATGAGAGCCTATACGTCAGCGCCTAATTTGTATATCTCATTAATAAGCTACAACACATGCCCGGAATGGGATTAGCAAGAAGTGGCTAGAAGGGCGTTACTGCATTGGCCAACGTGCCACATAACCCGCATGCCTTTGGTCTTGGTTATACGCCCACCAAAGAGGATTGGGTGAGGAAAAGAAAAGAAATGGCTGGAAGAGCCAGAGCAAAGCAAAGCAGGAAGCGCTATGAACTTGTACACCGACCTATCCGGGGAACCCTAAATGGCTATTTTGTTCGGGAGGGTGAAGACTTCCCATTCTGTGGTTTCCTCGAACCATGGTTCAACTCCGAGGGCCAGCGAGTTCCCGGCTTTGAGATTTTCTTCGACTTGTAGCTGCAAGAGAGTGACACTGAGGAACAGACTGAACTAACCGCTGAGGCCACAAAGAGCACCGAAAGTGATTCCAACAACAGTCAACTTGAAGTAGGAGTAGCATTGGCATGCCTCCTTTTGGATCCTCAGATCAACTTAGAGAGCTTGGGGGATGACCTAACCGTTTCCATAATCAGGGACCAACCATGTGCGAACCCTTATAGCGGTATTCTGGATGCATCTAACGCACCGTCCTTCATTTGGCAGCTGGATGAGGGCTTTCTGTGTAGTAGTTCTGAGTCGGGTAGTGAGCCGGAATCTGAATCCACGGAGTCCATGGAGTTGGAATCAGATTCCAGTTCCTCTAAGTCTGAGTCCGGTATTCCGAGGGTTGATAACCCAGATGCCGAGGTTTTGTCCAGGTCATCTTTTTTCTTTTCTTTTGAGTCGGTTGTAACCGAGGAATTAGATGAGCTGGACTTTTTGAATGTGAATACCACTGTAGTTTCTGAGTACTTCTCTGTGCCACTTGTGTATTGCATTGATCATGATTTTCAGAATTTTGATGAAAACGACAAGGAAGGAATTTCTCTAGTTTTGAAACATTTGATTGATCGAGAAGAGGAATGGTTTGTAAAACCCCTCGTTGATGAAATCATTCCAATTAATGTGGGTACTGAGAAGGATCCGCATCTGGTCCAGATCAGGTCCATGTTGTCTTCGGAGGAGCACGAGCACTTAGTCGCTTTATTAAAAGATTTCAAAGATGTTTTCGCATGGTCTTACGAAGACATACCTAGAATCGATCCTAAGATTGTACAGCATCGGATCCCTCTTGACCTTGAGGCCCGACCCATCAAGCAGAAGCTGCGGAGAATATGCCTGGATTAGGCTTTGAAGATTAAGAAGAAGGTCACCAAACAAATCGATGCAGGGTTCTTGCTAGTATTTGAGTATCCAACTTGGTTGGCCAACATTGTTCCAGTGCCAAAGAAAGATGGCAGAATTCGGGTATGTGTGGATTTCAGAGATTTGAACAGAGCCAGTTCGAATGACGACTTTCCTTGCCGCACATCGATGAATTGGTGGACTTCACCGCAGGCCATGCGTTGCTCTTCTGCATAGATGGATTTTCCGAGTATAACCAAATTCGAATGGCCCCCGAAGACAGAGAGAAAACTGCCTTCACTACACCGTGGGGAACCCACTACTACAGGGTGATGCCGTTTGGGCTGAAGAATGCTGGGTTATCCATCAAAGGGCTGCAACCACAATTCTACATGACATGATCCATAAAGAAGTTGAGGTGTACGTGGACGACATGATTGTCAAGTCCAAGAAAAGAGAGGGCCACTACACTACCTTGAAGAAATTCTTTCAACGGATCAAAGAGTACAGATTGAGGTTGAATCCACAGAAATGTACATTTGGCGTAGCAGCAGGGAAAATGCTGGGGTTTTTTATCACATAGAGGGGCATCGAAGTAGATCCTTCCAAAATCAAGGCCATCTTAGAAATGCCACCACCAAGGACTGAAAAGGAGGTGTGAGGCTTTCTGGGTAAAGTGAAATTCATAAGACAGTTTATTTCTAAATTAACCTTGACTTGTGAACCACTATTTGGTCTTCTGAAGAAAGGAAACAAATTCCAATAGGATGACCGATGTCAATTCGTTTTTGAGCAGATCAAGCAGTACCTTCAGAATCCATCCATGTTATCGCCACTAGAACCGAGGAAGCCCTTGATTCTGTATCTGTTAGTAATGGACACAACAATGAGATGTATGCTTGCTCAGGAATCTAAGGATAGGGTGGAGAAAGCCATCTACTATTTGAGCAAGAAAATGCTGAACTATGAGATCCATTAAACCCCACTGGAGAAGGCTTGCTTAGCCTTGGTATGGGCTACCAGGAAGTTAGGCACTACTTGTTAGCTCACTCCGTAATTCTGGTTTCGAAATTAGATCCCATCAAATATCTCTTTGAAAAACCAGCGCTTACGGGTAGGCTAGCCTGTTGGTTGCTTCTCCTCTCTGAATTTGATCTGAAATATGTCACTCGCAAGTCTATCAAGGGAAGAGCGGTAGCTGAGTTCCTGGAGGATCACTCAGTGGAAGGGCTGAAGCGGTAGAATACCTGTTCTTAGATGAAGCTATTTTGTAAGTTGAGGAAGAGATTTGGACAATGTACTTTAACAGAACGTCAAACCAACACGGTTATGAGATAGGGGTGTTGCTGATAGCGCCCTACAGTTCCCATATACTTTTAGCCTTCAAACTCCGGTTCAAGGTATCCAATAATGAGGCAGAATACGAGGTGTGTATTGCTGGCTTAGAAGTTGCCCTGGAACTAGGGGCAAAAAGGTTGGACGTCATCGGGGACTCAAACCTAGTTGTGCCTCAAGCAAATGGAGACTGCAAGGTCAAAGAAGAAAAGATGAAGATCTATCACCAAACCCTAGACGTTCTGATTCCTAGGTTTAAGAAGCTGACCTTTACGCATCTACTAAAAGAGAACAACAAGTTCGCTGAGGAATTTTCAACTTTATCTTCCATAATAGACATCTCATTTAGAGTCTAGATATGTCCGATCATTATTGAGCAAAGATATACGCCGACCTACAAGTCTATCGCCGCAATAGATGAAGTACAAGATCAAAACCCCTGGTATTATGATATCTGGAACTTCTTGGAAAAGGAGGTTTATCCACCAAGGCGAATGCCAAAGATAAAAGGGCAATACGGCAAATGGCCGTTCAACTTATCATCTGCGAGGGTAAGTTGTATAAGAGGGGTCATCTGGAAATGCACAAGTTGTGCATCGATGCAGAAGAATCAAAGTGCCTAATGGAGGCCATCCATGGGGAAGAGTGCGGTGCACACATGAGCAGAGTAATGTTGGCCCAGAAGATTCTCAGGCAAGGTTACTACTGGTTTACTATGGAGGAGGATTGTATCGGTTCTATTCGGCAATGCCACAAATGCCAAATCCATGCAAACCGCATGAATATCCTGCCGTTGAAACTGTACAACATGACTTCACCATGACCTTTCTTAGTTTGGGGAATTGACGTCATTGGGGCAGTTACCCCGAAAATGGTCAAATGGACATGAGTATATCCTAGTGGCAATTGATTATTTCATGAAGTGGGTGAAAGCTCAGTCTTATGTAGTGTTGAAAGCAGCGCATGTGGCTAAGTTCATCCGAAACAACATCATTTTCCGTTCTGGAGTCCCGAATGAGATCATTTCAGATAATGGCTCCCATTTCAAGAAAGAAGTGATCGACTAGTTGGAGAAATACAATGTGGCCTTTCATAAGTCATCTGCATATCGGCCGCAAACCAATGGACCTGTTGAGGCTGCCAACAAGAACATCAAGCACATTTTGCTAAAAATGGTTGAGACCTATAGGTTCGAAGAACTGATGTTGTTTGATGAGAGAAGGCTGAAAGCACTATACCATGTTCAAGGCTATCAATGCAGGATTGCCAGGGCTTTTAACAAGAAAGTTAAGTCTCAGAATCTTAAGGAAGGGGATTTGGTATTGAAAGACAACCGAGCTCCCATCCATGACCCTAGGGGCATGTTCAGACCCAATTGGACTGGTCCTCACATTATCAAAACTATCTGGTCGGGTGGAGCTGTTATTCTTATGGACCTGGATGGCGTAGAATTTTCCAAACCGATCAAAATGGACAAGTTGAAGAAATATTACCCCTGAGAGGCTCGTTAGGCTGAAAACCTGGAAGGGAAACCTAGGCAAAATTTAGAGCACAAAAAATTGAAAAAAAGAAAAATTGAGCTCACAAGGTTGAAAACCCAGAAAGGGCGGCCTTGGCAAAAGTTAGAGCGCAAAAGGAGAGTGTTAATACCCGAATGAACCCGAACTGAACTACGTAAGACCTTATTCCTATCTTCGGGATACGTAGGCAACTTCATTCTGAAGCTCGGCCGTAAACACCTCCATATCAACTGTGTTCATATGTTTGACCAAGGCATCCTTGTCTATTTGTTATTTGAAAGTTCGGTTGTGATTCGTGCTATGAGAAAAGAGCTGACTACAATGATGAGCAGTGCTATTCAGACAGGGGGCGATTTGTTATTTTCAGATTCGGAGTTGTACATCTCAAAGATAGATTCCATGTGTGTCAAGTTGTGATCCTTATCGAAAATAGTTTTGAAAAGTTTTAATAAAAGTTGATTTTGTTCAAATTAATGTTTTTACAACTTAGACCATTTTTGGACCAAAAGGAAAATTTTCAGTGCCCACAACTTCAATTTCATTGATTTCAATACAAAGTTCTCTGACTCTTGATACAAACCAAAGTTGTTTTTTATTACATGCATAAAACTTGAAAAGTAAGATCAAAGTAACAAACTTGGGGCATAGTTGAGTCAGGTGTTCCTACATCCCCTGCTTATGCTTGTGGAAGCTTCTGATGCTAAAGTGGGCCCAGATTGCGCCTCATCTTCAAGCAAAGTCAAACACTCGCCAGAAAGTGCGCAATTGAAACTAGGTACAGGAGCCAGAAGCTCTCTCGTCCTCCATGCAGTGGGATATCAAGCCAATTGTGAACCTCAGATTGGGAATGAAGCCAGGTACTCTACCCCCTCTTCTGGGCAAGTCTGGTCGTTTCCAAACTGATGCCTGAACCGAAACGGAAAGTAGAACACATAGTGTGTCAAGCCAATCACCTGAATGCCAGGCTGCTAAGTCATGCTGTAGCTCATCTCGGGTAGATCAAACCAGGGGCAACGGCAAGCAATGTCAACAACAAACCTGTTGCACATCCAATGGCACCACCATCCCTCGTTCGAGAAATCCACTAGCTGTTGACGAAAGAAATAGCATGCTGAATATGCAGGGCAAGAATCCACTGCCTTCAGCTTGTCCACAAGCCATATCTGGGGAGAGATGAAAGAAAAGAGAGATTAAAGAATAGAGAGGTATATGTTGAGAAAAAAAGGTAAGAGAAAGGGCTTTGAGAGAAAAACAGAGCATGAGTGCCGAGTGATGTGAGAAACACCTATTAGAAAGGGTGGGAAATAGTACTTAAAGAAGTAGTGGACTTCCTGTGAATTTGGTTGTCTCTTATCGATGAAAGGCGTTTAAGCCCATCAAAGTCTTGGCCAGCGCCAAACGAATGCAGCTCTTGCCCTTTTTCAAATCTTGGGCTACTTCAACTAGCTGGATGCTAGACCTACCAAAACTAGGGGCAAGAAGAAAGTGTGCTAGCATGCACAAATAAAGGGCGTGTTGCTGAAAACCCTGCCCAAGAAGATCGCCTCGGTCACCGGTGTCAGAAAATCGGTAAATCAAGTTGGGGATGTCTAGCCCTCCATTATGAACCAAGGATCAAGCCTCATGAAAAGTGAGCCCACACATCCTTCCCAAAGCTTAGATGTGACCAAAACGGGGCTGAGGCAAGATTTCCTCATTGCGTCGGGCCTCCATTAGCACTTGAAATTCTTCGATTGTTGGGCACATCTTTTGTTCCTCGAAGTTAAAGACGTGTGTAATCGGGTCCCAACATTTAGCCGTGGCGTGGAAAAACAGAAAACAAAGCAGAGAACGACTCAGCAGGAATAGTGCGTTTATGCCGAAACCCCAGAAATTCAGCTTTTCCGAGCCATCTAAAGTTGCAATCCAATTCGAGAGTTTTTTGGCAAAGAATGGCTCCATTTGTGAAGAATTTGCAGCTGAAATAAAGAAACTGCGAGGTCCAAACCTTGCGTAGAAGATAAGGCAGTGAGTGGAAGCTAGGTGTCAATATTCTGGAGCCTCCTCGCATTGGTGGCCAACCGGCCATTGCTGATGGCCGACATACCACTTTGGTGGCCGACCGGCTACCACTGATGGCCGACGGCCTCTATTCATGGCCAACATCCTCCCACTCTAGCCTGTTGTCCTTCTTGTACTGGAAAGTGCTGGTAGCATGAGCCTTGTTCTGTTCTTTGTGTGTTTTGGAGTCTTGTTTTGAGTCTTTTCAGGCCTTAGCATGCTTGTTGAGGTTTGTTTGTTTTGTTTTGTTTATTGAGCTGTATTTGTCTTGTTTTGCTCATCGAGTTGTATTTAAGTTGTTTTGTTGTTTATCGGTTGTCTAGTTTTATTTATCGAAATTGTTATTGTTGCTATTATCGAGTTGTATGTTCTGGTTAGATTTTCAATAGCAATGCGGTGCTCATGATGTAACATACAATACTTTTTAAAAAATACACTGGTTTTCATTCCGATCATAGTTGTTTTTACAAAAGTGCAGTACAAGTTTTTAAAGAAAATAAAACTCGTCTAAAGCTGTACAATGTGCTAAACGCTACTAACAAAAAGAAGCTAAGCAAAAACTACGGAAAATCGGCACTGGTCGCCTTAGGCTTGAGAAGCCTTCTTCATCATCTTCTTCGGAAGAGAGGACTCTGCAGTACTGTCTCCATCAGCGCCACTTTCTGAACCAGGATCAGAATCTGAACCGGAGCCGTCTCCACTCTCCGCCTTGGAGCCCTCCTCAGCATCAGTGCTCCTACTCTCAGAACCCGAGCCAGTATCATCATCTCCACTCTCGGATGACTCAGCATGCTGACTCGCTGCCTCATCGGCCTCGCTAGTCTGAACTTCATCATCGCTTAGAATGGGCTCTGAAGGGTCACTCTCAGCTCATATGCCCCTAGCTCAGCCTCAGCTGCCTGCTAGAGCCTGTCTCTCTTTCCGTACCGCCAGAGGAGGCACCGCTAGCGCTGGTGCTGCAACTGTCGCCAGTGCTGTCGGTAGGGGTGGAACCTGAAAAGGCAATTGTCATATGTCAGTCATGGTATGCGTATCAAATGCAAGTATGGGGCAGAATGAGTGTATGAATGAAGTATGGAAGTGTAGAGTATGAATACAGTATGGAAGTGCAGTATTTCAGATGCAGTATATCAGTGCGGTGTGGGAAAGTTTCTCATGACGGTTTCAGTGTGTCAGTGGAAATTTTATGACTGGAATGTAAGAAAACTGAAGAAATTACCTGAATGCCGTGGAAACTGAGAAGTGCCTCCCTCCTCAATATCATGCCCTCGAATGAGGCTAATAGCTCTAGTAGATCCTCGAAGTATCCTGGGGGTGCCTGTAATTGCATTGGGAATGATTAGTGTCCAGAAGGAACAAATATCAGAGAGAGATGAGAAAACTAAAAATGTGATACATACCGGAGGTGCATCTTGAGCTCCGATGTATCTATGCCCCGCTGCAACAGGCTCAATCGGAATCTGGTATGACACCCCAGTATACCGCCAACATGTGAGTGCGGTAGGCAGTTCCAGCCAGCCGGTCTTCTGCCCCACCTGCGGAACCCCTCTCCCACGAGCCCTAGCTGCCCTGGTCGCTCTAGGCCCTGCCCTCGCAGCAGGGGCTCTCGCCCCCTCACCTCCACGAACATCAGTCAGAGGTGGCAGAAGGTGTGTCTGAATGTAGACCGCATAGTTGCCCTCGACTCGGAAGTACTCTGTCTCCAAGCTCACCATGAACTGGATAACTCTGTCATCAGATAGGCTGTCTCCTGATCTCATGGACTTTGGCGGCGACATCAGGATGAATGCAGCAGGCAAACCCAGAGACTGACGTACAACTCTCTTGCCTAGGTACCAAGCTCGACAAACCGGACCCTCAAGTAGAATACGATGGTGTGAAATGCCTGAGGCCACAATATATTGGCCTCGAATCCCTGTTGGTATCCTAGCCCATGGCTGCCATGTGATCTGCAAACAGAAGATGAATGGATTATTAGCCGTTGTCAGATGCCAATATGTGAATCAGAATAGATGTAAAGCAAAAAAGATGACCGTGTTTCATGTTACCTCATTGGCAACTACGGTGTCAAAGTAATGTCTGAAGAAAGTGAAGGGCTCGCGAGTCATGAGAATCAGAATAGATGTAAAGCAGAAAAGATGACCGTGTTTCATGTTACCTCATTGGCAACTACGGTGTCAAAGTAATGTCTGAAGAAAGTGAAGGGCTCGCGAGTCATGAGGCGAAGCAGACCATCGTACACTCGTGAGTAGGGGACCATCAGCGGAACCTCCATTGCAGGCTTTGGGGCAAGAGTCAGGAAGTATGCATACACCCATAGCTATGGAGAAAGTGTAGTGGAATGTGATCAGTATATAGTGTTTGAACATATATAGAAAATGCAAAGCAGAAAGCATACGATGTTTGAACAGATTTAGAAAATGCAAAGCAAAAAGCATAAAGTGTTTGAACAGATACAGAAGATGCAAAGTGCAAAGAGGGAACTGAGATATGTACCTCCCAGGCTCGCCAGTAGCCTCTGATCAACTGTCCACTCCCGCGGGAGGTCGAGCTCATATAGTCGTATAGAGCGGCGAGGCCGGCTCCGCCCCAATCATAGAAACTCACTCGGGAAAGGACCACCAGTGCACTCAGCAAGTACAACCCTACGATTGTGATAACCCTGTTCCGTATTATGCTAAATGACCTTAATTATGATTGTGATTATGTGTTTAATATGATTTTGAGTGCCATGTATGTGATTGTATATGATTTTGAATTTCTATCTGTTCACCGTAGGAAAATCTATTTGATCTTCTGCTTTAAGATTTAAATTGAAGGCCTTAGAGGCGTTAGAAACTAAAATTGACTACACCATTGTGATTAGTGTAATTTTTAGTGCCTATGGTAAAATTTAATTGAAAACTGATTCGGAACGAATTAATTAGTCTAAACTGGTTGAATTAAGCACCATTACTTAGCCTTAATCAAATTTGATTAGGCAAACATATATAAGGGCCCCATTACACTTATATTCATTTGGTTTTCAGCTTAACCTTGAAAATCACACTCTAGAGAGAGAGGGCCGGTTCTAGAGAGAGGAAGAGGAAGAATTGTGTATTTTTTTACTCAAAGCTTGTGAATTTGGAAGCTACACTCAAGAATTCACTATAATTTGGAGGATTTGAGCCTCTAGGTGAGTAATTGAGCATGAATTCATGCCCTTAAGTTGTAATTTTGTGAATTCAAGTCATATGGTGATCAAGAACATAAATTGAGTTGGTTTTGATGAATTAGAAGTCAATATACACATGTATGTAAGAAATTGCAATGAATTTGTATGTTTGAGCATGAAATACATGATCCATGATGAATTTTAATTGAAGTTCACGCTTTTGATCATCTCTTCATCATTTAAGTTGAAAATGGAAGTTATATCCCACATGCATGTACAATTCATAGAAGTATGAGTGTTGAATGCATAAAATTGATGTGTTGGAAATGAGGTTGACATAATTTGGGTATGCATGTAATTGATTCATAGGATTTGAGCTTCCTAATGTGGTGAATTGGTGTTTGTATCATGTTAGTAGATGTATGTGAGAGTTATGGGTCATAAAATGCAAGATATATCAATTTGAATGCAAGCTTGAAGCTCAAACTGGTTGCTGGAAATTCCAGAATTTGGTATGTCCGCTCGAGCGGGTAAAGGACCGCTCGAGCGTGAAATGTTAGTTCCTAGAACTTTTGCAGACATTAATGTTCCCTCGGGCGAGGAGAGTCACGCTCCAGCGCCAAGCCACATAATTTTAATTTCAGCTCAAGCATCCGAAGTCACGCTTGAGCGTAAATATGAGGCAACTAGTACTTTGGCAGACCAAAAGGGTCCGCCCGAGTGGCATAAACTGCGCTCGAGCAGGGAGCCCTTTTTCAGAAATTTTGTAAAGATGATTTTGTGTTTTGTTTTCCGTTCTCCTTCATTTCTAAGCACTCTTAGGCAGGCATTGAGCATTATAAATGAATGTAGAAGATAAGGAAGAGGCCTAATAGGAATATGTGAATTAAGAATGGATCGAATCATTTGTGACCCATATGTGTTATGTAATGTGTAGGGTTGAGCTCAAGGGCAAATCCGCCAGCAGAACACTGTGAGTAATATCTTTGTAAGGATATTTTGAAGTATGCTATTTGTCCAATTAATTACTCTTATTTAAGTTTCGTAAGTTTGTCAATTTGGATTGGGGACAAATATCCGTCATGCCTAATGATTGGGCCAAAGGCTGTTTGATATGAATGATTGGGCCAAAGGCCGTTTGATATGAATGATTGGGCCGAAGGCTATTTGATAAGAATGATTGGACCAAAGGCTGTCGGACATGAATGATTGGGCCAGAGGCCGTCGGACACGAATGATTGGGCCGAAGGCCATTTGACATGAATGAATTGGGCCTAAGGCCGTCTGTTAAGGACAAAATAGGCCAGAGGCCGTTTGATATGTTCGGGCTTGAAGCCATTTAATGTAGTAAATAGAGACATGAATGGGCCTGAGGCCGTTTGATATACCTATTTCGAATTTCATTTATGTACTGTCTTTATTTGTTATTATTCACTGGGCTTTCGCTCACTCTCATTCATGTGTATGTAGGTGAGCCAAGAGATGTCCAAACCCAGCCCCGGTGAAGTATGTGAGGAATAGTCAAGGTTTTGAGAGTCAGCCCTAGCGTCTTACGCACGAGACCTATTTTTGCCCTTTGTTCTTTTGTCATAGTTTTGCTAAGGTTAGCCCACTTTGTACATAAGCTTTTGGTTTGGCTGACTTTGACATGAATGATCCTGTTGTGTAAATTTTATATGTTAACTTCCTTTTGACGTGGGTTATTAACGAATATATGTGAAATGTTATAATGTGCCATGTAAGCACAGCTCTATGGACAAAAGTTTTAAATTGCTTTTGTTTTGGCCCCTCAACTTTGTTGGGATTTAATTAAGTATCATTTGAGGCCGTAGGTAATCTCGTGATTACTGGCCGGTTATGACCCTAAATCCATAGGGGCGGGTTCGGGTCATGACAACGGTGTTCACCCTGTTCGAAAACAGGGTGGTACCGAGGAGGAACATCAGAAAACCCCGAGCGTATGGCTCTACCTCTTCTACTGTCTCTGGCTTAGTCCCCCGAATTGCTCCTCGAACCATTTGTATCTGACCAAAGCTGTGCAGAACAAAGGTAGGCGCACCCCCAGTAGCTCAATCCAGGCAACCTCCCACTCCCCCATGTCAGGATCGAGAGGAATCAGATCACCCCCTACGCCTAGGCCTATGATCATAGCGAAGTCATAAAGAGTCATCGTCATCTCTCTAGCAGTGGAAAGGTGGAGAGAGTTGGTGGTGTCCCACAATCTCTCCACTAGTGCTCCAAGAAGTGGACGGCTCGCTATAACTCGTGGCAATCTGGAGCAGAATAGGCCAAAGCCAGCCTCGTCAACAATATCGCGTACTCTTGCGGGGAACTCGTCATAACAATCTCTGGCCGTCGTGGCCCCATAGCCCTGTATGCGCGGGAGTCCTCCTGTGGTAGAGGACAAGTGAACCAGTGTAAATACAGTTAGATGAAAAGAAAGTGCAAAACAAATATGATGGCAGTGATGAAAATAGTACAATCAAATGAGAGACAGTGCAAGAAATGTAAGTAAAGAACATCAGATGTGCAAGTGAATAAAGTTTGTACCTCAACGGCAACGACTGAAAGATAAGAATCTGACTCCCTTAGTAGGAGATCCTCTGGCACGTCAGTAGCAAAATTAGTGAAGTGCCTAACACCTCCAGCAGGCAGAATATGTGTTCGAGGATGACACCTCGCTGGATCAAAAGGCTTCACCCCCAGCGGTAATGGCTCCAGCTCCTTCTCAGAATTGAACTCCGCCTCTAGAGGACCCTTATCATGTGGTATGTCATCTTCCATCTGGAATATGGGTGAAAAGTCAGTGAAAAGTGAAGAAATGGAAAAAATAGGGTAAACTTTGAAAAAGTCAAAACCTAGGAGAGAGAAAAGGGAAGAAAAAGTCAAAGCATGGAACAAGGCACTAAACCCGAGAGAAACTCGAGGGGAACGAGCCTCAAGTGTTGAAACTCCAAGAAAAAATCCCGAAATCAAATTTCAATCGGTTCAAAATGGAGTAAACTAAGAGGGTTTAGCAAAGAAAATATGTGTGGGGAGTTGGAAAACGCGTATGAAGCTCGGATCTAGAGAGAGAGGGGGTGGAATTTTGAGCATAGAGATGTGTGCAAATGAGGTCCCATGACCTATATTTAAAGATCTATAGGTGAAAAGACCAAAATGGCCCAACCTGCCATCAGTGGCCAGTCGGCCATCACTGGTGGCTGACAGCTCTCAGGGGTGGCCGACAGGTGGCCGACATCCCTCCCTGGTGGCCGTCCAGTGCCCAGTGCTCCTGTTTTGTGTCTTGATGTTGTGGTTGTCCCTAATTCCTGAGAGGTGCAGGGAAAGTCGCTGTTGAGTTCAAATTCTCTCTGCGGAAGCTCGAATTTGTGTTCTCGGTGATCGTTGTTCGTCACTAATTGAATGGGGTGTATTCTTTTTGCATGTTGCAACTCTTCCGAGAGGTGAATCGGAGAGTTGCTATTGAACTTGTTTTGTTAAAATACATATGCATTTCCTCATTACGTATGTGGAGCGTGCATTTTACATAAGCTATTGCACGGAATATGTATTTCAATCCTTTGCATAGCATATGCATTTTGTTATTTAGCATGGAACATGTTATTGATCGTGCATGGAGCATGCATTTCATATTTAGCATAGAACATGCTTATTGAATTTGCCTTTGAATCGTGCATGGAATATATTCATTTGCCTTTGAATCATGCATAGAATGTGCTCTCGTTACCAATCATGCATAGAATATGCTCTCAAATTGTTTGATTCGCATAGAACATGCCATTATACCTCAGTTGTTTTCTTGCATAGAATATGCATTTCCTATTCGTTACAAATACATAGAATATGTGCTCCTCCATTATTGCATAGAATATGCACTTCTCTATTGTTGCATAGAATATGCTTTCATTCTTGTTTCATGCATAGAAAATGCATTGTTGTTACATAGCATGCTTTTGTACGTAGGCACGATATTGTATGTACGGTCCATTCAGAGGAGTTCCAGGTAAAATCATTCGTTTCCTTCGAATCACATCCTTCTAGTCCTTCTCCTTGCGCGTGAGGCACGTTAGAATTCCCATCCTTTGGTTAAAAACATTCGGGTGTGTCCGGTGTTTACACCACTCCTTTTGGTTAAAAACATTCGAGTGTGTCCCGTGTTTACACCACTCCTTTTGGTTAAAAGCATTCGGGTGCGTCCCAATGTTTACACCATTCCTTTTGGTTAAAAACATTCGGGTGTCTCCCGGTGTTTACACCACGCCTCTTGGCTAAAAGCATTCGGGTGCGTCCTGGTGTTTACACCACTCCTTTCGGTTAAAAGCATTCGAATGCGCCCTGGTGTTTACACCACCTTTTCCCCTCGTGTTTGAGATGCATTGGGATTGCTTGCTTTTGTTAAACGCATTCGGGTGCGTACTGGTGTTTCCACCACCTTTTCCCCTCACGTGTGAGACGCGTTGGGATTGTTCATTTTGGTTAAAAACATTTGGGTGCATCCTGGTGTTCACACCACCCTTTTCCTTCTCTTTGTAACACATTAGGATCTTGGTTGAGACCTCGGGAGCGCTCAACAGTCGCTCTTTGCCTTTTTTACGCGTTGCGTGTTTGAGTTTGTATAATTTTCTTACATCTTTTCTGTGTGAAATGTGGTTTGGTTCGTAATTCCTACGTGTGACGTGTTTACTTACTTTTGTGTTTGAGGTTGATATACCTTGTTTCAATTTGAATGTGGTATTTTCATTGCATTGCGTTTGCATTTAAATGTTTCATTACAACCTCATGGCATGATCATAAGCTACGTTCTTGCACTATGCATATCACTTGCATCTCACCCTAGAACTACGCTGGTTTGATTCCTTGCAAAGGGATACGTAGGCAACCTACGGGCACAACCATTTTTTCTCTTGCTTGTTTGTTTGTCCAAGTCTTCGGCCTTGTCCAAAATGGGTCGTCTCTAGGCTTTGACATTCACTCCTGTCATTCCATGACTTCTGAGTTCTGTCAAAGAGGAGCAACTGTAGACACCTCATTTTTGATCGTTCTCAAGACTGGGACGTCATCACTTGTGCATGTGATGATTATGTTTGTTTGTGTTTGTTTTGAGCGCCTGAAGTCCTCGGCGGAACACCCTGTCTTTGAGCCTTTTGACCTTGCTCTTTCTGTGCCTTGTTTTGGATTAAAACTTGGTGCCTGGAACCTTGTGGTGACCTTTTGGCCACCACCAGAGGCTGTTGGCCATGGCTTGCTCTTGACAGCCATTGGTGTGGCCGGTCGGCCACCAGTCTCTTTTTCTTGATACTTCTTGATATTTGTTGACAGCTGTACCAACTGTTATCATAATGAGCTGCATCTTCCTACACATGTATAGTAGGATGTTTCTAAGCTCAAGGCATCTTTTTCTACATATAGGGGAGTTCCTCTCCCATTTTTTGAGGGTTAGAAAATTTAGAGCAAAAATCTCTCTCTCTCTCTCTTAGATTTCTCTCTCTCTCTCTTGCAATTTTATACATATTTGCTCACAAATCCTACACTTTTGCATATACACCTTTGATCAAAGTTGCTTATCTTTGTGCTGAGGTTACTTGAGACCCTCTTTGTGCTCTAGAAGGTGTTTGTGGCTTGAATTTGTTGGCCAAATTGTTTGTTTGCTTCAAGAGGTATACCACTCTCCATTTACACTTTTTTGCACATTTTCTTTTGCCATCTTTTCTTACTTTTTTGGGGCTGGTTTTGTGCTAAGAAAAACTCTTTTTTTATGGCCTAAAAGTGATGGTTTGAGCCCTTTTTAGTTAGGGGGTGGTTCACTCTTCTTGCTTACTAGTTTGTAAAGCTCTTGTGCCTTTTTTCATCACTTTCAAATCAAATTTTTTGGGCCTCTTAACCACTGAATTTCAGAGGTTTTTTACTAGCAAAAAACTCATTTTGAATTCCAAATTTGGGGGGAGCCTCCCATCATTGCGTCTTGTTTGCATGCCGAGTTAGCTTCACATGTTAGCATGCTTTTTTAGCTTAACTTAGCTTAAATCCAGCATGTCTTAGCTTCTGAAATAACCTATTTTAGCTCTGTTTTGGGCTGGTTAGTTTGTTTGAGTCTTGTTTTGCATAGTTGAGTGTAACCCCATGCATTAGCTTAATTTTTTGGCTCTTCATGTCTTGAGTCCAGCATATCTTAGACCATATTTAGGGTTGGTTTGCTTCTGTTTTTGGTTATTTGTTTTATTTGAGCCTTGCATAGCATGGTTGTAGTGTTAATTCCTTCACTAGCTTAGTGTTTTAAGGTTTTAACTATCATTGGCCTGAGTTGGTTACATGTTTTAGTGCTTTTATCATTCATTTTCAGCACTTAATCAATCTCTGCAATCCCCCTCAATTCTTCACTTTTGATTTTCTTTGAAAGTGGTTTCCAACCACTTGTTTGCCTAAGTGTGAAATGGAGGTGCTACACCTAATAATTTAATCCCTTAGGGGGTTCATTACCAACAGTGTAATGCTTCTTTCATATCCAAAGCAACTTGGGGTTTGAGGCTTCTTTCCATTAGAGGTCATTCACCAATGGACTAAATTGATTAAGGAATTATTTGGTAATTAAATTGAGTAAACAAAATTGGCAAGTAAAAAAGACAAGATAAGCATTATTTGTGTTGCATTACATGTGTTCAAATCGGACATTAATTTGAACACAAGGAAAATGGGACATTTCATACTCAAAAGTGATGAAATGTACCATTTTCCTTGGTCTCCATTGCCCTCGATCATCCATGATAGGGTGATGGTCCTTTTAATCTTGTCTTTGCATTCATTGATCTTGCACAATTGGTTTCACAAGCCATCATGCAATGAAATTGCTTGATTGATGGTTTGTGAACCAAAGCTTGTCCCTCCTTTGATTTCCCTATGAAAATGAGAGACAAAGTATGCAAACAACCCTTGAGAAATGTTCTGTTTTGCTCTGTTTTGTTCTCTGTTGCAGCAAGGAAGCTCAGACCATCAGTGGCCAACATCCGTCACCAGTGGCCGACCGGCCACCAATGGTAGCCGACCAGCCCCTGTCGGCCACCAATGAAATTTACGCAATGTGTTCCTGAGGTGGAGCAGAGATGTTCTGGAAGTGGACATCTTCTTTGGTGTTAAAGTGTGTAAACAGAGACATGCAGCACCAAAACAGTCCCTTTTCGGGTGAAAACCAAGCACGTGCATGAATCTCCGTTGCATTCCAAGTTTACTTATCGCTTAAATATCTAGCTTAGATATGGGTTGTGATTAATTAGTTGTAGCTAATTAAGAGTTTTGATTAATTAGTTAGTTTAACTAGTTATTCGAATTCGGTTTGTAATAATTAGTTAACTAGAATAGTTAATTAGTTTCAAGTTTTGTATTAGTTAGCTTATTCATTCGGACCCTCCTTCACGAGGGCGTAATGTTCTAATAAGTGTGTGTGCGTGTGTGCATGTTTTCCAACCCCACGTCTTTCTCCCTTTTATTTAATCGCTTTCGATGGTTAGATTAGGGACATATTTCAAATTAGCATATCGCATGCTTGCATCCATTCACTTGTATTGCATACACCGAGGCTCGGTGCATCATTCAAACTGCATTGCAATTTCAATATCTTCTTTGAATACGTGTTTAATCACATGTTGTTCAAATCAATTCGTATGCCATATTAGTAGCTAAGCCTATTTAATTGCATATTGCATGCGTTGCATTAGGCATCTTGTATAGTTAGGATTATGCATCTTTCTAACTAGTTTCTGTTTTGGCTCAGAGTACTAGGTAAGTTTTTTACGCTTTAGCATACTTGTATAAGTGTGAATGTTGTCATGTCTAGCATGCTTGCCATGAGGCTATGTGCTTACTTGCTAAACTGCTTGAATGCCTGTTGATGAAGGCTTGTTGTTTGAATTGGAACGATTCAACAAATGTGCATTTCAAGCCCACTTTGTTGAGTGGCAAATCATGCTTTAAGACCACTATGTTTGGTGGCAAATCTGCAATCTTTAAGTCCACTTGAGGTGGCAAATTCAAACCATTTTCGCAAACAAACATGAGTTAAATTGTTCCAAATTAAGCAAACTACTCTATACTTGTTTGTGCGCATCACATAGTAAGGCTAGCTTAATAATCAACAAGAGCACATAATGTTTATAAAAAAATCATATCATGATTAGTAGAGGCCGATCTTTGATCGGGCGAGCGGGGGTGCTCAATTCACGACCTTCTCCCTTCGTACCTAAATTCCTGAGTCGAGACAACTTTGGTGATGACGGACACGTGGCCTTCGGCAGGAGTTAGGTTTTCCTAAATTTTCTCAAAAATAAAGTATTTAAGTGGCGACTCTGTATCTGGCAAATCAGTCTAATTTTGGCATTATTTGATTTAAAATTGATTTTTCAAAAAGATTTGCCGGATTTAGACTCATTGGTGTTTATCACTTTCACATTGCACTTGTGAGACTAGATTCAGAACCGTGGGAGTTCGAACTGTGAGGCCTTTTCATTTCAAACCTTTCTGACAGGCAAGGCGAGAAAAAGACAAGTCCACACATATAAACACGTAATCACATAACACATACAAATTTCGTTCCTAGATAATGATCGTCCTGCAACGTTGCTAGAGTTCCAATTAGAAACAGCAGTGATCAAGTGCTCTTCTAATAAGACTTCCAGAAACCAATAGACCCAATCAACATCTTAGGAACTAAATCCCGTAACCATATAATCATATAAGAATGTTATCACATAAGCATACAATACATACTAATGTCTCAACCAAACGAGACAAACCCATTGTGGTACTAACCACTTCCCACGTACCCAAAGTATTTAAACCCAGTACGCTCTAATACCAAGTTGTAACGCCCCCAAAATAATATGATAATCTAACTCATAAACGGAAGAATAATAGAAATAAGATACATTCATTCATCAGAGTTCATTTACAAAAGTTAACACATGCCATATACATTCACAAATGTTCATCCTGAATCTATAACATATATTACAATGTTAAGAGGATAGAAACTAAACATATAGTCATATGCCCTATAGGCTTACATCTTTCCAAGTCATGACTTGGTTACACAAAACTGAGCCTAGCTCAATTCAATTTAAGCCCTTGGTTATACAAAAGAATAAAACAAAATAAAGAAGCTCTTGCTCCCCAAAAGTCCCTCCAAGCTATTACCTTGGTGGAGGCATGTCACCAGCACTTGAAAATGCTTTTTCCCAAATAGCGTGAGCCAAAGTCCAGTAAAAATAATCTAACACAGTGTATAAGATTTAACAAAAATATAAGTATAATATGCTGATATAATGCTTGTGACAAAACATTCACATTTTATATGATTGTAAAGTGCCAAAGTTCATATTTTAATCTATCTTCCCTCAATTCATTTCAAGTTCACTTATTCTTCTCAATTCATGAATCAATTTCATTATCTTCCAATAACTCAACTGAGACTACAACTCAGTGGTTTTTCAATTCAATTCACTACCACACAAACACTTCAAACTACCATTTTATGAAAATTTCGTCCGCGGGATCGGCACCCATGTATACACAAGATTTCGAGACTTTTACCCTAGACACTCTAGCCAACTTAATTTCAATGGAGTCCATCCCTTATCTCCTCCCAAACAATGGAGTACATCCCCTTTCTCCTCCCAAACAATCATACATATACAATGTATTTAAACATAGTCATATTCAATGACAACCAACAATAGATTAGTTTCAATTTACTTAATCTTCATGCAAATTCTACAACAATCATTGCTATCCTCCACCAATAGCCCAGTATAAATATTTCTAAGTAGATATGCAATCTTCTCAATAGATAATTTATTTAAATTTCCATGGGTGAGAGACAACGCATGTCCAACTCCACCATTTATATCAATAATCCTCCAATTTCATTACCAATGTTAATTTCAATTATTTATACAAAATAACAATATGACCCATTTAGTGCAAAATTCCCCCTTTTCTAAACATCAACCCAAGTACCAAAATTAACAATTTTGACACAATACAACCTCACATTCAAACTCCATAACAATTTATTTCACATTCACCAAAAACCCCTCTATTTATTTCACACCCAAACCCTAGGTTTGTTCAAACTACTCCCAAATCTCACCATTGTTACATAACGACAAATAGCTAAGTGTAGAAAATCCATAACTCAAAGTTAGGAGACCAAAGGAGAATTTGAGAAACTCCAAAGACGCCAAAACCAAGGTTGATTCAGATCAAAATGTAGCTACTGATGTGCTCTACCTTCTTAACAAAGGCCCAAGGTGGAGAGATCACTAGATCTAGATGAAAAGGTAGAGAGAAGGTAGGTTTTATAGAGAGAGGGTCTTAACATTTTGTATTGGAGAGAAAATAGATCTGAAAAAGTGATGTAAAAAGTAATTTTCGCGATCGGATATATGCACAGTCCGCTCGAGCGCAAGAAGTGACGCTGCGCTCGAGCGTCAGAACACAATAAGTCATTCTGCTCGAGAGCAAGAAGTGCCACTCGAGCACCAAGACACAATGAAAAATACGCTCACCGCTCAAGTGCAAGAAGTGACGCTCGAGCGTAGAAAACACACATCTAGTAGTTTTACAGGCAACAGACCAACGCTTGAGCGCAAGAAAGGCCGCTCGAGTGCCCACCCGCTCGAGTGTAGAAATCACTCTCCTTGTAGTTTTGTAGATCTGCAAAAGTACCGAGAGTTTAAAGAGCCCGCTCGAGCACAGGAAGTGCTGCTCGAGCGGAGGACCAAAATTCTGGGCAACGCAATGTTTAAAAAACAAGCAACCAATCTGCCCAAACACAACCACAACAACCCAAAAACCAATTTCAAAGAGATAAAAGGGAAGCAAGAGGTAAACAACAATATGAAAGCATTAAACCTGAGTTCGGGACACCATAAGATTCGGGTCAAAAATCAGGATCACTATATGTATCATGTTTATAACCTTGTTAAAGTTCATATATTGTGTTAGATTATTTCTGCTGGGCTTTGCCTCACCCTATTTGGGAAAAACCATTTTCAGGTACCGGTGATATGCCTCTGCCAAGGTAGTAGCTTGGGAGGATTGTGAGCTGAGAGCTCACTTTTTTTTTTTATTATTTGCATTTACTTTTGTACAAGCCTAGGGCTTTATTTGTATTAAGCTTCTGACTCGTTTTGTTATAACCAAGTATCGTCTTGGAATATTGTAAGCCTGTAAGACATTTATTTCGTTGATCATTTAGTTTGGTGCAACATGCTATAGATTTAGGGTAGAGCTTATGAATGTGTAAAGGATGTGCCCTTTTTGTAAATGGACTCTGATTAATGAAAGCCTAATACTCTGTTTATGTCATTTTGTATTAGTCTTTACTGTTGAAATATTGTATTATTTTTGGGGCGTTACATTGACTGTAGTACTTTGAATTATGTTGAAAATTTATAAAATTTTAAAGCACCAAACCGATTCGCATCCATCTGCAAATCCGCCAATCCGTTCAATCCATATCCGCCGGATTGGCGGACGGATGCGAATTGATTTTTTCCAATCAATAAATTAAAACAATAAATTAAAAAAAAAAGTGAAAATGATAATAGTATGGTAATTTAGCTTTTATTTATTTTTTTTTATTTTTCAAAAAGTATAAAAAAAAAAAAACACAAAAAGTTTGAATTTGTTTTAAAGGTAGTTATTTGTAATTACAATTTCTATTTTCTGGCAAATTTTTCATCCTAATTAAATTCATATAAAAAATATATATATACTTTTTCTTTTCTTTTCTTTTCTTTTACTTATTATTATTATCATTCTTTTTTTTATATAATTTTCACTTTTTATTATTTATTTATTTATTATTTTCTAATCAAACAGATTTGTACGACCGTTACTTTAGTGGTTGTTCAAGTCTCCCTTCATAAAACTGCATAAATTTCCAAGGAATGCGAAATTAAGGCTGGCCCCCATCTCATTCATCATCAACATCAAGATATATCTCCTTAACCCACTTGCCAATGCTAGCTTTCATGTTAAGTTTTTGTTCTTTTCGTGGGAAAGAGATACTACTATTTATGGGGTCACTCTAGAAAGCACCAACTATTCAAAATAGGTGTTGTGTTCAATACATAAATATGTGTTATTCGTGTTGATACTTAGCATGTGCAACTCATAATAGTATGGCAATTTAGCTTTTATTGTTTTTCAAAAAGTATAATAAAACACAAAAAAGTTTGAATTTGTTATAAAGGTATCTACTTATAATTACAATTTCTATTTTCTTGCAAATTTTTAATCCTAATTAAATTCATATAAAATATATATACTTTTTATTTTATTTTATTTTACTTATTATTTATTTTTATCATTTTCACATTTTATTATTTATTTATTTTTACTAATCAAACTATTTGTTTGACCGTTACTCTGGTGGTTGTTCAAGTCTTCCTTCATAAAACTGCATTAATTTCCAAGGAATGTGAAATTAAGGTTGGCCCCTATCTCATTCATCATCAACATCAAGATATATCTCCTTAACCCACTTGCCAATGCTAGCTTTCATGTTAAGTTTTGTTCTTTTTCAGGGGAAAGAGATACTACTATTTACGGGGTCACTCTAGAAAGCACCAACTATTCAAAATAGGTGTTGTTGTTCAATCCATAATTGCGTGTTATGCGTGTTGATACTTACAAGTTATGAATATGCATGTCTACGCGTTAGACACGTTACATAGCATGTAAATTCTTTTAATTAATATTATTTTTGCAGTACACATTCAAATGGATCTGCGTGTTTCGTATTTGGACAAACTTTAAGATGCCTTTGTTGATTTATTTATTTATTTTTAGAATTGATTTAGGTCAACCTAAAATATAAGACAATATAGAAATGAAAAAAGTGAAAAAATAAAAATACACCCATATATACATATGTCTCTTA